>CM070765.1:9802527-10307257 GCA_036346245.1 Bonia amplexicaulis
TCTGATCCAAAACTCCACTAAAGTATTTTTAATCCAATAAGCCGATTCAAGAAAGAGTTCGAACTCTCTGACCTAGAAGTGGTTCTAAGGATTCCTGCCAAGAATACATCTTTGAAGTAAGTGAGTACCCATGATGCACGCATTCGGTACCGAGTAGCCAACCACTCATTGGATTCCAAACCAAAATCGAAAATAATGGAAGAAAATTGTTCTTCAAATTCCTTTGGAGTTTCTGAGGCCCATACACATGAGTTAATATGTTGGTACAATAAAGGGTTTGTGCCGATGCCTCCTTTATGACATGTCATTAATGCACGCTTGGCCTTCTCATTAACTTTCCTATTAGACCTTATCAGCTGTTGTTTGCTAAGTGATACCAACTTATGTGTATGAGATTCAACAAATGTTTCCACCCTAAACTTATTGTCCATAGTGCGTTTGACAGCTAAAATTGCCTCATAGCCACACCTACTTAGCTTCTTGACATACTTCCTTTCTTTGACTCCACGTTGTTGGCCTTACCTTTCTCAGACCGGAAGCCTTTCCTGGAGCACGTCCATCGCTTCCATCTTATGACACAATTGACAACCGTATGTGGACCATCAGGGACTCCAAATCCAATTGAATGAGCATATGTTTTGTAGAATTCGTCTTCAGCTTTCAAGTCATGAAAAATCATCCTTTCAAATGGCTTGATACTTACGTCAACACAAGGTGTATAAGAAGGACCCTGCAATGCAAATGATTAAGTATCAAGCATGATGGATTGACATATGGAGTAAAACACATGCACACAACATGATACTTACTACGAACGGGGTGCTTCCGCTCTTTTTGGGGTACCACAATAAATTAACTGATGGCCGCCGGTGGAGGGATGCACAACTCCGGTGGTTGAGGGAGGCGGCGGCTGGTGTAATCAGATGGGAGTTGAGATGACGACAATCTTTGGTGTAATCAGATAGGAGTTGAGGCAAGAGAGGGGTAATTAGCAAAAGTTCATTCGCAGGATGGAGGCGCGAGGGGTTTTGCAAAATGGCACACACATATATGCCCATGTTATTTGTGTTATATATATATATATATATATATATATATATATATATATATATATATATATATCATACTATATAATATTTTAATTATACTATATGTATGCACAATTCTGTGCCTAAGCAAATAAGTTATTCTACACTCCAGCCAGTTCCCCTCGCCCCAATCGAGCCTGTCCCCCTACCGAGCCATGTAACTTGCCTGTCCCCACCCCCTCGTGCCAGACCCCCGTCCGACCGAATCAATCCCAACATACACAAGCCACGAACGCACGACCCTAACACTAACGTCACATGGCGGTATGCACCATGGCTATGTGTGGCAGTAAACTCTAACGACGCATCAAGTAAATTCGTCAATATAGTGTAAGTGGTTTCATCTGGCTATAAAATGGAATGTATCTAGTGGTAAATATGGTTTCCATTTTACTGCCGCCATCACACAGCCAACATGTGCCATCGTAGTTGTGGCAGTAAACTGTTATGACGTATCCAGTAAATTTGTTAGTACAGTGTAAGCAGTTTCATCTGGCCATAAAATAGAATGTATCTAGTCATAAATGTGGTTTCTATTTTTACTGCTGCCATCACATAGCCAGCATGTGTCATAGCTAGGTATGGTAGTAAAGTCTAATGACGTGTCCATTAAATTCGTTAGTATAGTGTAAGCTATTTTATCTAGCCATAAAATAGAATATATCTGGTCATAAATGTGGTTTCTATTTTTACTGCTGCCATCACATGGCCAACATGCACTACGGCTTGGTGTGACAGTAAACTCTAACAACACGTCTAGTAAATTTGTCAGTATAGTGTAAGTGCTTTCATCTGGCTATAAAATAGAATGTATCTGATCGTAAATGTGGTTTTCATTTTTACTAGTGACTCTGGCGCAGGGTCTAGTTGCACAGTTCATCTTGGTTGTAAGTTAGTATATATCTGGACGTAAATGTGGTTTTTGTTTTTACTGTTCCAGTCACATGACCAACACGCGACATGGCTAAGTGTGGCAGTAAACTCTAACAACGCATCTAATAAATGCGTTAGTAAAAATGATTTCATCTAGTAGTAAAATGAAATGTACCTGGTGTAAATGTGGTTCCATTTTTACTATCATGATCACATAGCGATGGCATTGGCATGGGAGACGGCGAAGGTGTGTGGCAGCAAAACTGCACGACACAGACGATGGTGATCGATTACTATCGATTGGTGGGCTCCCGCCCACGTGGTGGATGGCCTCGCACCATTACCATCGATTCCACATTACGCTGTCGTGCGGCGCAGTGGGAGATGAGGGGTAGGGCGTGGCGTGGTGGAAGATGGCAGGTAGAGGCTGTGGGAGACAAGGGTGTGCAGTTTTACAGGCGGTAGAGCTGGGGCATCTAGGATCTCATACAGGTGGGTCATGGCTTGGGCCATGGGGCGTGGTCAGGCACAGTAGCGGTTATGACCGGAGCATAGAATAAGATACTCTACACTTAGGCGCAGAATAGCTCCACCATGTATATATACATGTATGTATGTATATGTGTGTGTACACTATACACTTAAGCATAGAATAAATTATTCTATGCTCCACCACCTTCCGTTGATCAGAACCCACATTCCACCTTGGTCAAAGGTTGGTCAAAGAACACCCACCACCTCTGTCAACCCCTATGTCGCTCTCCACCCACTTTTTCTGTGCTCACACGATGTAGTAATTGATTGGCTTAGGTATAATAAATCCAAACTTTCGGTGCAGTATTCATTTTTATAGAGTTAAAACATATTCATTATGGATATCTTTTTGTTAAACATATTGTTTTCCAGCAAAATGCTTCAAACAGATTGTAAATACAATAAATGGTTTAGGAGATATCGTCGTTCAAAATTTGCAATCAACCAACGTTTCTCTCTCCAACCGCCCCTCTACGCTCAGCGTGAGTAAATCTCTGATAAAGATGCAGTAAAGGTATAAGGAGTACAGCAATACTAAGCGTAATAGTATCTATATATCTTGTAAATATACAGTAATGAACAAGAAGATCACAGTAATTTTCTTAAAAAAGATTATGGTAAATCTCCCGTAGTGCTGTAGTGAAAGCACCAAGAGATCACAACAAATCTGTTGTACAGGTTTATTAAAGGCACGATGAAGATATAATGTGGTCGCAGTAAATATCTTATAATGATGTTGTAAACGCAGAAGGAGAGTGCAATAAATCTATTGTACATGTTCGGTAAACACATAATGAGGCCGTGAAAATCTTTTGTAACGGTGCAGTAAACATGTGTGTGTATATGTATGTGTGCGTGTATATATACCATTGCCTGGTCATTGCATGATGAACTGTATATAGGCCTAATTGACAACGGTGGAGATGGATTTCAAGGAATGATGATGTAGTCTTTGACATATTTAAGAGATCCTTCAAACTACTAGAGGTGCTAGCACATGTAAGAGATAGAACCTTCAAGAGACCTTGCAATTGAAGATTGTCTCCGTATCAAGCGGCCTTTAGTGTTTATGTTAGTCTTGCTTTAAGGTAATAATTTAATCATACTATCTACATCTCATGTTTTTAGTAGCTGCTCATACTGTTTCATACTGTGGCACCATAATCAAGGGTTTCTTATTGTGGGAACGGAACTACCTATCATCTGTTTGTGGTGTTTACTGTATATTTTGTTTTTGAACATTGGACAGCTATATCGAGTCCTTTGGTGGCAGTTGCTTCATTTTTCCAGTTACGTACAATTTAGCTGCTTAGTTTAGATCTTTTACTGTCCTGTGAGAAGCAACCATTTGATGTTTCCCAAAAAAACGGTAGAAGTCCAGAAGAAATCATACAATTCTCATAGTCTTTATCTGATAGCATCAGAGTTTGGTTGTAGTTGCTTGTCCCTGTTATCACCTTTTTAGTTTTTAACTTTGGACGAATAACCTTGGGGCTAGAATGCAGCACAGACCTTACTTTTGTGAACACATATCAGTTTGGCTTTCTCTTGATTTGAACCTTCACTTTATGGAAGAATTATCTTCCATAAATTTTGGATGTAGCGTTCTTGGGTGATTAGCTCGTTCAGGTGGTAGATAGCATAGTGAACTTATTTGACAGATGTTGGATGAGTTCGGTGCTGCTATTTCATTTGTTTCACCATCACCATGTCCAGCCTATGTAGTTTGGTCTGAAATAGTTTTCACTGGTTACTTTGTGTCCTTACCTCTTCACTGCTGATCTATTTTAGTTGGGTTGCTAATTTAATTAACTCATAACAACTACGCAGTTCTGAATTATTGTTTGTCAGTAAACCATCAATCCTTTTAAAAAAGGTTCCTTGCTTCATGAATTTGTATAGTTTAGTGGCAATCTATTCTGTTGTGGTTCTTGGTATCAGACTTTCATCAGGATTAGCATTGAAATTGGACATCCGTTGCTGCATCCTTTAGTAGCTTTTTTTTTTCCTCTCGACATCTGATTGACTATCTTGCAACAGCTATGTGGGGATGGTCCAAAGTTATGGTCAGCTGTCATCCTCTCCAATCTTTTTTCTGATTTTTTTGCATTTTACTATATATTTGTTCTGACAATTAGACATTATCAAATGATGGAACAGTCTCATCAGAAATTTAAGCAAATAAATTCATCAAAATGACATTGCAATAAAAAAATAGCTTCTACTTGATTACCAACTGCCAGGCTATCCACGGTTCTACATTTTTAAGAAAAATGCCACCTACCCCCTAGGAAGCATATTATAGCTTGTTTTAATTTATAACATATGGAAGAAAAGGCAACTTGCAGATTTCAACATTATCAACTCCCTACCAATCCTTTGTCTCAAATAAAAAAAAACTCCCTGCCAATCGAATTTGTCACCGTTTGTCTTGTACTTTACATTTTGGTTCTTGATTAATTTCCTGTCCATTTCTTATGCACTATTGTGCAAAAAAAACATAAATTAAAACTGCTGGGTTGTCATATCAGTCATAATTCCTTTGCTGCTATATTATTGAAATGGTGCCAAGAAAGCTTCAAGTAACTGAAAGATGGCTTGATTCCACTCTATTGTACCTACAAAGAAAGGAAAATATGCTAGCTGTGTAATTATTAGGTTTTTGTAGTATATACTGTACCGACTTCATTTATATCGGCAAAAAACCGCACGTGAGTTTCTGTTACTCTGTAATCTCTCGCACGAACAGCCAAAAGCCATAAGCTTTAGAAAAAAAAACAGGCCCATAAGCAGTTTGCAAAGGTTTAAATGGTTTGGAGGCCAGAAGATTACAGTAAACCATTCTCTGTCATTTTTTTTACTTTTCGAGAAAATATTGGCCGATGAATTTGTGGTGGTTGTTCTTGTTTCTTTTTGTAGAGTAGTTGGTCTTATTTCTTTATTCGTGAAAATAATAGCATGTAGATTTTAGAAAATTTTTAAAATGGCATATTTGTTTTTTCAGGGGTTTATGTTAAAAAGGTTAGGATTAAGCTATTCTATATTTTTAAATATTATTTTATTTATCGGTGTGTGCGAGGCTGCCAGCTAGCTTTCGTTTGTTTATACGGCCTAGAAAGCAAGATTTATTAATTTGTTTATTGCATCGCTTCAAGATGAGCTCAAAAGATATTAAGTCTTTTGAATTGTTATTGGTGATACTTGACCAGTTGACCTTGTAAGCAGATCAATGTTCAAAGCCCATTTGGAGAATGGACAAATAAAAGATGAGGTAGAATATACTAAAGGATTCTGATTGCCTCCAGCACATATTCAAAATGGACATTTTGTTACTCTCTTTTCTCCCCTTTATTATATAAAAGAATTGTCAAATGGATTTACAAGTTTAATGCATTTTAATTATTAACTAGTAATTTCCCTCATTTCTTTTCAGTTTATATCTGGGCCTATGGGGTGTGAAACCGTACTGCACATAGAAAAAAAAAGGGTATTGCTATTTGTTAGTTGTCTCATTTTTCTGAAGTGTAAGTTAATTTTTGTGATCATTGGATTTGTAGGAGAGTGATGTGCCATATGATTGAATGTTGATTTAATATATATAAAAATGTTACTTGTGCTTAAGAAAATTTAAGTCACGTTACAAATAGACAACGAAAATAATGTTCTGCACATTTTACTGCAATACTAAGTTTTTTTTCCTTGTGTTTGCGTGAGCAAGCGTGTCTGCTTCTATGAAAAATGTAGAAATATGACCTGAAAACACCATAGAATGAAAATTGCCATGGGAAGTGCCATCTCAAGTAAGGTACTCTTTTGTTTTCATTCCTTTTGTGTTACTACAAACATATATTGGCGTTGTGCTGCACTAAATAAGTGTTGAAACAAACATTCCTAGATTGCCCTGTGGCGATAGCTTTCGCCCAATTACCAATTGTAATAGTAGCCAATAAGAGTACAACAAGTGCAACCAAAGCTGGCCAAATACCCCATGTGCATTTTGCAGTTTGACAGCATCCAACACAAACACCGGCCGCTGTGCCTGCCATTTTTGTGTAGTTTATGGAACTGCTCCTTGCACAGACAAACCCTCAGCAAAATCGTAACAAATCGTCACTGGCCAGTAGGTCCAGATAAACTGCAGCGCATCGATGAGGCCTCATCGACATCTAGTAACAACTTACTTGTGCATGTAGCCATGTACTTAGGGTGCAGATTTTGTTCTCCATTTTCTGTGGTTTTGGAGGTCTGTCCCAGCTGCAGATTTGATAACTGAAGAAGTGCAAATGTCTGAGGTGGCCCCTCCTTGGCTTGTTTTTATTGGGACAGTTCTTCCCCCTTGGATCAGGACACATCAGCTCAAGCAGTTGCAGGGGCGGCATATGCTTGCCATCGTCTCGAATTCGGGTCCATGGACCCAACAACTGTCCAAGCATCAAAGCATGGTAACTGGCAAGGTTGCAACTTGCAACCGATGGGTAAGTACATGTATAACCTTGTAATTTTATCTAGACAAATGTTGAGTTGGTATAATTTAAAGATGCCGAGCGTACATGCAAGTCTGAACAACTCAAATGGGTTTCTTTTTCTTGTAATGAAATGCTGCTACAGTAACTGATTTTTAAACATGATGTTTTTTAAAACGAGATCTAAAAATTAATCGTAATAGATGTTATGCCAATTTTAGCTATATCAGTCAAAATTGTATATGTGTCTCTCTCCGTACTCTCTTTAACAAATAGCCAGAATTTAAGATTTCAATCAAAAACCATAAGGCGCAGCCCAAGATATATCGCCACATAACACAATTGGATTAGAGGCCATTCATATTGGCTTTTGTTTCTGTATTCTGCTAAGAGAAGCTAAAAGCTAATATAGACACTCGGTTTCACGAAGCGGTTTCTCCACTTCTCTCGCTCATGTCTCTCCCGGAGATAAGCAGGAGGCCACAGGAGCATCACACACCTCTCCTCTCGCTCTTGTCGATGTATATATCTCTTCCTTACTTTTTCATCACTAGTGCACTTCTTCTAAAGACATTTCGGTCATAACTATTTATTTTTAATTAAGCAACTATTATTTTTAATTAAAAGATATTAGTCATGGCTAATAAGCACTGTAGCTGGTTGAAAAAATATTGTAACTGACGGTGGATTATTTGGTATAATTAAATTTTTAAAAAAATTAAAATAGAAAAAAATAAATTAACCGTCACGGACAATACAAACCAATACGGAAAAAAACCAACAAAAAAAACTTAAAAAAATTAAAAAAACTAAAAAAGAAAATTATTAAATAATGAAAAATAAGTTAGAAGAAAGAAACTTTTTGAGCGGAGATGGACGGGTGGGTGATAGGGATCCGAGATTCGGAATCTGACCGTCCTTCGTGGCCAGCATTGCATGCATGTCACCTATGTTGGATTCGCCGGATGGACTCGACTTTCAAGGCGGAGAAAGCAGGGGAGAGTGGACTTCAACTGTCAATGTAAGGTCTTTCTCCTCACTTTTTCCCGTTTTTGGGGAAACTCAAGAAAGTACTCGTCACAAGGATCTTTTCAGCTGCTAAAGAGAAAAGGTCTTTTCAGCGCATGCCCGGCGGATTGCTTCCCGGGAGCGCTGCCACATCACACATTTTGCGAAAAGGTCTTTCAGTCTTACGAAATTGTGTACGGATTCCTAGTTCTTGCGGAAAGCCCTATCATGCCAGCGCTTTCGCAAAAATGCCTTCCGTTTCCTAAAATTACATATGAATTCTCAAATTTTTCAGAAAGATATTTCTTTTACATGATTAAGCCCTGCAGTTTTTTTCCGAAATTAGGTACGGATCATCTGTTTTTGCAGAAAACCCTTTGTTTTCTTGAGAAATATGTACAAGTCCTTGGTTTTTTCAGAAAAGCCCTCTTATAAATTATCAATGCTTGCTTGGTCCACGTGATAGCTAGCGTGGAGGCACGCCGCACTTCTATAGCTAGTAAATATTATTGCTTGATGGGAAAAGATGGAGATAAAAACGCCTACATGTCTCTAGTCAAACCTTAATCGATAATGATGCTACAAAAAGGATTTCGCCTAACAGGAAACATGGCGATAAATTCATGGCTGATAAAATCCTAATTAAGAAAACATGGCATGACAAAACTATAGGAAGAGAATCTTATTCCGACGGTGTAGCCCGAAATCACTGTTCAACGATATATGTCGTTGAACTATGAATCCATCGCACGACTGGCCCTGTAACAATTTTTTCAAATCTAGCACTTATGTGCATGAAAGTGTAAATGTAGCCTCTTTCGTGATCGCGGCAGCAGCGGTAGACGACATGTGCCACATGTCGTGCTGCCCCATTGCGGACATCTAGCCCAACTCGGCAAGCGACAAACTAGCGTGGCAGGTGATGAGACCCACCAGCCTACCGCGCTAGGTGGACTCGACATCAACTCCTGCCGAGTTGGTATTGTACAGTAGGTTTCTGCCAAGCTCCACCAACTCGGCAACCCGATGCCACCCATTGTCTACCGCGCTCCTTCCTCTCATGCCAAGTGGGCACTTCCTGCCGTGGTGAGGTAGTGCGGCAGATGGCATATGTCGCCTATTGATGCTGCCACGGTTACGGAGAGGGCTAGATTTGTAATTTCATATACACGAGTGCTATATTTGCAAAAAAAATGCTACAGGGCTAGATATACGATTGCTTTGAACCTCGAAGCTTACGCACTCCGCAACAATGGGATCAAGCCAACTTATCATTTGAACTATCGGGATGTTAAGGATGTCCCATGTTGGGTGTCCACTCCTTACAGCATCGACGACACATGCACTTCTCTTCCCATGTTCCCATTACTCCCTTTCCCTTCGTGGCATTCTCATCCTCCCCTTCTTGATCTCCTCCACTGCCACCACTTCACCACCGATGAGGCGATCTCCACACCGCTAGCTTCGTCTTCTATCATGATGTCGGACTCAACTAATTAATTTTGAACCATATGTATTTATCATGCTAGTCCTATTATCAGCGGCTAGCACACATATTACAATATTATGTCTCATCCATATATGAACAAACAAACAGAGTAGCATATAGTAATGAACATGCAAACATAGGCTTATACAACTAAGCTTTTGACAAAAGGGACGATCAGCCAAATAGTTCGCATAACAAGTAAATAGCAATAGAATAAACGATAAATGAGACAAAAAATTCAGCAAGCATATCATGGCCCACCACAAGCAACTGATTGAAGTTAAACCTTAGTAAACGGCGAATTCTTCATCGAAACCCGTAGCATGAAAGTAACCGATCTAGAGATCTCATTCTTCCTGCTCTGATAATGTTCAACAAGAAATTGTGAGTACAAAAATGTACCCCGAAAGACTTTATAGCAAAGTTATATAGTATGCAAGGCTATGTCAAGAGAATGGCTATCCTACCAAGTTTTCTATTTGCATAAAGGAAGCTTTTATTTGCAATAATGAGTAATAGATTGCAATCGAAAGTTATAAAAGCATTTGACATTTGGTACAAAGTAACAAGTATGTAATATAAGCATAAATCACAAATGGCTCTCCATCGCCATGAGTAGGGGTGGAAAACGGTAACGGATAATTTGTTTTATCCGATATTCGTATCCGAGAAAACACGAATATGGTAAGAAAAAATTCGTATTCGAAAATATTCGTATTCGTATTCGAGAATATTCGTATATGTATTTGAGAGAATTCGTATTCGCATTCGTATTCGAGAATATTCGTATCCGTATCCGTATTCGAGACTATTCGATTCGTATTCGATCCGTTTCTAGAATCCATGAAAAATTCGTACAAATTTTGTGATTCAAAATTTGAATTTAGGTGGTTTAAAACCGGTAACCGGTCAAAAACCGGTGAAAATCGCTAGGAATCCGTTTTATTCGATATTCATATTCGAGAAAATCCGTATTCAAAAATATCCGTATTCGTATTCAAGAATATTCGTATTCGTATTTGAGAATATTCGAATTCGTATTCGTATTCATTTTAAAAATGTGAATTCGTATTCGTATTTGATACTATTCGACCGTATCCGATCTGTTTCCACCCCTAGCCATGAGCAACAACATTTACATACTCATGACCAAGTTTCAAATAAGTGGATACTTTCTATTCCCAACCAAGTTTTGAAAATATAAGACTAGCCTTAGCGACATCACTAAGCTTTATCTATAACCAGAGACACAGTTATTCAAATAGATTTTACACTCTACACAGGTTGTACACTTTACCCACAAGATACAAACAGTCTGGCTAACGCTAGATCATAACAAGGCATTTACATTGCTCGACTTCAACCTTGCCTTCCCCGATGAATTTTAGCCCTCAAGAGTTAGAAAAACATTGAACCCTGAGGAATCCATCATTGTGTCGGTGGTTCTCGCCCCATACACAACTATAACAAGAACCACCTCGAGCCACTGTTCGGGCGCTCACACAACTCTGATCTACCACAGGTGCAAGATTAGATCCAAACAACTTATTACGCCAAGGCTTTTCTACAAGGCGCTTGTAGTTGCACGAAAGGTTTATATCAGCAACGCATAAGTTCATGGTCCTTAACCGACTCGAGCGAGAGTCTCCAACAACCTATCACTATATGCGAGTTTCCTCTCACACCACAAGTTATATAAATTCTTGCTCAAGTCAAAATCATAGTTTCCAAGTTTTATTTTCTGAGTAAAGTATCAAAGGTGACCCCCACTAGTCTAGCAATACAACCACCTATATTTTAAAAGTGCAACCAACCTATCATCTAATACCGATAGACTATGCATGACTAAGCAACAATATCTTATACTTATTCTAAAATTCCACAATCAGCCATACAAGTTGTGGATATCAATACTAAGGTGACAATAGTGAGTATAGCAATTTCTCAAGGTAGGATCAATGCAACAAATCGGTATAACTATCAACCTTACTAACATAGCGATTTTATCAAAAATGTGTGCATGTATAATAGTTTGAATAAACAAAATATATAACATTGAATTATGGGATTAACACAATCAAAGGGGGTACTTGCTTTGTTGTTGAACACTTGTCTCTTACTCTGGATCAATCTTGAACCACTTCTGATACATTGAAATCTATTGCATAAAGCCAAATAATGTAAATAAATAACAAATAAATTCAAATAGAGTAAAAAATCAATTATTTTTATTGATTATGGAAGCTCATGATTTTAAAGAAATTTATAAACAAGTTTCACTTAATTTGAAGTTCAAATGCCAAAGTTATAATTATTAGAATTTCTATTTTCTTTCTAAAGAAAAACCTAAATTTATTACGTCATTTGGTTGGAAGGTGGGGCTTACCAGTTAGGGTATTATTAAATCCTAAAAAGGACTCACTGTGGGGACCAAATGTTAGTTAGATAGCTTTTGGAAATATTTAAATTAGATTTTGATTAATTAATCTATCGGTCCCACATGTTTGTATCACATTAAACTTAACTAAGATTAATTAGCACCAATCTAATCGCTCGGTAGGGCCCACTAGTTAGAGAGAGGAGGTAGAGCAAGGCAATGTAGAGTAGAGAAGTTGGTGGTCGAGCTCGCCGGCGGTGATGCAGCAATGGAACGGCCTCTAAGACTAGCAAAATGAAATGGCGAGGTAGAGGTGAACCTAGAGGTGGTAGTGGTGGCCAGAGAGGTGGATGGAGGAGCGATGCGGTGGTGGGAAGTGAAACACCCCAGAAAAATTTCAAATTTTTGTGAATTTTCCCTGAATTTTTGGGTGATTTTTTTTTGAAAACTTTACCTTTTTGGAAATTCCCCGTGGAATGCGCTTCCCCTTTTTGACTTTTTCGCTTTCCCTTTCTCCTTGACGCCTTCTCTCTCTTTCCGCTTCCCCTCCCCGCTGTCGCTTTTCCTCCTTCCCGCTTCCTCCCTTCGCCTACGCCTGCGTGAGCGCGCCCCACCCACAGTTTCACCACGCCGCCGTCCGCGTCGTGCTGTCGCCGTCCGCCTGTGGTCGTGCCATGTCGCCCTTGACGTATCGTCCTGTCGATTCGCGGCCCTACCCGTCAGACTCCGCCGCTCCTCCCTCCTCCGCGCGGAGCGCCACCGCCCGTACCTATCGCTCACGTGCCCCCACTCCCCGTCGCATGCATTTACTCCCTCGTGTCATCCTGTCGCCGCTCTGTCGCTCAAACGCGACGCTCTCCGCTCCATCACCTTGCCCATCCCGCTCTGTAGCTCAACAGCTCGTCCACGCCACGCCATTAGTCCTCCCCACCAGCTCCGACCTGCTCCCTTGTCGCCAGCTCTCTCTGCGCCCTCTTAAGCCCAGCCAACCCCAGCATTGTCTTCCCCACGCTCCCAAGTAGCTCCACAAGCAACCAATTGAAGTATAGCCGCCTGCATCGCCGCCGATCAACTTCTTTACCACGCGGTGATCTCCTGAGCCACATCCCTTCTTTTCTCTGTTAAACTCCGATTCCTTTCGCTAACTTGCTCTCCTTTACTTCATGATCGCGATGGTGGACTTCGCCGGTCGAATGCGCCCCTCCCCTGCCCTGGCGAAGCTCGCCATCGGCCGAAGGGGTCCGCCATGGCCAACTCGAACCACCGCCATCGTCGAGTTTCCCTCACCACAGAGATGCTCTAGACACCTTCAATTTTCCCGGAGCGCCGCCGATGGCCTCCGGTGCCCGAAAACCGCCGTCGCCTTCTTCCCGGCCGTTCGCCGCCGTTGAACCTTCCCATCTCTCCCAAAGCCCTGAAATGGGTTCCTCATATCCCAAAGAACCTTCCCCCACCCTCGGTTTCCGCCGAAGAGCGCCGCCGTCCATGTCTTCGTTGCCGTCTGACCTCGGCCGTTGTATCGTCGCGTTCCTCAGTTGTCTTATATCACTTAGCCCACCTCATCCAGTCCGCCTAACCGCTCCACATCGTCGCCGTTCGCGCCAGCTGCATGTCGGCCATCCGTCGAGGCAAGGCGATGCGCGTCTTTGGGCCGGCCGTCGCGACCCACTCGCGCGCCAACCGACCGCCGCCACGCCGCACTGTAGCACCGGACCGACCCATCACTGTTCATCCGATTTTTCAGGGTTTTTCCAATTTCCAAAAATCCAAAAAATCAAATAAAATCCTAGAAAATCCAAAAACATCCCAAATTATGCCACCTTGCTCATTTTGATGCCCTGAACCCATTTTTCACCTCCAATCCACCAAATTCTTCTCCAGAAAAATTTTAAAATTCAAAAACCCCCGTTATTTGATTATTTATGCTTTTTACTTCTTTTTCATAGATTTATTTTTCCTCACTTGATTAGGCTCAAGCCGGACTTATGTTGTTTTTGTGTGTTTGCGCTAGTGTCGAAGTTTTCGTAGGCTTCGGTACATGGACAGGACCAAGGAGCCGCAATTTACGACGTCGCCGAACTAGCTAAGCACCAAGGCAAGTCACAAGTCCTTGACCATATTGGAATCCCATGCTATTTAAATTATATATTTATGGTATTTGCATTAGTGTTATTTGTGAAATGTTAATTGCTTAAAATAAAATGTTTAGAATGACCTGTTAATTAGATAATTCACACCACCGATAAATACTATGTTAATTTGTAGCCATTTCCTTGACAGCCCTAGAAATACCTAAATATTGTATAGATAATTGTAGTATATATATTTCATGCAAAGTTTTACATTACTAAGGTTGTAGCCGCGGACCGGTAGATTTGGAAAATGTGCAACATGCAAATAGGGTAGGGGAGATGTGGGGCACCGCGAGACGGTTTTCGCCCATAGCTTTACCCTAGGGTGGAGGTCGGGTACCTCGTGGAACAATATAAGGACTAGACCCTTGTGCCGAGCAAATGACATAGTGATGGCTCAACCACAGGTGTTAACTTGTCAACCCTGGTTTAGTAACTGCTCAAACTCGAGTGGAACCCTACATTGGGAGTTGGTATGTGGGACGAAACCCATATACAACAACGATAGGTACCCTCAACTCGGGCCTGACGTTTCGTGTAGGCTTGCGGATACTCGAGGTTGTGCGGATCCCTAACCTATTGGGTAGAGTGTAAGCAAGGGATTGAGCAGTGAAATGACCCGGTTTCTTAACTCAATCATGAGGGTTAAGAATGCTTGTGGGTAAAGTTTGACAACTCTGCAAAGTCAAATAATGGTATTCGAATACGCCGTGCTCCTAGTTAATGGAGCTGTGTCACTTGGGTGATTCCAGCAGCGAGACATAAGTAGTTTTCACAAGAGTTTTAAATTGAGTAGATGGATAATCAACTTGAAAAGAAAACCATGTTTTAATCTTAAGGAGTAGCCTTTGGTTTGGATTTACAAAAGTGTTTTCAAATGAAAGTGCATCCACTCAAATTAATAAACCAAGTATACTCCCATCCTTTGATTGATCTGTGCAACTAGCTAGGTTAGGGCTTTTCTTGTGACTTGCTGAGTACAGTGGTTGGTACTCAGTCTTGCATAATTTTCCTCCAACAAATTCCAGAAGCAAAGAAGGTGAATCAAGATTTCGTGTTAGGGTTGCGACCGTACTCAGGCTTTTCTGTGGTGTTTTCTGCGGTTCTTCTGCATGTAAATACTTTTGGACTTGTACGTCCGGTTTATTGTTAAAATTAATCGTTAGGTCTTATTTCAATCAAACTAACTCTTCTCAAATGTTCATAAGCAGACATAATACTCGTCCGGTTCGCAACTAAAGTGCTGAATGGTTACGGATTATGGACGCCCCTGTTTATCAAAAAAAAAATGGGAACGTTACAGGAAGCGGCAGGGAAGCTTATAATCATAGCGGCGTGCATCAGACAAGGACAACATACCAACAGCTTATAATTGCATGTTGGCGCCCATCCATTGCAGCAAAATCACGGCGCGTAGTCTGAACATGCTGCTGAATGCTGAATGGCCATCATGAGCAAGACGAGCACCCGATGGCGGCACGCACGGAATGTGGTGCGAGGACGACATGAGAATGGGCCCGTCGCAGCGGAAGTGCTCGTTCCAATCCGTTGGCAGGCGAGCGCGGACCATTATTTTGTCTCGTTTTTGCAGGGCAGTGGCGTGTAGCTGCAGCCACAATAATGCTGTTCCGTGATACGGCTCCTGTAACAAACGCAGGTTTGACTGCATTTGTCCTGGGTTAATCGGATAGACCACAGATGTTTTTTGCGTAGTCTCCGCTCTAAATGAAATTAGTTTCTAGGTTTTTTTATCTTTTGATTTATTTAGATCAGAAACCATTTGGAACGTAATTTTTCTAATTTTAGTTTATTTTAACTTTTTCAGTTTTTGTCTTTTCTTTTTTTGTCTTATTCTTTTGTATTATCCGTGATTTTGTAATGGTTGTTTCAAATTTCTTAATTATTTTCTGTTTTTTCTTATTTTTTCCTTAAAAAGCTATCATCCGCTGCAGTACAATTTCAACAAAAAGTCAAAAAACACAATTATAAACTTAAGCTAAAAGCTAGTTGAAGCATCACCAAAATTGTGCTGGTCAGGCAAGACCTAGCACCTGTTGGTACCGAACATCAGTTAGTTTATTCAAAAGTTTATTCAAAACTTCTAAGCTGTGGAGTAAAGATAGGCAATATATACTTGAAATTGAGATGGTTACCCAACCGTCGATAACTTGCAGTGCTATGCTTGCTTGCTTGGTTCGACTGGAATGTATATGCTGGTGGACTTGCATCATTAGGTTGGACCAAATGAACTTCAGGCTGGCTCGGAGGGGTAAAATGGTCTAACACGAAAGTGGGTGTGTTAAAAAAAAGAAACAAGTTTATTCGCTTTGCAGGGGTATTTTTCAGTTAAAACAAGCTTGCGGTGGCACATCTCACAAATAGAACTGTAGTGCTGCACAGATAACAGAAGAGGGTTGAATGATACCTTTAAAAAAAATTTAAGTAGGATATTCTTATTTCTTTACTCCGCTAGCTACAAAACTATATAGATTAGGATATAAAATCAACTTGACACACCAAGGAAGACAGAGCCGAGAACAACCTGTTTGATATATTGTGTGATCAAGTTACGACTACTGGTCGGAAAACACCGGACAGCCGAACTGAACACAACCAGTCAGCAGAGAAAAACAACGTGGTCGAAAGGCAGACAACGCGGTCGAAGCCACTGTAGTCGAAACCAACATGGTCGAAACCAACGTGGTTGAAACCACAGTGGTCAAAACCAACGTGGTCGAAACCAACGTGGTCGTAACTAGCGTGGTCGAAACCAACGGAGTCGTAACCACCGTGGTCGAAACGGAGTCATAGCTAGCAGGAACATCGAAGAAATCAAATCAAAACTCTTGGATCAAGAAAAGATTGAGAGAGAAAAGAACGAACTCAAAATAGAGCAATCGTATGGCTAGCATGGTCGAAGACCATTGAGCGCTCGTAACCGACTGTAGTCGAAAGAAACTCGAAAAGCAGTGGCGGCGCACGACCACACGATTCTATGACCACTGAGCGATCGGAAACATGTGCGGTCGTAAATGACTAGAAGTAGCAGAGAAGGCGCACAACCACACGACTTAAGGCCATTGAGCGATAGATATCAGATGTGGTCGTGAACGACTAGAAGTAACAGAAGAGGCGCACGACCACCAGATCTAAAAATGTCAAATCTTTTGATCAAAAGATCAGATGGCCATGAAAATTTGTACGCAAGTAACTTAAGGTCTCAGGAAGCTAATCCAATCTTGATTGAAAACTTAGCGAGCAAGTTGAGACCTTTTTGCGATTTGATCAAGGGTGCACAAAATAGAGACCTGTGATCGAAAACATGAACTGACTAGGCTTGTGAGAAGAGGATAGCTAAGATGGCTTTGAGTAGGATCCCACAAAATACAACAAGACAGATCATCAACAAGATCAAACAATAACTACCTCTCAAATCAAGAAGGGAAAGGAATAAAACCGAAGAACAGAACTGAATCAAGTAAACATAGAATTTCTTGATAGACTTGCTATTGAAGTGCCTAACTGATTGGAGATGGATCTTACAAGATATGCTCCCTCTCATCCAGGTCCTTAGCATAGCAAGATCAAGAGAGGAGCAAAAGAGATATCAAACCAACCGAAACAAGAACAAGGACAGGACAGAACCAAAGAACAACGGAAGAAAACAGAGAAAGAACAGAATCAAAGTTGAGAAAACTCAATCAGACAAAAGATACCCAAAAGCTAGATCAAAAATTGATGTATTGCCCACTTATGATTGGTTTTACAACAACTCCACTAAGGAGGACAGAGCTCTAAGTCTAGAGTACACACCCACTCTCTAACCTAACTCCCACGGGAGGGAGGAGGAGTTAGCCACCAAAAGGTTTAGCTGACCTTCTCAACCTTAGCTCTTGCCTCTCCTCCCCTTTTAAGACTCACAACCTGAACCCCAAAACCTAATAGATCCCCCATAAGGCCAAACCGGGGATAACCCGTTAACCCCACTTAACACCGAGTTTTACTCACACACACTTCTCCGGTATTAGGCAATTTTATCAAAATGCACCTCTACCACCTTCCAGGAAGCTTCCCACTTCCATTGCCACGAAGCCCTGCCCATGCTTCGCCATCTTTCATGTGGCCCTAATGACTTTTCGTCAGCCTCTCACGCGTCCAGATCCCACCGAACCGTCCTCGCTTGCAAACAACCCAAGTGACATGGTGTACGACATGCTTTTCCTTGCGCATAACGGCACCTGGCTTCCTCAACCATCTAGACCTCGACTCCTCCTTGAGCTTAGTCCCGGTTCACCTTGCCGCTGCCCATCATGTCCACCACCGGTAGCTCCCGCTCCGATTACTCGTCGTCCTAGCTTGCAACCGCCCAACAAGCCTCGGTCACCTTCGGTGTCTCCCTGACTGTTCTGGACCTCAACACCTGATGTGCCTAGTCCCGATCTTTCCACGCCTCACCATGACCTAGCTCCAAAGTCCTGTAACCAACACCGATAAGCAAACCATCACGTAGTACCGCACGATATATAAAGATAATCAATTTGCACAATCAAAATGTATGCACCCAAAAACTGATCCTAAGCCTAGAACCAAACAATAAACCCGCGTGCACACTAGCAGGAACACCCCGGTCAAACCCTAACCAAAACCCCAATATTTCAGAGAACAACCTCATACCATAGCAAATCTGATCACCGGCTGGTCTAATATGACTTACGAGTACTCGGATGCTCAAGAAATAAGGCACTCGTAGCCCACGAGTTCCTACCAGAAGCCTACGACCACACAACAGACCGCTATGACCACCACACAGATCGTTGTGACTATCACACTAATCGCTACAACTATCGATCACACAGGCAATGATTACCACAACCGATCACTATGACCACCGATCACACAGGCTATGACTTGCCACAACAAATCGCTACAACCGTCGCTCACAAAGGCTATGACTATCGATAGCTACGGCTTACGACTACCAAACACCACAGCTTACGACTACCGATCACGACCAGGCAGTAAGCTACGACCATCGATCACTAGGCTACGACTATCGATCGCACATGGTTGTTCAAGCACTGAAGCTTTTGACCACCCTATGGTTGTTCTGCCGAACAGACCTGTCGATCAGATCATCTGATCACAAAGTCGTAAATAGCAAATGCTCCAATACTCACAGACAGATGAACTCGTAGACCACGAAGTCGACAGACCAAGAAGCGATCTTTTGCAAACACCTCAAAAACCAAACTCTCCCTCCGCACAACTGTGGGGTGACCTCTACATAGTTTCACAATCTCCCCCTTGATGAGTATATTGAAAAACCCCAAAAAGGGCATGAACATGAGTTTGTTTTTGAAAAGAAAAGGAAGAAGTTGCAAAAGCCACACATGGTCTAAAAGAAGAGAAGAAGGAACTCATGATCATGTTGGCAAAGTGTGAAATGGAGCAAACAACAAGAAAGAACAAGTTTCCTACAAAAGCTCCAAATAACACCTAAAACCTCACAAAAGGCTAATCTTGCTCATGGTCCAAAGTAAAGAGCAATTGCTGATCATGACCATTTTCATAGCAAGATAACCAGCCAATCATGCAAAAGAGAGCAAATGATATGCAATGAAGCTCCCTCTCACTCAAATATCTCATTTGGTATTTTTAGGTTCCAGTTAGCAAAAGTTTTGTAATTCATACCAAGCATTCTCTCTCTTTAATGCCTTTTGCACCCCTTAATGCATTTTTCTCAATCATTCTCCCCCTTTTGTCAATAGAGTCATCAAGATACATGAAAGAAGATAGAACATGAATGAAATTAAGTGACTGCATTTTATTCATCTTATGCATTAGGAGCCATGAAGATTATCCAAAATGACTTTCCAAATATTACACCAAGCTATAAAAGGTGAAAGCACTATCTAGATCATGGCAAAAGGCCAAATAAGCCATAATCTGAAATTAAATACATTGTTTAACATGTCAAGTCACTCAAGATCATAGTCTACTTAAAGGTATCCAAAAATGAGTCAAGCCATGTCAATATTCAAAGTGGAACAAAGACGCTATAATTGAGTCAATTTAGAGTGTGACAAGTTCCAGATTGAAATATTGTGTTCAATACTAGATATCAGTTGTAATTCAACAAATTTAGCACATTTGGCATTTTTCAGAAGTTCATGGTTGGCTTCAACCATTTTTCACAAGATTTTGTTTTCTTAGCCATGTGCTAGATCTCAAGCCTTATGCAACCACTCCAAGCAAAAAGCTTAAGGAAGCTATCTTAGTCATCCAAAACTCCCCCTGAGTTCATGTTTAGTGCAATGGCAAGCTGTCTCATGATAAATGATTTGTGAGATCAACTTTTTTGCACAAAAAAGATCTTTTTGCATCTTCTTAACCTAGTTCAAGAACAAAGAGTTAATACTAACTCATGCTTCACTAATGAACTAGCATAGCTCAATCTAAGCTCAATACAGATTCAAGACTCAACTTAGCTTATTTGACATGGCATGAATCATAAGAGGATTACTAGAGCCAGACTAGTTACAAGATCCAACAAGACAAGATTTAATTCAAGTTGTTCATATTTAATAAAGCTAGCATGGCAAAAGCTAAGCTACACATAGAAGGACATGATAAATCTAGCAAGCTAGCTCAAGGCATGGTAAGATATAAAGCAAGATATTATGTCACAAAGATAATAGTCAAAGCTCCATGATTTGTACAAGCATTCGTGTATATACATTGCGTGCTGAAATTAAAATGCATTATGATACATATGAATGCACAAGAAGTAAGCCCCCTAAAAAGCAGCCCGAAAAGAAAGAAGCTCCAACTCCCCCTAAAGAAGGAAAATTGAGAAGAACCAAGAAATTAGGCGTACAATCCAGAAAATGAGGGTTCAAACTCAACGAGATGATTCCCAAACACACCATTCCCTCTAGCCTATAACCACATACCACGGAGAAAAAAGGAAACATTAGCTATCATAACACAAGACACTAGTGATCAAGAAGAAAACTCAAACTAGGCAGTAAATAATCCTAGAGATCTATTTGGAAGCTCAAACTAGGCAGTAAATAATCCTAAAGAACCATTTGGATGAGAGGTGTGACCGAGACAAAACCACCTAGAGTTGGCTCCTATCTATCCAATTAGACCCTTCCTACCACTAGAACAAGAATACTATGCAAAGCCAAGTGGTGGAAACCAAGAAACTGAAGATCACAAGGGAGCAAACCTCTGTCACATCGCTCAGTGGTGTGGTATAGTTGATGTGGTAGAGGTTGATTAAAGCTGCATCGTGAGATCAATAGAAACCTCCACCAAAAGCTTAAAGGAGGTGAGAAATCCAAAACCACAACACAAGCCACATGGTCTCTCCCTCACATCCACAACATGTAACTCAAACATATGAACAATTGTGTCCTAGTATTGGGGTAAATGATATACAAGTACTAGGGTTGTGCATTCAGTTAGTTCGGTAAAATCGGTTCGGTATATACGGTATATATGACAAATACGGTATTATTAGTTCAGTAGTATATGGTATTTTTGAAAATACAGTTGAGTATCGGTAAATCCTAATTTATTTCGGTGTGGTATCAATAAATACCATATTTACCAAAGTTGATGTAAATTGCAAACTATATAGCGACTAGCGAGACAAGTAGGCGACAATATATATACTACTAGCAATAGAATTAGTACTTTAGAAACACTCCAATGGAGTATAGAGATTCGACAGCATATGCATAGAGCAATAAAGCATAATGATTAATGTTAATGATGTGCTTTGCCCATTTTTAGCAACCACAAAAAATTAATCAATAGTCTACCTTACCATTATGCAAGAGTAAGACTAACAACTCATCCATCACTTCGGTCTTCTGGATGCTAGAGCCATGACCACAAGCTATACATATATAACATATATCCATTCAACAGACAACAAGCCATCCTAGCATAGTTGGTAGAGTGCCTGGCTTTTAAACCCTATGGCCATGGTTCGAATCCCAAATGGAACACCGTGCGCTGCTAATTTTTCGGTTTCTTCGGTTTTCAGCCGATTTTTCCCCAAAAAAATTAACACGAAAAAACTCAAAATATGGAAACCGAACTGAATACTGAAAACTAGTCAAACTGAGTTGAGTAGTTCGGTTCGGTTTTTCTGTTCGGTTTTTTTGGTTCGGTTGAGATGTGCACAACCCTAACAAGCATGGATCCAGTATTGAGACACAACACAGCAAAAGTAGCATCACAAGTACTAATGACAAAGAATTCATGAGAACACACCTCCACACAAGCTAAATCTAGTCCTCATCAGATCATCTAGAACAACAAAGTCCAGTACAAACTAAATCTAAAAGAAGCTCATGGACTAACCAAGGTTCTCATGATAGCATAAGCACAATCTAAAGCTACCAAGATGTCATACATATTATTTTCATGCCAAAACATAAATAAATAAGTTCAAGATATACATGCATCTCAATGAATCAGAAATATACATCATAACATGTGACAAGGAAAAGTCATAAAAGCATATGCTAGCATGGATACAAGTATAAGCATGTACACATGAACTAAAGGATAAGAAGTCATGAATAAACGTGCATCATGACATAGAAAATTATCCAAAATATAATCAAGTTCAAAATGTCCATAATCAAACATGCATCATGTATATATACATCATGACAAACAAAAATCATGGAAAAATATGCTAACATGTATAAATAATGGTGAATGGACATAAGAAGCAAGATACAAGCAATAAAACGGGATAGATACAACAAGGCACAAAGTCATGATGATACTTGACTTCTAATACACACATTCAACAAGTAACTTATGCTCATGAAGTCAAGTCAAAGCTTAAGCATCCAATAAACTAACACATATAAGATAACACATGAATACCTAAGCAAAATACACATAAATGCATGACAAGAAGGTAACAAGAGTAAAACATGTCAATATGGTACAAGTGAGCACATGGACAAGCACAACATACCAATTATGACCAA
This sequence comes from Bonia amplexicaulis, assembly GCA_036346245.1. Lineage (NCBI taxonomy): Eukaryota > Viridiplantae > Streptophyta > Magnoliopsida > Poales > Poaceae > Bonia > Bonia amplexicaulis. Next base: position 9,825,515 of record CM070765.1, read on the forward strand.
ACATGAATATAAGAGCATGAAGAATAGCTCACAAAGTAGGTGGAAACGTCAAATGTGAAAGCATATACCTCTTGGAGGCCATCAAAAAGAGCGGAGAATCAACAAGTGTTCTAATCACATGATGAAGCAAAAGACTATAACACAATCAAGCACATATTCTCCATCCTACGTCCCGGCACCAACACATGAGAAGAACAAAATGTCCGAGTCTTGGATCCTGAAGGGTTAGTAAACAGGTACATGGGAACTCAAAACTTTCACACACTCACAATATAAGTATGTGAGTTAGCATGATGCAATGGATGATTCATGCAAGGAAATCCAATCCTGGAGGTACGCCGCAAGTAGACAACTCGACAAGTAAAACGAGTGCCATTTCTGAAAAAGCGGCGAATGCCTTACTTGAAAGCACCAAGATGAGAACCAACAGAAACACCAAAAGAACTCATAACTCCTCGTTGTAGGTGCGCACCTCGATGGAGAAACATTAGTCCACCACTTGAGAGAAACGACGGAAATCCTTCCTCGGGACAGCATGTGGACAAAAACCAAAATCATGAGAATCAAGTCCACGACGCCGTAAAGCACCACTAGAAAAGGTGTCAAGGAAGCTACCATCAAAGCGAGTCTTCATGCTGGATTCACAAGTGTTCATGCCATGAGAAAGGCTATGCACACTTGGACACTTAGAAGCATGAACTCGACGCATGCGTTTGGCAAATAGAGTCTACCATGGCTAGGGGTGAGAAACGGTACCAAATAATCCGTTTTATCCAATATTCGTATCCGAGAAAACACGAATATGGTAAGCAAAATCTGTATTCGAAAATATCCATATTCGTATTCGAGACTATTCAACTCGTATTCGATCTGTTTCTTATGCCTATCGTCGGTAACCGGTCAAAAACCGGTGAAAAACTGGCAAAACTGCTATAAATTTGTTCTATCGAGATTTGTTACAGAAGTTATAGGAGGATATTCATATTCGATCGAATTAAGTACATATTCGATTCGAATTTGCATCCATTATGATATTCGATTCGTATTCGTATTCGAAAATATTCGAATTCATATTCATTTTAAAAAATATAGATTTGTATTCGCATTTGAGACTATTCGATTGTATCCGATCCGTTTCTATCCCTAGCCATGGCCGACATGTTAGTATTTTTATTGTCATCAGTTTTCACTTTGGTAACAAGTTAGCCAACATATTTCAGGGCTGCATGACATGGTCAAATTATGATTCTCCTCATGTATGTTGAGAAGGCAAAGCGTTTGAGGTATATAGTCTGATCAGTCGTATGATTCCCACATAGAACCAACTCAGGTTGACATCACAAATACATATTTATTACTAGTAGCACATAACTTTCTTTATTAATGGAAATTCATGGGTTGTGACTTAATTGGCATTCTTTTAATCCTTACCTGAAAAAGGCACCATATGCAAAAGCCAAAACACAAATCACAATCTTGTCACAACTGATGAAACTACTCACGGAACATTATTTGCTCTTCATGTACCCAAACAAATATGGACAAGCTATCTATGACCTATGTTCAAGCTGTTCTACCAAAATCCACAAAAAATCCTTCTCAGTTAGATCAAGTTGGATGATTGCCTACCATGGGGGTATGCTTTTAAGCTGAAAATGTAAAATTGGTACCCTTTTATTGGGAGAGTGGCAACTGATTTTGTCATAAGGCCAAACAAAATTGAGTCTTTTCTTTTAGACTGCGGCTTATGGTTTTTAGATGTGGCTTGTTAGTCTAATGACTAGTGACCGCTGAGAGAACTTTCACGCCCATGATACTTCTGCTGTCGATAAACATACAAACTTCCTTGCGCAAGTGAACAACTGGTACAACTTTCAACACAAATAAACATGAAAAATTCGCATATGTAAGAATGACTTTCGCATACCAAAAAAAATCCTAGTAGAAATTAGGGCTGCTAATGGGCCGAAATCAAGTCCAAATCTAAATAAAACTGAGAAGGATCTGGTCTAAACCTGGCCCAAATTATGTAAGCCTAAGCCTGATCCAGCTCCAAAAACAGATAGGCCTTAGATTGGACCAATCACCCTTACCTTAGTTGTCTAATTAGGATCAACTCTCATCTACCTTCAGTAATTAGTACAAAAATATGAGGCCCAAAGCCTGATGCAATCTAGCCCAAGTCTGGTCCAATAAAGAAGAGTCTAAATTTGATCTAGTTCATTTGTAATTTTGAACTAATCTGGTCCGACAAGTCTAGACAACCCCAAACCTATTAGCAGCCCTAGTAGAAATACCGGAAAAAAATGGCATGGACGATGGGCGCGGCGGCGGTGTGCTCCCCTGGTAGGATGGATGCCACATGCACAGCCCTTTCATCGTCGGCGGCTAAAACGACGCTCCGACGGAAGGCAAACAGCACACGGCTCGGCTCCTCGATCCTCATCGGCTCAGCTCGTTCTTTCCCATCCCAATCCTCCGCCGATGCCGCCGTCGCCCGTACCCGCAGTCTGCGCCACCGACCTCACCATCCTCCTCTGCATGGAGCGCCCACACGCCATGCGGCTCTTCCCAGAGCGCCCTCGCCGTCCGCCTACGACATGGCCGGCGCCGCCTACGTCGCCGAGGCCTGAGCCTCTTTCCTGGGCACCATCCTATACTATACCTGCGCAGATCCGTCGTCACCGTCCCCGTCCATTGTAGCTGGCCACACCAAAGCCGTCTCCTACTGTATTTGTGTCCATCCTAATGGATGTAGTAGCGATTTACTGTAAAATTGCATGCAGTTTGGATACTCTGGGACCTTGGATCGACATGGATTTGCAAGAAGCAGGATGTAGGTCTTTGCAGCGTGATACATTTGACAAATGATTGAAGTCCTATGGATTCCTTGAAGAACTGAAAGTGTACATGAATGTAGATGTTTGGATAGGACCGACAGATTGTCAACAATTGTATCAGTATATAGGGTTCATTGATACTTGTAAAATGTAAAATGTGATTTTTATCTGAAATATATTTAGATGTTTTGAAATCAGCAGTGGAATGGATGTCTTAAGAATCTCATTGTTTCTCTGAAATGCATTGTTCTAAACAGGCTCCTATTCAGAGCAAAGTCTGTAAGGTTCCTATTCTGAGCAAAAGAGACTTCCTAATAACAGCAAAAGCCAAAGTTACATAGATTCACTATTCTTGTACTCCATCAAAATGTAACTTCCTAACAGCAGTTTGCAGTGTAGCATCTTGATCAACTCCCATTAAGAGACTTGTGTATCTTCCTGGTATGTATGGAGCAGCCATTGCAGATGGATCAGCAAGTAAATTGAACTGTGGCATTGTGGAATTAGCATATCCGACTTGCACGAAAGGAGCATCCATGGTGAAGATGGCCCAGCATGTTCATCTCTTGTTTCTACATCATTATTTTCCAGATCTTCACCTACAATAAAATATGTATATGATAATACAATATTTAAAAATATTGTAGACATAAGCAAAAGGTAGTAGGCAGGTCAGTACCTTTTTTTTTTACCACCCTTCTTCTTCTTCTTCCCTGCCTTCTTTTCAACAGCATTTTTAAAACGTGTATTCTTTGGTCCTTTTATTACTTCGGGAATTCTAAATGATATTACACCATTTAATGGTTGTTGGACACTTTCATTTGGAATTGGAGGAACCTCGTTGGATTTTTCATGCATCTCACTTAGATAAGTATCCGCTTCGGGTTTAAGTTATGTATGGCTTTACGCAATTTATCAAGAAGTTCTTTTGAAGCGAACACTTCAATGCAAGAGATGTGGCTGTCGAGATATAAGTGCTGCCTGTGTTTTCAAATCTCCCGTCTCAGTTCCTTGTTTCTCAATATAAAATCCACTTTTCGCATATTTTGTCCATCTAGGCAGTATATATTGCGATGGAAAATTGTATACTCTATTCGTATTGAAGACTCTAAGAGCATGCTTGCACAATAAACCTGTAAGATATAGTTGCCAATTTAAACAACCTATATTACAGCTTACAATGTATAAATTGAAATGTAAATAGTATACATACCTATGGATTCAAACATCCGACAAGAGCATCTAATGGTGGAATCTTCAGTGTTCAATACTACTGTTGCTCCACGGTCAGACTCCATATACTTAACAAAGAATGTCAAGTTTGTCCCCGCAGCTTCCAACAATTCACAAGTCAATGTAAATTGTCTCTTAAATTCTTCCTCAAACTCGAATACATTCTCTGGTATATGATTTAGTGCAGCATTCAACATTGGTAGATTTGAAATGTATGGAACAAGGTTCTTCGACGTGACTTAAAATCAGCATCCAACTCATTTGCACGGAGACTAACTGCAACCTTCTCACATTCTACAAGGAGTTCCGAAAGACCAAGTTTCCTATGAAATCTTTTCTTGAAGACATTATTCATACCTTCACTCCTTTGGGTCGAGTTCATGTCTGCTGTAAAAGAGTCACGGTACACATGACCCACTTTGCCCTCAAAGCATATAGGTTTGCCATCCATGAGTTATTCTCAAGGTTGTATTTAGCCAACAATTCATGCCATTTCTCTATGAAGTAAGTCTCTGACCTGTCTTCGTACACACAATTTTGAAATCTGGTAGGAACTTGTTATCAGACTCATGAATTACATGACTAAGATGTTTAGCAGCATTTAAGCAAATGTGCCACAAACAAAGACGGTGGCTTGTATTTGGGAATACATAAGCAATTGCTCCTGCCATAGCCGCGTCTTGATCTGTAAAAATTGTGCTGGGTTGCTTTCCTGACATTGCCGTTAGAAAGGTTTCAAAAAGCCAAACAAATGATTCAATAGTTTCATTAAATAGAAGTGCACACCCAAAAATTATTGTTTGCTTGTGATGGTTGCAGCCAAGAATCGGAGCAAAAGGCATTTCAAACTTATTAGTTTGAAATGTGGTGTCAAATGACACAGCATCACAAAAGCATTTGTAATCCATGATAGACTGACCATCTGCCCAAAAGAAATTTGCTATACGACCATCTTCCTTGTCTACCTGAAATGCATAAAAAAATGTAGGATCCTGTAACTGTTTATTTCTCAGATATTCAGATAGTGTTTGTGCATCATTGGCTTCTAAGTACTTTCTGCGCTCACGACCAATCTCGTTATCGCAATCCATCTTAGCAAATGGTGTGTTCTCTTCCCCTCCATAAAACTCCTTCATGAACTCATAAACTTAGGCTGGCTTCATTCCAGCTTCCCGTATCTGCCCAATTAATTTCCTGTCTGCCTCTATAACCTGTCGTTGGGACCTCAGCTTGTGTGCCTTATTTGGACTAGCAAGATAATGATTGTGCTGTTCTACGACCTTTTGCACTGTCCAAATCCCCTCTTTGCTGATACTAAACTGGACACGAGCATCACAACCCGTCCTTGTAATGTCCTTTTGTGAGGAGTCATTCTCTCGATGTCCTTGACTACTGCAAACTATATATTTCTGACATAGACTACCATCTCGGCGGTGCTTTGTCTTGCTCTTTCTAATATTGAACCCAACCTTGCCGGCATAGGTGTTGTACATCTCATAAGCTTCATCCTCAGATTGAAATATCATTCCAACTTTAGGACTGATCAAATTTTGCCCAGTTTTACGAACCACCTCCTGTACATATAAATTTTCATTTAAAGGTGTACTAAAATAAAACAAAATATCATATATACTGTAAGTTTGTTAAATATTTTTTTACCTCATCAGGTACTTCATTCTCCACTGATCCAGGCGTCTGTGAAATGGTGCCGATGGTCTCTACTCCCATGGTAACCGACGTGGTGTTCTGTGAAATATGCACACTATATGTGAGAAAGCAAACAGCATAGAAGAAAAGGCACAACGATCTAATCAGATAACCGACCTGTGTTATCTGTTGTTCTTCTCCATGACGATCACCATCAACAGCATCAACTCTTAGTGCACTTGAATCCTCCATGACAGAAGAAGATGGCATCAGGTCAACTGTTGTAGTGTCTTCTTGGCCTACAACGCCTGCCATGGAGGCTGCTGGTTCATCCATGGAATCGGCGGTGACGGCGACGGCGTGCAATAGCCGCACTAGTCTAGGGCTCAAGGCACGATCTATTGGGGCGTCTTGTATTCCAGCTGAGCCGATGAGGATCGAGGCCGGCCGTGTGCTGTTGCCTTCCGTCGGACGTCGTTTCCAGTGCCGTGCGATGAAAGAGCATGCACGTTGCATCCATCCGGTGGGGAGCACACTCCGCGCGCTGCGCCCATCGTCCATGCCATTTTTTTCCGAAATACCTAGTGTTCAAACTCACATGCCTTTCCCCCTCCACCTAGGGCGGTCATGCTGCAACTACATCTGGAATATCAAGAGCATTCGTGTCCAATTGCACCGATGATCCGAATATCGGAGTTTGAATAAAAGTAATCAATAAACTTGTCAGGCTAGATCGATAGAGATCCCCAGAAAAGAAGCATAAAAAAATTGCGAGGTAGTATTTAAATTGGACCTGGTTCGTTAAGGTGGCGACAAGCCGCAAGGCGACGTGCTCCTCCCCCCGGAACGGCGCCACCCCACCTAGCCAGCTACACGACGCCCGCCGCTGCCGCTACCGCCGCCTGCGTCCGTCGCCCCGCACTGACACAACCACCCCTTCCTTTCTCTTTTCCCTTCCCTTTTGAACATATTCCCCCAATCCCCTCCCTTTCCCTTCTCAGCTCTGCAAGGGAGAAGCAAGTAGTAGGCGCCACGTTGCAACTTGCAAGATCAAGAAGCTGCTGCTGGTGGGGGAGAATGGAGGCGGCGGCGGCGGCGGCGGAGAGGCACCACCACCACGGCGGATGCTTCGCCGTCAGGACGTCCATGCCGCAGGGGCCGGTGCCGCGGTGCTCCCACGGCGCCGGCGCTGGCGGCTCCTCGCTGGCTGGATCTTCTGGTGAGGCTACTTTCCTTTTCTTCCCTTTCTTTCTTCCTTTTACCTGCTTGCAATGTACGATGGTTGGATTGGTGCCTGCGCTTGTGATTTTGTATGGCAATTGCACTTTCTTGTTTTTGGGATATTTTTTGGGCTGTTCTCTGCATTTGAGGATTTTTTTTTTGTAGTTTCTTGGCGTTCTTGTAGTAGGGAATATTTTCCCCTGTTTCGAATATTGTGTTGTGGTTGTTGGTGAATTTACATTGATGCTGCTTAGCTCTGTTCTTGGATATTTTCTTTCTTTTCTATCACTCTTTTTGCCCTTTCCGGTGTTCTAATCTTGCATTCATCACGCTCTTCTATGTGAATTTTCTTCTTTTCTTCTCGTTTTAACATTTTCGATGTCTCTGGCCGTGTTTATGGTTTTGTGATGTCATTTGCAGTCAATCCATGCCGCCACAAATTTTTATGTTTCATTTTGCATGAAAGTCAGCATTGGAGGTCCCTAGAGAATTCTTATTTAAAAGCACTTCATTATCTCAATCTTGTACTTGCTGGCGCTTTTTGCCATCTATTTGTGGCTCAGAGATGCAGCATAATAATCTCAGGAACTAATCATTGTTTTTGTCCTTTTTCTTTTTCGGTGTCTAGAGCCCCAGTTAATTATTCTGTCACCACATTGGTGTTTCCTATGAAATTGTTGTAGTTTTTTAGTCTTGCCTTCTTTTTATGATTTTTCTTAATTAGACAGTTTATTGATTAAGTGTAGTAATTTGTGTTATTACTTGGCTATCTGCCTCTCAGACACAACAGCAACAGAGGAAGACATACAGCTACTTCGCCTCATTTTTTTCCGTCAATAATCTGTAATTCTAGTTCACATCCTAGCAATCTTCGAGTTTTAGGTGAGAATTTTAGGAACTTCAATCAAATCTTGCAATGTTTAATGTGAGTATACTAAGCAATTAATTACCTACTTCCGTAATATTTATACTTTTTATAGTCTCGTAATATCTTATAAACATTTTCAGTTGTACTCCATGAAATTTAAAGTTCCAGATTCGCTTGTTGTCCTCCATACCCTTTTCGCGCTTATTTCAGTAGTAAATGATTGCACCTTTTTGCTGCTCTTTTGGTTCTTAGACACATATGACTAGACCACATCAACCAATTGTGATTGTACATTTGCAACAAATGCAGGACCATTAGCTCATCAAACAAGCATACCAACAGTTGCTTTTGCTTTTGGGCTTAGTTTTGGTTGGGTTCATATGTCTCTTATTTGTGGGAGGCAGCTAATTTGGTAGGAAATCTGAACCTTGATAGCTCCCTTGACAGTTCGTTGAGCAATTAGAGAGTGTTTGGTGAGAAACTATAGGGGGGTTGGGGTATAACTCAGATTAAGAACATTGTCGTGTAACACCATGTGAGGGGTGGTATCAGTTTGGTAGGCTACAAAAATACTTGTCGTGTCTTATCCTATCATGATAGATCCATCTGCTTATAATAAGCATTAAGCTAGTATTTAAGATAGCATATACCACGCTTTGTGTATCAGTAGCATATACTAACTCACTAGCCCTCCAGAAGTTTGGTTCTGTGATGCTGGGGCAGCTTGCATTGTGGTCTAAAATTGCCAGTTCAGTTATCCTCCTATTAGCTCAGCTCACTTTTTTTACTAGCATAGCAAGTTTGCAATGCATATATTGGTGGTTTTGCGTCAATTATTTTGAAAAAAAAATATGTGATTCTCTTCTTTCGGTCGGTGTGACGTTCTTTGCTTCTTGAGGGTATTTTCTAATTATCCGATGGAATGTGTCTGTTCTTGTGCAGATGAGGCGTCATGCGGATCACCACGATGGATAGGGAAAAGCCTCTCTTGTGTATGCATCAAACGGAAAGGGGCGTACGAGCGAATATGCATGAACCTTACACCGGTGCAGGTCGGTTAGCTAGATCTCAGAATTATGCAAAGAATTGGCAACGGCGCATGTCAATGTGAACATCCAACGCCCTTTTTCCTGTCTGTAGAATAGGTTTTGATTTACAAACCACGTTGGTCAATACATAGGCCTGCTTTGTGGGTGAGGAAAACCACAAATCATTGCAGTGACCGCTCAAGGACTTCCATAAGCTTTTGCTTTAAGTTGTTACTATCCTCTCTTCATGTCCAACGAGTTTTAGGTGGTCCAGTCTGTGATTTTAATGCACAATCAAACTCTGCAGGACAGACATAGCAAATTAAGTAGTCCAGTTCAGAATTTTTCTTTCTGTTAGAAAAATAAGGCTAAGGTTGTTTTGCTATTCATAACTGTGCAGCTTATTCATTAATTAAGAGATATATATAGATATTGTTATATAGGCCCCATGGGCTATATGGGCCAGAGAGGAAGAGAGGAGAGCGAGTGCAACACTCTTAACACCCCCCTTCAAACTCAGGGTGGATCAGGAGGATCTGATGCACTGAGTTTGAGTAGATGAAGCCGATGTTGTTCTCGAGTCTGAGCTTTAATGAATAAATCTGCAATTTGAAGCTCCGAGGGATCATACTTGAGGGCAATGGTCGACTGCTGACAATGAGATCATGTGAATAATGCATCAACACCAATGTATTTTGTCAACTCATGCTTGACTAGATCACTAGCAATCTAAATGGCACTTGTATTGTCACAAAAGAGAGGTGTATGATTGTCACAACGGATACCGAGATCAATCAAGAGCCATCGAAGCCAAACGATCTCTGAGGTTGGTAGCAGCAAGAGCTCAAAGCTCGGCCTCTACACTAGAGCATAACACCGCAGTCTGCTTCTTGGACTTCCAAACGATGAGCGAAGTATCAAGAAAGATACAGTAACCAGTGATAGATCGGCGATCAGTAGGATCACTCGCCCAAGTGGAGTCAAAGTAAGAATAGAGCTAAAGTTGACTCAAACTCGCATAGAACAGACGTCTGGACACAGTCCCCCTCAAGTATCTCAGCACACGAAGAACATGATTATAGTGAACTGAGGTAGGAGCACTGACAAACTGGCTAAGCACGTGAATAGCATGAGCAATGTCTGGCCTAGTGATAGTGAGATAAACAAGGCTACCAACGAGCCGATGATAGCGAGAAGGATCTATCAATGGTACATCGTCTGTAGTTCAAAGCTGTAGATGAAGCCTATAGGTGTGACAGCAGTGCGTGTATTATTCATGCAAGAGTGAGCAAGCAGATCCTGAACATAGCGATGCTGAGAAAGATAGTAGCCATCACTATTAGAATGAATCTCAATCCCCGAAAATAGCTTAATGGTCCCAAGTTGGACATCATAAATTGTTCACTCAATTTCCTCTTCACAAAAGCCACATAATCCATGTCATCTCCTACGATCAGCATATCATCGACATAGTGCAGAAGCAAAGTACGACCCCGCTGAGAAGTGTGAACAAACAAGGTAGAGTCATGCTCACTTGGAGTGAAACTAGCAGTTTGAATCACGGAACTGAAACACTCAAACTAAGCATGAGGAGCCTACTTGGGACCATATAGAGTACACCTAAGGCGACAAACATAGCCTGTAGGGGCCTCAACACCTAAGGGTGGCTGCATATAGACTCCTCATGTAGATCACTATGAAGAAAAGCATTCTTGATATCCATCTAAGATATAGTCCATGTGCATACTGCTACAACAGTAATAAGAGTATGGATTGTGGTCATATGAGCATCTGGAGCAAAAGTCTTATCATAATCTCGACCATAAGAATGTTGAAAACCTCTTGCAACAAGACGAGCCTTATATCGCTCTACTAAACCACTTGACTTGTTCTTCACTTTGTATACCCACTTGCAAGTTATAGAAATAGCTCCAGATGGTAGCGAAATAAGATCCAAGTTCTCATACACACTAATGCTATGAGCTCCTTTGTCATAGCCAACTACCACTCAGGTATGTTGGCCTCCTGATAGGTACTTGGCTCAGCTACTGCACTTACACGAGAAAAACCCCATCTCTCGGTGCCTGAATAGAAGAATGAACACGTAGAGCATACCGTGATGTAGTAGAATGATCATCAGAGTCAATGGTACTAGCCAGAGGGTCAAGTGGAGGAGAAGACTGAGTATCATAAAGAACTCTCTGTCGATGACTATAGTGGAAGGGAAAAGTGGAAGTGTCAGAAATTGGTGGAGCTATGGAGGAGACACACTAGAAGGTGAAACTAGTGGAGAAGGTGGTGGAGCTAGTGGAGGAGATACACTAGAAGGTGAAACTGATGTAGAAGGTGTATGTGGAGAAGACAAGTCTGATTAAGGAATGGGAGGTAGACATAAAAAAGAGATGGAATTTGTGAAAGAAGTGTGATATGTAGAAGGGTGATAAAAGAAAGGTCGACCCTCATCAAAAGTCACATCATGAGAGATGCGAATGTGACGTGCTGAGGATCATAGCAATGATAGCCCTTATGCTCAGGACTATAACCCAGAAACACACTCAACCGACCGAGCACTTAGTTTTGTGCGCTCATGAGGTGCTAGAAGGACATAACAGACACAACCAAAGACACGAAAATGAGCATAGCGAGAAGGTGTTTTATACAAGACCTCACCAGAGGAGACTTACCCTGAAGCTTGGAAGAGGGCTGACGGTTGATGAGGTAGACTGCTGTAGAGACTGCTTTCCCCCAGAAGTGAGAGGGGACAAAGGAGGAGATGAGAAGAGTACGAGCAATCTTAATGAGGTGGCGGTGTTTGCGCTCAGCAACACCATTCGAGCATGAGCACTAGGATATGAGAGCCGAGGAAGAGTACCCTCAGAAGAAAGGAACTGACGAAAGGCTGATGAAAGATACCCCCTGCCCAGAGTCGAAATGAAAAACACGAATGGAAGAAGAAAATTGTATATGAACCATCTTAGCAAAAGACTGATAAGTGGAAATCAACTGAGAACGATGTTTCATAAAATAGATCCAAGTATATCAAGAGTGATCATCAACAAATATGACATAATAACTATGACCACCATTCGAAGCAAAAGGAGATGGACCCCATACATTTGGATGCCCCAAATCGAAAGGACAAAAAGACAGTGGTACTACTAGAATATGAAAGTTATAGCTGTTTCCCCAGCTTACAACTAGTACAATGAAAACTCGACTCAACAGTGACATGACCTAAGAAACCTAGTGAACTAGAGTGGTGAGTCGAGCTCCACAAAAATGACCAAGTCTATGATGCCACTTGCTAAGGAAGAATCAACAAGAGACTGAGATGATAACATAGCACAAAACACTAAGGCCTTCGAAGTACCAATGGAAGGAAGATGTAAGGTATCCAAGACATAGAGACTAGAAGAGCCTCCATAGTGGTGGCCAAAACCAATCACTCTTCTGCTCTAACAATCCTAAATGAAACAAGAAGAATCATCAAATCCAATGAAACAATTCATATCAGTAAGTTGACCAACAGAAATAAGATTCATAAATAGCTAAGGAACAAAAGACGCATCAGGAACAGAGAAGTGAGATGTCGAGAGAATGCCCTAATGGGTGATAGAGCAAAGTGTACTATCTGCAGTGTGAACATATGCAACATTAGTCATGGGTCTACGAGCAACAAACTGAGAGCTGTCCGATGTAACATGAAAGGAGGCACCTGAGTCCAGAACCCAAGGATGAGCAGCACTAGGAGTTGAGGTCATTGTTGAGACTGATCCAAAAGTCATAGTAGATGTGGATGTGGTAGCAGCGATTGCTCCAGCAAGTGCTCTGGGAGGCCCAGTAGGTGCTCCACAACGATGATCAGATAGCTGTCTAGCACGATAATCAACAAGCTGATCTGGATGTAACTTGAAGCACTTGTCAACATGATGACCAGTCCTCTTGCAATGAGGACATACCAGCACTCCTGTGGGTGTAGCTCTAGTAGATCTAGACTGCTGTGAGAGACCTAGTACAGCATGTGGTGAGGATCTTGAGGTAGGTATAAGCAAATGAAGACGAGTCTCCTCTACAATTAAACTAGAGAGCACCTCAGTCAAAGTCGGTAAAGTCGAATAGTTGAGCAATTGAGTATGAATAGCCCAACTCTGATCGAAGCCCTGTCACAAACTGATACATGAGTGTCTACTAAGCATACTTATCTTTGGCAACATAGGACAGGCAAGCAGTGGCAGCCTTCGGTATCATAGACTCTAGAGGACCAGTGATATGAGTGAAAGCACTATAATACTCCTCTACTATCTAATTTTGTAGCTGCTAAATACTATGAAGGTTCTTGAGCAATGTGAAGCGAAGAGCACCATTGGACTGAACATATCTCTTCTCAAAGTATGTCCACATGCTTAGCTGAAGTATCATACTCAAAACTCATCCTCAAAGAAACATCAACACTCAGAACAATGCTAGTCATGACACGATCATCCTCTTTCTGCCAAGCCTTTATCGCCTCAACATCAACCTTCTTCAGACCAGGAGGATCCTCAATCAAATGAGAGGCTAAGCCATAACCCCTAAGAGTAGTCTTGACTGAGAAAGCCCATGCTTAGTAGTTCAATCCATCGAGCTTGATCTCCGTGAACACGAGAGATGAACTGCCCCCAAACATTGAGTCAGATTTTGCCATCTTGATTCACCACAGTCACACAGCAGCAAGCAAGCAGAGCAATCAAAAGAAATCCTATTGAAGCATTCGCACATCTGGACAGCAAGTAAACAGAGCAGATACCATAGAGCAAAGCAAGCAAAGTAATTCACAAAGCAGAGATGATACCACAGGGCAAAGGAAACTTCTGGACAGCAAGTAGAGTAAATGCCTCAGAGCAAAAGAGATGATACCACAGAGCAGATCACACGGGCGAATACGGAAGAGGGCAAGAGGCGGTGCAGAGGAGACACATAGGCGAATACAGCGGCGCAAAGGAGACACACGGGCGAATCCGGAAGAGGCGACGCAGATCCAGGTGAATCCTCTGAGTGAATTTGGAAGAGGCGGCGCAGATCAGGGAGAGGCGACGCTCGGGTGACGACAAGGATCCAGAGAGGCGGCGTGAGCGGCGGACAGCGCAAATGCGGAAGAGCATGGCGAGATGAAGATGAGGCAACGTCAGCACTTGAAGGAGAGGCGACGGCTCGAGCCGTGAAGGAAGAGAGACGATGTCGGCACTTGGGGGCGACGGCGCAAATCCAGAAGAGGACAGCGAGATGAAGATGAGGCGACATCGACGAGGAGCCTGCCGGGCCGCGACGGCGTGGAGACTACCAGCCTGCCGGCGGCGGCGGCCTCCGAAAGAGATGAGATTAGTTTTTTTTTATGGAAAGAGGACTAGGGTTGGAGATGGCTTTGATACCAATTTAGAAAAATAAGGTTAGGGTTTTTTTGCTATTCACAATTGTGCAGCTTATTCGTTAATTAGGATATATATATAGACATTGTTACATAGGTCTCATAGGCTACATGGGCCAGAGAGGAAGAGAGAGAGAGTACAACAGTCAACACTTTCGAAGATTTTGTCCTGATGTGTCAACTTGAATGTGTACTTCGCTGAATAAGACTGAAACCAAAGGTCTATTTCAATTGGCGGGTTATTTACAGGAAGAGAGGCTTCAGAGGTTGAGGCATCGCATGAAGGTTTATTTTGATCCATCTAGACGAGATCATCAGGTAAACATTTCTGCTAATAGTGTATCATGACATATGTGATCACTCCACGCAGGAGATAAAGAACCCATGCAGTGGATTAGCGCTGCACTTGTGTCCATCTAATGCACGACACACTTAATTTCATAAAATAATTGCTCCATGTAGAAGCCTTTTCTTTTCTCGACAGTTCTAATCTTATAGAGTATCCTATAATGTAACTGATGAATATCAAACAGAACTGGGCAGACTGCATTGTCTAGCTTATCCTGTTAGCTGTCTAGTCCTGTAGAAAAGATATCAATAAGCTTCCAGACATACTTCTGGATAATCGCTCACTTTAATACTTTTGGATTTTATGCCTAAGTATTTAACTTTATGATTTAAAGGGAATGTTACTGCTAGGGTTTTACTTCATTAGTAGTTTGAAATGCATTTAAAGCTTGCATTTTGATCATACTAGTGCAAAACAATTAACTAACAAGTGTCCAATGATTCGAATTGATGACACAACACAGGAAAATTTTGACTACTGAGTGCTTGAGTTTTACAGTAACATCTATACCTGGATAGTTATATTTCTGCTTATTCAGTCTATTATCTCCCAAATCTGGATGAGTAGCAATTTATGATAATAGGAAGCCTTGAGAGCTCTTTGGCATGCGACATATCCTGATCAAGAACTGCAAGGTTTGATTTCTGAACAGTGGAAGGACATGGGCTGGCAAGGAAGAGACCCTTCAACCGACTTCAGGTAGGCAACACAAGTCCAAACTAAAACTTGCCAGAGTAACTTAAAAATATTCAGCTTTGGTATGAAACTAAGCGGCATTGCACCACTTGTTACAGAGGCGCAGGATTCATATCTCTAGAGAATCTTCTATTCTTTGCAAAGACATTCTCTGTAAGCAATATATCACCATTGCTTTTCATTAGCTGAAATTGCTCTTGAATAGTGACCATCTTTCATGGATCATCTCTGCAGGCCTCATTTCAGAGGCTACTGAAGAAACAGTGTGGTAATCGAGCCACTTGGGAGTACCCATTTGCAGTTGCCGGTGTAAATATCACATTCATGATAATGCAGATGCTGGATCTCCAGTCCGGTAAGCACTGACCCGAACTTGTCAATCTATTCAATCTGAACTGTAATTTTACTAATTAGACAGTAATATTGGTTGCAGCTAAGCCAAGAACGTTTGTCCGAGCTGTTTTTATCCAAATGCTGTCAGGTCGGACCAGTGCAGTGAATCTTATTTTCCTCTTATCATACAAATGTATTATCGGTTTCCAACAAATTGTCCTTTTTTGTCCCAGAGGATGAGTGGGCATTTGATCTGCTCTACTGTGTCGCGTTTGTTGTGATGGACAAGCAGTGGTTGGAGAAGAACGCCTCTTACATGGACTTCAATGTAATTTCCGCCAATATTCATCTCATCCTTTATCTGCAAATCGTTAGACTGCATGTCTCAATCGATCTTCTGGCTCTGCTGTCATTCTCAGGAGATACTGAAGTCGACACGAGCGCAGCTGGAGAGGGAGCTTCTGCTGGACGATGTGATGCGGATCGAAGACATGCCGTCATACAGCCTGCTTTGCTAGCGGCCATGTGTGTTGGAGATCATGATTTGAGTTCATGGTCTGAGTGTATAGCCAGCCCCTCCCTTTCTGTGATTCCTGGGAGGAAATTTTTCGTGACATGTTAGGGCGATGGCTTGCTGTTGTCATGCTGAATTTGGTCCTCTGTAAACAACTCATCCGTGTATCAGCATAATGGATGAGTATTGCTAGCACCCGATGTCAAAGTCAATGATGTTCTGCCAATTATTCCCTTTTTTCCCCTTCCAATAGATCACAGAATCAACAAATGAAATGGGCAATTAATTAGCAACTTCTTCTGCAAGGTGTGTAATAAACCCGCATTAGCTCGTCAGGTTTTCAGCTTGCTCCTCGAGGACCATTTGGTCCACCCAATCTTCCCTCCTGTCGCAGCCGATCTGTTGATGAACAAATCACCAGCCAATGCTGATCGGTAGGAAATTCTCGCGTCTGAATCGTTGACACTGAGACACCAACTAGGACATGCGCCTTCGTTCCCCGCCACGGTCAGCCGTCGCCGCCGCCACCGACGGTGCTCGACCCGGGGATCTTCGACAGCCGCGCGCCCTTCATCACCTTCCTCAGCCTGTCCACGTCCTGCCACCTCCCAGCATCTGCATATACGTTGGACAGCACCACATACACACCATGGTTGCTGGGGTCCAGCTTCAGCATCTCCTGCACAGCCCGTTCCGCGACATCGATGTCGCCGTGGTTCTTGCAGGCGGCGAGCAGCGCTCCCCAGATTACGGTGTCCGCCTCGCATGTCATCCCCCGTATCATCTCCTCCGCCTCCAGTAGGAGTCCGCTCCGGCCGAGGAGATCGACCATGCACCCGTAGTGCTGGATGCCCGGCGTCACCCCAAAGTCTTTCTCCATGGACGCGAACACGCCGCGGGCATCGTCGAGCAGCCCGGCGTGGCAGTAGGCCGACAGAACCCCGACGAAGGTGGCCGCGTTCGGCGGCACGCCCTCCCGCCTCATTCGCCGGAACATCGCCAATACTCCCTCAACATGCCCGTGGTGCGCCAGCCCCGAGATGAGGGCGTTCCACGCTGCCGTGTGCCGTTCCGGCATCGCCTCGAACACTGCCACCGCCTCCTCAATCGCGCCGTTCTTCGCGTACATGTCGACCAGCGCGGTACCGAGGATCACCCCCACGGGCGCCATCATCCCCCTCCCCTCCATGAGCTCGTGCACGCGCCGCCCCATGTCGAGTCCGCTCGACCCCGACCGTGCGCACGCCGACAGCACGGACGCCAGCGCCGCGCCGCCAGGCTCAAACCCCTCGCCAACCATCTCTTCGAACGCCCCAATGGCGTCCTCGTACCTCCCGTTCTGCGCGTACCCGGAGACCATGGTGGTGTACACCACCGCGCTCCTCTCGGGCAATTCGTCGAACACCTTCCGCGCGACCCGGACGAGGCCCGCCACGGAATAGGCCCTGACGAGGCCGTTGGCGACGTAGGCGTCGAGGTCGAGCCCGTGCTTGAAGGCGAGCGCGTGGAGCTGCACGGAGATGCGGAGCGGGAGGCGGGCGGAGGCCTTGAGGAGGAAGGGGAAGGTGTGCTTGCCGGGGGAGAAGGAGCTCTCGCGGCGGCGGAGGAGGGAGAAGAAGGGGAAGGCGGAGGCGGGGTCGGGGGAGGAGGCGAGGGCGCGGAGTGAGGTGTTGAGCATGAATGAGTTGGGGGCGGAGGGAGGGAGGAGAGGAGGCGGAGGACGGTGGCGGGAGGGAGAGGACGGCGTAGGCGGCGAGGAGGCGGGAGGCCGCGAAGGCGTCAGAGGCGAGGCGGCCGGAGACGAGCATGGCGGCGTGGACGGGGGCGAGCGCGCCGAGGCTGGAGCAGCGGTCGGCGAGGAGCGAGAGGTTCGGCCGGCGCAGGCCACCGGCGGCGGAGGGGAGCGGCGGCGCGGGCATTTGCACGAGTTCGAATGGACTTCAACCGCGATATGCTGCAGAGTAGGTCGCATGCATGTTCGCGCGTGTCCCGCACGCACCCTCGTCCGCCTCCTGCGCATGCAGCATGCTACTCCAACGGTTTTTAATGTAGTTTAATTGGATTATTTCTACACACTACACATATTTGAAAAATATTACATAGAAAAATAAGTTCCAAGAAGCAGTTTATATTCGTATGGTTGTAGCGGTGAGTAGTGATGAAAACGGATGGAATATGAACCGTATAGTGTTTAAATCATATTTGTATCTATATTTTTTCTTGGATGCGAATATGAATCGAACAAATATCGGATACGAATACAGACCGAACAAATACCGGATACAAATTCGAATCAAATATCTACTCAATTCGATTAGATCTAGATATCCTCATAACTTATGTAGTATGAAGACATTAATGATATTTTATCTTCGTACAATCACGCTTAATCATTCTAATTCATTTATTTCATCTAAAGAAACATAAATTCATATTCAATTAAAAAAACTTATCTAACTAATTAGTCATATTGTAATAAAATATGCATATTGCTTCGTCGAATATGAATACGGATACGGATATCCGGATAAAATAATGTTTCGGATGGTAAAAGGTTATACCATATTCGCATCCATATTTTTTATACGAATTTGAATTCGAATACGAATATGATAGAAACTATTAATCGGATAAAAAAATTTATACTATATTCGTATTCTATCGAATATGGTAACCGAATAATACAGATAATTTATACCCACTTTTTATCTCAGTCGGGAGTTCCACTATTTGGGTTCAGTGAGTCCTAGCAACCAATGGACTGGCATTGGGTTGCAGCAGGGGCGCACGGCTTGAGGCTGGAGCTTGACAAGTGCCAATGACAACGATGCTGTGACTAGGGGTGCAAACGGATCGGATTCGGACGGATATTGTTGTTACCATATCCTAACCCATATTTTTTCTCCGGATTCGGTACCAATCGGATTCGGTGTCGGATCGGTCGGATTAACCCGAAATGCTTGCACTCCTACTTGTTTGTAAGGAATGCATGCAAGACAACAAATGGAGTAGGAGGACGATCGTCAAGAACTTGATGTTACTACTTAATAGCTGATGTGGAAGATTTTATTTTACCATTGCAAAAGAAAATGAAACATCAAATAGTAGCACTAACCTGAAATCAAACTTGAAGACGTATCGGATTCGGACGGATATTGTTGTTACCATATCCTAACCCATATTTTTTCTCCGGATTCGGTACCAATCGGATTCGGTGCCGGATCGATCGGGATTAACCCGACCCGTTTGCACCCCTAGCTGTGACTAGTGAGTCAAAGGGAAGGTGTTGTGCACCGAGTTGGCTGACACAGACCAATTAGAAGCATCTCTAAAAGAATTTAGGGGTGTCTAGTGGAAAGGGAGTGTTTATTTTTTGTTTGAGGGTACTTAAATTTTCTGCTATTAGATCTAGATCTAAAGGAAATCATCACTCCTCCATACTATATAAATTCTCCTCTCCTCTCTCACCTCCACTCCAAACCCTAGCCGCCACCACATCATCACCATCCCTAGTGCCAACTTACCCGCTGGCGAGCCGTCGCCGCTCCCATCCCCCTCCTGCGCCATACTTCTTCTTCCTTATACGGTGAGCCGCCCCGTGTCGCGCCTTTTCCCCGTCTCCGACCTCTACCCCCACCTCCACTAGCGTGCCGCCTCCCTCCACCATGTCGTCGCCGCGGTCCGCCAGTGCGCACCACCCGTTGTCGTTTCCACCTCCCAATGCAGCTGTCGATGCCACGTTGCCGCCTCTTCCACTGCCGCGCACCCCCGCGCCAACCAAAGTCCTCATTCGAGACCGATCCGTCCGCCGCTCTTTGACCACCACCCTTCCGTGCCCACGGCAGACGATACCACCACCACCCATCGTAGATCTACTGGCCCCCTCTTTCACTCTAAATTAGGGTTTTGATGAATCCAAACCCTAAATTGGGTGAACTCAAACCCTAACTCGGTAGAGTGATCGTTGAAGAGATGCCGCTGTCATCGGAGATGAAGCTGGAGCACAAATCCCGAGAGAATCGGAGGGATGGAAATTCGAGTGCTCCTAAAGCGAGAAAACAACTGAGTATTCCTTAGCAATTCCTAAGAACTTATGATGTACTTGGATTAACCGAAAACAGATTTTCTGTGTTCTTGTCTCATCCGTGATTGCAGCTGGAGCAACGATAACGAGCTCCTGTGTTTCAAAAAAAATGCTGTAACATTTATAGGTAACTAATGCATCATCTCGTGTGAACCTATTCTAGTGATGCGTTACCGAGCATGTATGATACTCCATAGAAACTTCGTAAGTACGTGTTAGTGCCATACAACTTTCTCTGGTTAATACGACTGATCAGAGGCACGTTCCTCCATGCCAAGTGAACAAATCAAGTGTTTGAGGTGAAATTGTTGTAAACAAAACTGGCATTAACTGCCCAATGTGATTAACTGCTCAAACTGCCACCTTTTACTTTATGCAGACACCCCTCTATGTATTATAAATATGTACATTCATCATGAATAAAGTTACACCTTTTTCCTGTCTTTCTCTTGTCACAACATATTATACAACACGTTATCAGCACTTTGCTCTCACGCAAGTGATAAAAACAGAGAAAGGTAATGGAAATTTGTGCACATCACAAGAAAGTTTTTCTAGACATTCTTGCTTTAGTAGATTCCCTGCACACAAGTCTCCATGGCCTTCTTGCTCCTCTCGTTGAGACACCACCACCACCAACTCCGGCGACCAATACCATCATCGCTACCGGCCATGGCTCTAAGCCAACTCATCGTCGTCCATGGGAGGCGCACGGCGTCTTCTCACCAACGAAGGCTCCGCGCTACGGACCTTACCGTCGACCGACGCACGCATCCATGGCGGCTAACCGCCGTCCCGGCCTCCGGATCCGCACTCCTCCAAAGGTCTCCTCCATGAGGAGGCCTTCTCTTCTACATAGAAGGAAGAAGGGGAGGGCGGGCGTCGCTGCTCTCTGGCGCCCGGAGACCGGCGTCGGCACAACCGGCGGCACGCAGCGTGGCACGCCTACCCCAAAGTCGGCGGCTCGGCGCTCCAGGCCGGCCAGCTCGGCCCCACGACCCGGCGCTTGCTTGGGCGGCCTTGAGGCAAGGCGCGGCCCAGGCGAGCGCGTCTGCGCGCCCAAGGCCCATGGCGGCGCGCGGCAAGCCAGCGTAGCTCGGCTCGGCCCGGTCGGCCCTGCTGGCGGCGGCCTTCGGCGGCCGGCGAGAAGCAGCGGCCCCAGCGCGGCTTGCTCGGACCGCAGCGTCCTCTTAACGCACGGCCCCAGCCAGTCTTGCGATGGCCCCGGCACCTCGGCCTGAGCCGGCCGGCAGGCAGCAATCCGGCAAAACGGCAGCGTACTCTGCCAAGACGCGAAGCAGGGCGCGCCGACCAGAGGCGAGGCGGCGAAGCCGAGAGGCGGCCGGCCGAGCCGCTGCCGGCCGATGGCGCGATGGCGCGGCGGCCGTGTAACCCGCAGCGCGAGGCGAGCCCGAGCGAAAGCTGGCGTGGTGCGGTGGCGGGCGGCGGCGGCGGCGGCGCCTTGAGCGGCGGCGCTTTCGGCCGGCCGGCCCGGCGGAGCGACGGTGGTGGCGGCCCAAGGCCATGGCGGCGGCGGGCGGATGGGTGTGGGGAACCTAAATCCCCACACCCTCCCTTTTATATGGTGGCACCCAAATGGGCTTTTGTCCCAATTAACTCCACCTCCCCACATGGGCCAAAAGGCCGAATGGGCCTCAGCCCAGGTTGTCGAAAATTTTGCATTTTCCCCCCTGAAGTTCATGGAAAATGCAAATTTTCGTTAAATAAATTTCTATTTGTATATTTTGCAAGATAGTCCTTGTACTTATTTATAATTGTACTCGTCATTTTGTCTTGTTTAAATTTGCAATTCGGTCCCTCTGAGATCTCGAAAATAATGTAATATTTATATAAATGTGCATCCACATTTATATAATTTTTACATATAGGATTAATATTTTATTGCAATTTTATTTACAATATAAATTGCGACAATATTTAAATTTGCTATCTTAGCAAATTTAAATTTAAAATTTCCATTTAATGAGTACCATTGTACTTAATAATTTGGAATTTTGCAAAATATTATACCTAACATAAATACCATAAAATCACAATTTATGGCACTTTGCTACATTATTTTATGCGCTCACGCCATACAATATTGTGATTACAGTCTCATAAATATAACCACATGTTATATTTAATTTAGGTATAAAATTTTGCGTTTATTATAACATTACCATACACATTAATTTACCTCATGTAAATTATCATTTATGGTGTACTTTCATGTAGGTATTATCATCGGAGATGAAGTCATTGACTCAAGGCAAGCACAAATCTACCAAGAAATGAAGAATTTCACATCAAATGATGATGAAACCGGATGTTCTCAAAAGTTCATTCAAGAACTCAAAGACACATGTACCCTCCAAAGAAGGATGATCTCATGTGCACCGAGGACACACTTGAAGAATTTCATTCTCAAGACATGTTTGGAGATCTCAATTAGACTCCTAGTTCCATAGCTACTAAGTAGAGAATCGGAGGGATGGAAATTGCACTCTTGTATCCCGATTCAACACGAGTGCTCATAAAGCGAGAAAACAACTGAGTATTCCTTAGCAATTCCTAAGAACTTATGATGTACTTGGATTAACCGAAAACAGATTTTCTATGTTCTTGTCTCATCCGTGATTGCAGCTGGAGCAACGATAACGAGCTCCTGTGTTTCAAAAAAAATGCTGTAACATTTATAGGTAACTAATGCATCATCTCGTGTGAACCTATTCTAGTGATGCGTTACCGAGCATGTATGATACTCCATAGAAACTTCGTAAGTACGTGTTAGTGCCATACAACTTTCTCTGGTTAATACGACTGATCAGAGGCACGTTCCTCCATGCCAAGTGAACAAATCAAGTGTTTGAGGTGAAATATTACGTCGATTCAGTGTTGCCGACTTTCACACGTGGCGGGTATGAGATATTCTATAATTACATTACCAAACGGTAGTTTCCTTTAATAAGAGTAGAGTAGTGTGGTAAGTATTTCTCTGGCTTTTGTAACACCATGCTTGTTGAGGCGTTACTATAACAGAGAGTACAACGTATCCCTTTCTTTATGAGAGGATGTAGAACTAGATAGAGCTAGAGACAAGAGAGAGAGCTCATATGTAAAAATGAGTGGGACTCCCTCCTCTCATACCCCTCTTAGGGTTTATATACATGAATAGGGTAGGATACGAAATTCTCATCCTACCCCTTGATAATTACAAAAGATGAGGATACATTGATATGTTCATCTATACTATTGGGTCTATTACCTGTTGGGCCAATTGTAAGGTCCAGACATGAGGTTAGGCCACCCCTACAACAGTACTCACTCGACAGCAAGCGTGGAGGTCCCGATGGGCGAGCTAACGTGATCAACTATTCCAGCCCCCCGTCCCCTACCAGCAAGCACAGAGGTCCCGATGGGCGAGTTAATGTAATTGGTACGTCCAGCCCCCGGAGGTGTGGATGTTGTAAATCTGTCGGCGCCAAGTTCTTTCGCTCAGCCCGGATTGAGCGGCTCATAGGTGTGTGCGAGGAAGTCCAACGCCAAGGGTATGGTCATGTCATCGATGTCCTATTTCTGACATGATGATCGGCACGTGAATAAGGAGTCGTGGGGCAGGCCGCCCCTTCAAGGCAATGCCTACGAGGAGGGTGACGAAGTCCCATGATGCAACCGAAGGTGCCCGTGGAGGTGGAGCTTTCGAGGCGGAGTCACAGGTCAGGCCGCCCCTCTGAGGCTATGCCTACGAGGAGGGTGGCGGGGATGGTCGTCGACGAAGACACGAGGACGAGGTGGTCGGTCGGGCAGCGAACGAAGTCGACGGAGTCTCAACCACGGAGTGTACCGCGTGGTGGTTGGACGAAGTCAGGACCGTAAGACAGTCGGAGGAAGCGTCTATGACCACAAGGTGGTCGGATGAAGTCATGATGACATATCAGATGAAAGTCGACGAAGTTACCAGCTGGACGAAGACTTGAAGTGTGCGAGCTTCGTTCCCTATTTTTCGGTCAGGCATCGACGAAGTCGGCAAGGTCTCGACCACAAGGTGATCGGACAAATCGTCTACGACCGCGAGGTAGTTGGACGAAGCGTCTGCGATCATGAGGTGGTCGAACTATGTCTCGACTGCGATGAGGTCGGATGAAATGTCTTTGACCTAGAGGTAGTCGGACGAAGTCACGACAGCAAGGCAGTCGGACGAAGTGTCTACGACCACGAGGAGGTCGGACGGAGTCGATGAAGTCAGCGGCGGGATGCAGACTTGAAGCATGCTCTCTCCATCCCCCACCCTTCGAAAAGGCATCGATGGAGTCTCAACCACAACTTGGTCGAACAAAGTCATGACCACGAGACGGTCGGATGAAGTTGACGAAGTCGATGGTGGGACGAAAACTTGAAGTGTGCTTGCTCCATCCCCCACCCTTCGAATAGGCGTCGACAGAGTCGATGGAGTCTCGACCACGATGTGGTCAGGCAATGTCACAAATGCCAGACGATTAGATGAAGTCATGTCTGCCAGACAATCGGATGAAGTCATGACAATGAGGCGGTCAGATGAAGCATCTGTGACCATGAACTCACTCTGTCCCCCACCATTCGGACTCAGGGTCGACAAAGACGGCGGCGAGAGAATACCCCAACGCGCGGTCCATCCCCCACCATTCGAACAGGCATCGATGGAGCCGACGGAGTCTCAACCACGATGTGGTTGGGCAAATTCATGACCGTGAGGTGGTCGGATGAAGTCAACGAAGTCGATGGCAGGATGAAGACTTGAAGCGCGCTCGCTCCGTCCCCCACCCTTCGGACTCGAGGCCGACGAAGGTGGTGGTGAGACGAAGCGTTGAAGCGTGCGGTCATTCCCCTCCCTTCGGACTGGCGTCGACGGAATCAACGGAATCTCAACCACAACATGGTCGAGCGAAGTCACGACCACCAAACGATCGAACGAAGTCACCATGGTCCGTCCCACACGGAGTTGACGGAGTCTCGACCACGATGTGGTCGGACGAAGTCTCGACTGTGAGGCGGTTGGACGAAGTGTCTATGACCACGAGAGGGTAGATTAAGTCGACAGTAGGACGAAGACTTTAAGCATGCTTGCTCCGTCCCCCACCCTTTGGACCAGCATCAATAGAGTTGATGGAGTCTTGACCATGACGTGGTCAAACGAAGTCACGACTGCGACGTGGCTGAACGAAGTCGGCGGCAAGACAAAGACTTGAAGCATGCGGTCCGTCCCCCATCCTTTGGACAAGTGTCGACGAAGCCGACGAAGTCTATACCACAATGTGGTTGGACAAATTCACGACCGCAAGGTGGTCAGACGAAGTCGGCGGCAGGTCGAAGACTTGTAGCACACTCATTCTGTCCCCCACCCTTTGGACTCAAGGCCAACGAAGGCGGCAGCGAGACGAAGCCTGGAAGAGCGCGGTCCGTCCCCCGCTCGTTGGACTGGCATCGACGGAGTTGATGAAATTTCGGCCACAATGTGGGCGGGCAAAGTCACAACTGCCAGACAATCGGATGAAGTAACGCATGGTCCATGCCGCACAGAGTCGATGGAGTCTCGACCACGAGGCAATTGGACGAAGCGTCTATGACCACGAGGGGGTCGGACAAAGTTGACGGTGGGACAAAGACTTGAAGCACACTTGCTCTATCCCCCACCCTTCAGACAAGCATCGACAGAGTTGATAGAGTCTCGACCACGATGTGGTCGAACAAAGTCACGACCGCGAGGCGGTTGGACGAAGTCGACGAAGTCAGCGATAGGACGAAGACTTCAAGCGCATGGTCTGTCCTACGCCCTTCGGACTTGGGGTTGACGAAGGCGGCGGTGAGATGAAGCTCTGAGAGACCATGTGTTGGTCATCCCGTGTGTATGATGAGTAATTGACATCGGTTTAGGAAAGTCGAGTTTGAGTTGGTTGGTTCGGACCATGTCGTTGTGTGGTGCAACGGGCTCGGTTGGACTTGGTCAAACCTGGACAAAAGGATTAGGACGCTTATTCTGTTGATTTGACAGGTTTAGGCTTAATGTTGTTTCTTTGATGTTATTATGTTTTCATGTATCGAGCGGTGCTATTTGATGTGTTTCTTGTCTGTGTTGGCTGCAGGACGTCGATGCGGAGTCGTGGCGAGACACGAACTGACCGGACTAGACACAGGTGGTGTCGAGGTCAGAATGGTCGGATGTGTCGAAGACGGCGGAGATTCGATGTGGTTGTGAGGCGTACACGACAAGGAGCGCGAAAGCTTCCCGGAAGGTGCAGGAGGGGCGAATCGGTAATTTCGCAAGGCTGCACAAGCGGGAGACGGCTCCGTTAGGGTTTAGCCGGTGTAACGGGTTGGAGACCCGTTAGCCAAGGGCTATAAATAGGTGTTGGGGGCTGCATACCCCCTGATGATTTTGAGCCCCATTCATCCCTTTGTGTGTGTTGTGTTCCTCCCAAGAAGCATGTGAGGCTCTTGGTGTTCTTGAGGATTGAGAGTGAAAGGATGGATTGAGAGTCTTGTAATCAACTCTTGTTCTAAAGTCCATGCGTATGGGGACGTAGTTTGGAGTCTCTCTCTTGTAATCTTTCATGGATATGAATTTATCTGAGATGTTCCTTTTTTATGATCTAATTTTCAGTCTCTTCATTTGTTTTGGCTTGGTTCTCTGCATATCTTTTCGCTCTCTGTTTGCTCCATGCCATGATGCCTTCGGCTGTAGCATCAAACTATTAGAGTTCGGCAGCTAGCAGTGACCATAGTTCTTGGTTGTTTTATCCTTTTCCGGTCCATGGTGTTCTCTGTACCAAAATTTGCATGTATGTCGTGTTAGCTCTTTGTTGATACTCCTCCCTTCCGAATGCTCTTCCTTCTGCCGAATGAAGTTTTCTTTTGCTTTTCTTTTTGCTTTCCTCAGCTTGTAGCTTTGGCTTTGGTCAGTGTTGGTCTGCAGGGTAGTTTGATTTTTAGTTGTGAGTTTGTGAGATGGAGCAAAAGGCTGTTGGTGTATGTCTCCTGCGTGAGTTGCATGAGTGAGTGCTCCCAGGCTGTGAGATGTAGAGCGAGAAGTTTGTAAACCCTTATTTTGCTGATCTTTCTTGTCCCTGTGTTGGTTTCAAGAAGTCTTATGTTGAGATGTTTTGATTTCTGAGCTTCTCCGATTTTTGTCTTAATGCTGAATTTTCTTGCAGGTCATGTGCTTCTTTTGATCTGAATTTTTTACTGCAGAGGAGCTGTTTTTAGATGAATTCAACTCTCCTTTTGCGGCTGTTTTCAGCCTAGTGCTACCCAGACTTTCAGCAGCAAAGAAACTCTTTGGCTAGCTGTATTTACAAGTCTTATCTCTTGCCTAGCAGCAGCCCTTTTGATTCCCTTTTCGATCCTCTTTGATCTCTCTCGGCTAGCAGGAGAAAATCATTTTCGGCAGCTCTTTTCAAAGGATTCTTGCTGTGCCAACAGCATTAATGGTCATGCTTTCAAACCGATTGAGTTTGCTGAAAAGTAGCTGTAGTTAATCTCAGTGTATATTGGCTGTCTCCAAGCTGCTGCAGCTTACTGCTATTTGTACTTAGTGAAAACTTTGTCTTGGCTAAAGCTTCTGTACTCTCTGCCTCCTGCAGTGGATCTATTTTTCTTTTCTTTTGCTTTTTCGGTCAGACAAGCATCTTTAGTCTGTGCATTCAGTTGTTTGTTGCTCAAGTCGTTTGAGCTTTGGATCTTTTTCTTCGTAGCTTTTATAGCTACCGAAGAGTTGAGATTTCTGTTAATACTTTGAGGGCGATTTTTAAATAGGCATCATTCACCCTCCTCTGTTGCCATTTCTGATTCTACAATTGGTATCAGAGCCGGTTAGCTCTTTTCAATAGATCTTAACCGGTCTCTAGAGCCATGGCGACAAACAAGTACTCGACCAAGCCTCCCATCTTTGATGGCATCGATTATCCCTTCTGGAAGAGCCGAATGGAGACATACATCCAGGCTATGCCATCTGGCGTAAGGTCAAGGTCCGGTTTATGGTTCCTGCCGATGAGAACATCAACACCGGAAATATGGCTGATGTTGAGGCAAACGCTAAGGCAAGGAACATCATAATCCAAGGCCTGAGTCGTAATGAGTTTAACCGCATATCTCATCTTTCGTCCGCCTTCGATATTTGGGCGACCCTCGATGCTTACCATGAGGGCACCACCCAAATAAAGACGATGCGACAGGACCAGTTCAAGCGAGATTACAACAAGTTTGAAATGCTCGCTGGCGAGTCCCTTGATGAGTGTTTTGCGCATTTTCACAAGATCTTGAGCAACCTCCGAGCGGTCGGTCTCACGTACTCCGACTCGGATAACGCTCGTCAGATGCTCACTGCACTCGATCTGCGTGTTTGGGAGATGAAAGTGACCACCATCAAAGACACGACAGACCTCTCGACCTTGACTCTTGACGTCGCTGTACTCGCGCCTCAAGACTCACGAGATTGACGTTGTCTCTCGTAGGTCGAAATCACAGTCGATGGCCTTGGTCACAGATCCCGTTTCTTCTTCTGGTCCTTCTTCTGATTCGATTTCCGGTTTCTCCCTTGTTGCTCTCTGTGACGTAACTAATGATCAGTTAGAGCAGCTCGCGGATGATCAGTTGGCTCTTCTTGCTCGTAAATTTTCACATGCCTACAAGAGAAGGAGGGACGGAAAGAGAGGACCCGTGATTTGCTTCGAGTGTGGTGGCCCCAACCACATTCGGGCAAACTGCCCCAAGCTGGAGAAGGGCAAGAACGACTACGGCGGTTCGGGCAAGAATGACTACACCGATAAGAACCGCAACAAGAAGCCTCCAGCACATCCACAAAGCAAGAAGAAGTTCCACGACTTTGGGAATGCCAAGAAGCTCTTCCACCGCGTCCTCACCGCATTCGACGACCTCGACCTCAGCGAGGTGGAGGGATGGAGCGATGACGACGGGACCGGTGATCAAGACCCTAAAGGTGGCGATGACTTCTCCGGCATGTGCTTTATGGCCCTTGAGGCTAACGAGCGACAACGAGTGTACTCGACTCGACGAGGTGAGCCCTACTACGATCGACTTAATGATGTTTTTCTTAAGCTAGGTAGATTCCATGCTAAGTCTAGGGCTAGGTGTACTGAGTTGGAGAAGGAAGTAGATAGATTATCACGGGAGCTTACTTCACTTATATCTGCTCCCTCCCGTGATGATTGTGATACTTGCTGTGCTTTGTTGGAGGACATGGAGAAATTAAGGACCTATCATGCTAGTCTATTTTCTGAGCTTGATATAATTAAGGTGCAGAATGTTAGTCTCTTTGCTGAGTTAGAGATGAGTAGGATAGCTGTTGCTTTACCTACTATTGTTGAGACTACTTCTTGCACCTCATGTGAGGATAAGGACAACACTTTTAGAGGTCTTTATACCATGCTTCTGGATCTGCCCAAGTCTTGTGAAAATTGCAATAATCTGAAGATGAAACTAAAACGGGCAGACCATAAAATTACTGAACTACAAGCTTCACTACTTGAGCCCATTGATTCATGTTTGAACTGTCCTAAGTTAACTGCTGAACTTGAATCTATTTCAAAATAGTTTCAAGAAATGATTGACACTAATAAGAAAATAGCTCAGTTTGTGACTAAGGACCCTGTTAGCTCACCATGCATTAGTTGTGATAAACTAAAACTTGAACTCGTTGCTTTAAATGAAAAATGTGTGAAGCTAACTAAGGATCAACTAGTGAAGCCATCAACTGCTTGTGATGTGATTCTTTGGTGTGGGGAGAAGCCCAAGGGTAAGGTTGAGACGCTTAGGAGCGTGAACCAAACTACTAGTAGTAGGACTGTCCCATCAGAGTCGACTGTGCGTGCACAAGCCATTCTTTCCTCTACTGTTGTTTCTTCTTCTGCTCCCTTACCTTCTGTTGTCTCTTCTCCTCCCTGCTCTTCTTGCACCTATCTCTTCCGGGAGTGTCAGTACCTTATGAACACTCTCGAGAGATTTGTAGGAGGCAAGAAGAAGCTTAATCTTATTCTAGATCAATCGAAGATTTGCAAATTTAATCAAGGTCTAGGATATGATTTTCTAGAGGATGTGAGGAAACATCCACCTGCCGTGCTCCGACCCATAGCCGCAGGTGTGATCGAGGTCAAGCCCAGGACTGAGAAAGTCAAATTTAAGTCAGCAGGCTTTGTCCAAGGGATTTCTGACAGCTAGGTGATTCCACCTACAGCTTCAGCCTTTTAGAAGGAGAAGTCTCATCATGTTACTTCTACCTCTCATAAGGTGAAGTATCATTGCACCTTCTGTCAGAAGGATGGACATTTAATCGATCGATGCTTCAAGTGCGCCAAGATCACGCGTAGAGACCGTGTTGAGTCTCTTAGGCGTATTCAGGGTCAGCCCCAGACTTTGAGTGCACCTAAGACCAACACGAGGTCTAGAGTTGCTTCAGCTGATGGGTTTGGGCAGCATCGAGGACTTGGTTTTTCCGAGTTGTCTAGTTTTCGTCCTCATGCCTTTGGTCGTGACTTCCGCCGTCCTGAGGGTAGATCTCGTTTCCCCCGTCGAGATAGCTACCCACGGCGTGATCAGCATATTGTTTGGTGTCTTGACTCGCTCCTCAGTGCGCAAGCCCAACAACGACTTCGGGTCCGCTCACGCACCTTCCGGCTTGTTGAGTGACGAGAGCGTAGGGTAGATAGAGGTCACCCCGCTTGACTACTTCATCTGCTCGACGTGTTACTCAGTATTGGGTGCCAAAATCACTCTTGATTTACCCAGTACTGAGACTTTACTCTCTGTTTGACTCAGGTTCGCCGGGCAGGGAAGGGAAAGGTTTGGCTCGTAGACTCCGGATATTCACGACACATGACCGGAGACTCCCGTTGGTTTTCTTCCCTTGCCCGTGCTCCAGGTGATGAGACGATCACCTTCGGAGACGCTTCGTCTGGGCGTGTCATCGCCAAAGATACAGTGCGCGTTAATGTGTCTTTTATTTTAAAAGATGTTGCCTTGATTAGTAAGTCTGCGGTATAATTTGCTTTCCGCTTTCTCGAAGATCCGATGACGGTTTTGAGGTGAGCTTTAAGAAAAACAATTGCAAAATTCTTGATTCTTCGGGTAGTCTGGTTTGCGGGATTTCTCGTTTTGGGAGGATCTTTCGTGCTAATTTTTCTGAGTCTTCTAGTGATCCTCTCCGGTGTTTGGTTGCTTCAGAGTCCCGTGACTTGACTTTCTGGCATAGGAGACTTGGTCATATTGGCTTTGACAATTTGACCCGAGTTAGCGGTCACGATCTCATTCGTGGTCTGCTGAAACTCAAGATGGTCAAAGATCTAGTTTGTGCTCCTTGCCGACACGGCAATATGGTTGCCGCTTCCCATTCTCCGGTCACAGTTACTATGACCGATGCACCAGGACAGCTGCTCTATATGGACACAGTTGGACCAGCTAGAGTATAGTCAGCAGGAGGGAAGTGGTTTGTTCTTGTCGTGGTCGATGACTTCTCGAGGTATTCTTGGGTATTTTTCTTAGCCTCGAAGGATGAGACGTTTACACATTTTCGAGGTCTTTTTAGTAGGCTTTCTGTTGAGCTCCCGAGTGCCTTACGAGCGATCCGTAGTGATAATGGCACGGAGTTCAAGAATTTCTACTTTGAGAGGTTCTGTGATGAGACAGGTGTAGAGCACCAGTTCTCTTCTCCGCACGTCCCACAGCAGAATGACATCGTGGAGAGGAAGAACCGTACCTTAGTTGAGATGGCCAGGACGATGCTAGTACTCTACACTGCGAAAGTTTTGGGCTGAGGCTATAGCTGCCGTGTGCCATGTCTCAAATCGAGTTTTTCTGAGGGCACACTTGCACCGCACTTCTTATGAGCTGAGATATGGGCGAAAGCCCAGCGTCTCTCATTTTCGTGTGTTTGGTTGCAAGTGCTTTATTTTGAAGTCCGGGAACCTAGATAAGTTTGAGTCAAGTTCTTGTGATGGGATCTTTCTAGGCTACTCGACTTCTTGGCGCTTATAGGGTGCAGGCTGCGAGTCTAGTAAAATGGTAGAGACCTGTTAGGTGACCTTCGACGAGGCCAGTCCAGGGACTAGGCCCGATATCTCAGGTGCTTTAGAGCAGTCCGAGACCATCTTTGTGGATGATGAGGACGATGGAGACGAGGGTTGTCTACCCGATCCAGTTCTTCATCCACCCCTTGAGGTACCCTCTTCCACCGCACCTCGAGGCGATCAGCCCATGCCTTCTGCTTCCTCTGGAGCTAGTGGCTCTGTTCCTACCTCGTCAGCTCACGAGGTAGAGGCCACTTCTTCATCTCATCCTGGACCTCCTAGGCACATTCAAAAAGACCATCATTTTGAGCAGATTATTTGAGACCTTTTTGAGCGAGTTACTCGTTCAAAATCTGGCATATCTCTTTTCTGTCTCCATTCTGCCTTTGTTGCCTCATTTGAGCCCAAGGACGTTTGTCATGCTCTCTCTGATGGGTCTTGGGTCAATGCCATACATGAGGAGTTAGAGAATTTCGAGAGAAACAAGGTCTGGTCGCTTGTTGAGCCCCCACGAGGTCACAATATCATTGGGACTAAGTGGGTGTTCAAGAACAAGCAGTGAGGATGGTGTGGTTATTGAAACAAGGCTAGGCGGTAGCTCGGGGTTCTCCCGGGTTGAGGGTCTAGACTTGAGGAGACCTTTGCCCACAGCTAGACTTGAGGCCATTAGAATCCCTTGCCTTCGCAGCTTCTAAGGGTTTCAAGTTTTACCAGATGGACGTCAAGAGTGCCTTCCTCAATGGCCTTATTGAGGAAGAAGTCTATGTGAGACAGCCTCCTGGTTTCAAAAACCCCAAATACCCAAACCATGTCTACAAGCTTTTCAAAACATTGTATGGACTTAAGCAGGCCCCTAGAGCTTGGTATGAGAGGCTCAAGTCCTATCTGTTGAGTCATGGTTATGAAATGATAAAGTCGACAAGACCTTGTTCATCCGCCGGCATGGCACCGATCTTCTGCTCGTCGGTTATGTGGATGACATCATCTTTAAGCGGCTCTCGCATGCTCTCGTTCCCGTTTTCCGATGTCATGAGCTCGGAGTTTGAGATGAGCATGATGGGCGAGTTGAGCTTCTTCCTTGGCTTCCAAATTGAGCAAACTCGGGAGGGTACTTTCTTGCATCAGGGCAAGCACACTCGAGACCTCCTGAAGCGCTTCGATATAAGTGATGGTAAGCCGGTGTATACTCCGATGGCTACATCAGTTCCACTCGACCCAGATGAGGATGGCGAGCCAGTTGATCAGAAGGAGTATCGTAGTATGATTGGTTCCCTCCTGTACCTCACTACCTCGAGACCGGATACGTTGCACAGTCCACCGCAGAGGCCGAGTACGTTGCTGCAGCCAGTTGTTGTAGCCAGGTGCTTTGGATGGCCTCGACCCTGCGGGACTTTGGGTTAGTCATAGATAGTGTTCCACTTTTGTGTGATAACACTTCTACGATTAACATTGCTAAGAACCCAGTGCAGCATTCTCGGACCAAGCATATCGATATTCGCTATCACTTTCTTCGAGACCATGTAGAGAAGGGTGACATCGTGCTCGGTTTGTGAGAGTGACCACCGGTTGGTGACATCTTCACCAAGTCTTTGGATAGCTCTAGGTTTTCACTGCGGAGAGCTTGGGGTGGTTTGTCCTTATGGACTATTGTGAGGGGGAGTTTGTGCTTTACTGCTTTACTATATTATGCTCTTACTCCTTGCTGATTGCATTTCATACGGGTGCATTGGGTTTAGTCCTTCTAGCATAGGTTAGAGTGGTTCTCTTGCCGAGTTGCTTAGACTTCTTACTCTTATCTTGTGACTCTAGGATGCTGCTTATTAGCTGGTTCTCTTCTTACTAGGTCGAGCTTACCCACTGCTTATAGGTTCTAGCGAGGGTTGGGCCACTCTCGGGTAGACAGGGTACGTGTTTGCTCCTTAGTCTGTTAGATGTCCAGTTGATAGTCTTGGAGTCATATGAGGTAGATGAGAGCCAGTCTGAGCCATAGTTGTCTCTATATCTTATCTATGCTTTAAGGACTACCTTTCTCAATTTCCTTGCCAGCTTCTCATTTTTAGTGCTTTGGTTCAGGGGGAGTTCGTTTGGGAACTTCTAGATCTTAATGTTGACCTAACTCAACTTGAACTAAAAGTTTCATTCTATGTTGAGGGGGAGCTGGATTTTTGTGCATGTCTTTCTGCATTGTAATATAACTACATTGAGCCTTGATTATTATCCTGTTATGATATGCTTAAAATGCTTTACACCTTACCATGACTTGTGCTTATTTGCTGTATTTATCATGACTTCATATGTATAAACTAGCTTGTGCCATGATAAGTTAATTAAACTTGCTCAATTTGAACTAAAATTTGTTATGTTAGCACTTGAGATTAGTCTTTCTTGAGCTATCCTTTTATGATCCATACCATGTCAACTAGGCTGAGTTGAACGTTGAATCTCTATTGAGTCTTAGATTGAGCTGTTTTAGTCTCTTGATGATGCATAAGTTTAGTACAATCTGTTAAAAAGCAAAAAGATCTCTTTTGTGCGAAAAAACTGATCTCACCAATTCTTTCTCATGAGACGGTTTGCCATTGCACTAGGTATGAACTCAGGGGGAGTTTTGGATGACCTAGACTATCTTCTTAAGCTTCTTGCTTGGAGTAGTCACATAAGGTTTGAGATCTAGCACATGATAAAAATATTGGTTGGAAACAACCATAAGTTTCAAAAGAAAATATGTCATTTGTGCTCAATTTGCTTAAGCTACTAAAAGAACCAAGTACTTGAACCAATGTTTCACTCTTGAGCATATAACACTCTATTTGGACTCAATATTAGCTTCTTGGTTCCGCTTAGCTTAACTGACATGGCATGCATCATCCTTGGATGTCTCTAGCTAGACTTTGCTTATTGATGACTTTACATGCTCACAAAATGCACTACATTTTAGATCGTCATCTATTTGTTCTAACTGGCTTATACATATCTTGTCATGATCTAGATAGCCTTTTATTGAGTTATGGCTTGGTGCAATTCGTTATGGTCATTTTGGATAATTCTCATGGCTCTAAATGCTTAGAATAAACAAACTTCATCCATTTTATCCAATGTCATGTCATATTCTCTCTTTTGCATCATTGATGTGTTTATTGCCAAAAGGGGGAGAATAGAGGAAAAGTCTTTTGGGAATCTAGAGCTTGGAGAACAATTTGCTCTTTTTTGAGTTGCTCTAGTGATTCCTTCTGTCGACATGGTCATTAGCTTCATTTCCTTCTTTGTACCATGTTGGATTCTTCAAACTCAACTTCATGCTTTTTCTAGGTTTGTCAATATACTCATCAAGGGGGAGATTGAGAGACCATGTGTTGGTCATCCCGTGTGTATAATGAGTAATTGACATCGGTTTAGGAAAGTCGAGTTTGAGTTGGTTGGTTCGGACCATGTCGTTGCATGGTGAACAGGCTCGGTTGGACTTAGTCAAACCTGGTTAAAAGGATTAGGACGCTTATTATGTTGATTTGAAAGGTTTATGCTTAATGTTGTTTCTATGATGTTATTATGTTTTCATGTATCGAGCGGTGCTATTTGATGTGTTTCTTGTCTGTGTCGGCTGCAGGACGTCGATGCGGAGTCGTGGTGAGACACGAAGTGACCGGACTAGACACAGGTGGTGTCGAGGTCAGAATGGTCGGATGTGTCGAAGACGGCGGAGATTCGATGTGGTTGTGAGGCGTACACGACAAGGAGCGCGGAAGCTTCCCGGAAGGTGCAGGAGGGGCGAATCGGTAATTTCGCAAGGCTGCACAAGCGGGAGACGGCTCCGTTAGGGTTTAGCCGGCGTAACGGGTTGGTGACCCGTTAACCAAGGGCTATAAATAGGTGTTGGGGGCTGCATACCCCCTGATGATTTTGAGCTCCATTCATCCCTTTGTGTGTGTTGTGTTCCTCCCAAGAAGCATGTGAGGCTCTTGGTGTTCTTGAGGATTGAGAGGGAAAGGATGGATTGGGAGTCTTGTAATCAACTCTTGTTCTAAAGTCCATACGTATGGGGACGTAGTTTGGGGTCTCTCTCTTGTAATCTTTCATGGATATGAATTTATCTGAGATGTTCCTTTTTTATGATCTAATTTTCAGTCTCTTCATTTGTTTTGGCTTGGTTCTCTGCATATCTTTTCGCTCTCTGTTTGATCCCTACCATGATGCCTTCGGCTGTAGCATCAAACTATTAGAGTTCAGCAGCTGGCAGTGAGTTGCATGAGTGAGTGCTCCCAGGCTGTGAGATGTAGAGCGAGAAGTTTGTAAACTCTTATTTTGCTGATCTTTCTTGTCCCTGTGTTGGTTTCAAGAAGTCTTATGTTGAGATGTTTTGATTTCTGAGCTTCTCCGATTTTTGTCTTAATGCTGAATTTTCTTGTAGGTCATGTGCTTCTTTTGATCTGCAGAGGAGCTGTTTTTAGATGAATTCAACTCTCCTTTTGCGGCTGTTTTCAGCCTAGTGCTACCCAGACTTTCAGCAGCAAAGAAACTCTTTGGCTAGCTGTATTTACAAGTCTTATCTCTTGCCTAGCAGCAGCCCTTTTGATTCGCTTTTCGATCCTCTTTGATCTCTCTCGGCTAGCAGCAAAAAATCATTTTCGGCAGCTCTTTTCAAAGGATTCTTGCTGTGCCAACAGCATTAATGGTCATGCTTTCAAACCGATTGAGTTTGCTGAAAAGTAGCTGTAGTTAATCTCAGTGTATATTGGCTGTCTCCAAGCTGCTGCAGCTTACTATTGTTTGTACTTAGTGAAAACTTTGTCTTGGCTAAAGCTTCTGTACTCTCTGCCTCCTGCAGTGGATCTGTTTTTCTTTTCTTTTGCTTTTTCGGTCAGACAAGCATCTTTAGTCTGTGCATTCAGTTGTTTGTTGCTCAAATCGTTTGAGCTTTGGATCTTTTTCTTCGTAGCTTTTATAGCTACCGAAGAGTTGAGATTTCTGCTAATACTTTGGGGGCGATTTTTAAATAGGCATCATTCACCCCCCCTCTGTTGCTATTTCCGATCCTACAAGCTCTGACGCGCGCAGTTAGTCCCACACACTTTGGATTGGAGTCAACAAAGGCGCAAGCAAGATAAAGTTCCGACGTGTGTGATCTGTCCTACACGGAGTCGATGGAGTCTCGACCGCGATGCGGTCGGATGAATCATCTTTGTACACTAGGTTGTCAGATGAAGTGATGACCGTGAGGTGGTCGGATGAAGTGTCTACGACCACGAGGTGGTCGGATAAAATCTTGACCGTGAGGCGATCGGACGAGGCGTTTATGACCACGTTGTGGTCGAACGAAGCGTCTATGACCACGAGGTGGTCGGATGAATCATGGTCGTGAGGCAATCGGACAGAGCGTTGATGGCCATGAGTTAGTCGGACGAAGTCACAAGCGCGAGGTGGTCGGACGAGGTCTCAACCACGAGGCGGTCAACGAAGCATCCACGACCACTAGGTGTTCGGACGAAGCGTATGCGACCATGAGGTGGTAGTCTCAATAGCGATGCGTTTGGACAAAGCTTCTATGACCATGAGGGGGTCAGATGGAGTCGACGAAGTCAGTGGCGGGACGAAGACTTGAAGCACGCTCGTTTCGTTCCCCACCCTTCGGACAGGCGTCAACGGAGTCGACGGAGTCTCGACCACGATGTGGACAGACGGAGTCATGACCAGAGGTGGTCGGATGAAGTCTTGACCCTGATGTGGCCAGACAAAATTCATTCAACCACGAGGTGGTCGGACAAAGTGACGACTGCGAGGAGATCAGACGAAGGCTCCGACCACGAAGTGGTCAGATGTTGAATGCTGTTAGCGGACACCTTGGTGAGGCACGTTAGTAGGACAGGGGACTCCCTGGTGCTCGCACCACGTGACCCGTTGCCTAGGACAACTAAGTTCCTGGTGCTTTATATCCGTACAGTACGCTGGGGCGTGAGGCCACCGTGCAATTTTTCTTATACTCCATAGAGTTGCCCAGGACACTAAGTTTCTGACGCTTTATAATTCGCAGAGTACGCCAGGGCGCGAGGCCGCCGTGTGATTTTTATACTCCGTAGAGTTTCCTGAGATGGCTAAGTTTTCGGCGCTTTACACTCCGTAGAGTACGCCGGGGCGCGAGATCATTGTGCGTTTTCCCGAGATTAATTGTGGTATGTGTACGTGGTGCATGGTCGATGCATTGTGGCTCATAAGGCTGCAAGTCCCAGCTGACCATGAAATATATACGCCAAGATCATCCTATGTGTTCGTGGTTCTTCGACCTCGTTGAGACAATCACGTTGCGACCACGCCTGCTCGAGCACAGTCACTTAGACCATGTCGAGCACCTACTATGAATACATTTTGCGACTACATCTTCGACCACATGAGGTATCGAGCACGTTCTTTGATCACGTTATGTTGACCACGGTTTGTCGACTGGCCGTTACGACCACGTTGTGCAACCGTGTTGCTTTGACCATAGCACCTCAATCTCGGTTTTTTGACCACGGTGCTATAAGCTTAGGAGTACTATGGTGCCGCGCCTCATACAACCATGGTTCAATTGTTGCAACGCCATGCCTTATACGATCACATGTTCTCGAATGGTCGATGCACTCGGCCAAGCAATGGCAGCCCACACATCAAGAAGGAAAGAAAAGATTGGTTCCAAGTAAACCATATTTATGACGAGAAGACGATTGCGTTGTATCTTCATTTACGGAAGTATTTCTTAATAAATCTTATCTAATTTGGAAGGTACAGGCTCATAAGGAAAGAATCGGCAATCGGATCAGGACCTCGATCCCAGAGGCCACGGATTGATTCGCATTGCGTGAGGGCCGCGTACGACGCCCATGGCCCTTGTTTGTGCCTATAAAAGGAGAGACCCTACATACTGGAGAGGGGAATGGCCCGGACATACCCTATATGCACGAAGGGGCGGACGATCCCTGAACGAGGCGGACGGTTCCTGAACAAGGTGAACGGTCCCTGAACAGAGGAGACACCCCTTGGCACCCACAAGAGAAGATGAACAGACGGAGAGGCGAATGAAGGGTGGCAGTAGCGGGACAGCTATCTATGCCTATGGTCACTGCTGGTGATACCGTCGTGGAAGCGCTCAAGAGCTTGCCGTTGGGTGACCTTTGGCCACAATGATGGGCTAACAAGATCATCGGCATCTTATTAGGCTTACAGCATGAAGTCCTCCCACTCTTGCATGTAGTGCACACCCCGCCCAAGCTGTGCGGTTGCGATGATCCATCATATACCAGGTTTGTCTCGCTCGTACCGCTGACCTGATATCAGCTCTACAAGATGAAGTAGATGCGCTACTCGTAAGTCCTTCTCATCGCCCAGTACGTGACGTCACCGACCGCCGCCCCAATCTAATGAGGATGGCCTACCCTCATGATCTTGGCGTCCTTCTTGCTGTGTGCCCTCACTGCATTGAAGTTTGTCCCAGTCTCCCACTGTGCTCGGTCACTTACGACCGTCTGATGTACTCAGACGTCCTACGACCGCTAGTGATACTCGGTCACTTACGACCACCTGATGTTCTCAGATAGCGTCCATCGTCCAGCGTACTCGGGCGTTTTCAATGACCAGCTATTCGTGGTCACCTATGACTGCCTGCTGTATTCGGGCATCTTCGATCGTCTTTGATACTCGAACGTCTCCGACCACTCATTGGGCCCAATCGCCAACGATTGCTTTCAACACTCGGGCGCCATCAACCTGAGGAGAAGTCAGAGAGACCTGAAGCAATGATCCATACAAGCCCAGGCTATGGCATCCTATGCTCAGAATGGTAAAAAATATTCTCTCCTTTCTTAACGGTAAAAAATATTCTCTCCTTTCTTTCTTTTGTATCTAATTAGTCTGCATATGATGAACGGAGGCTACGATAGCAATGTTACCAAGTGACTACGACTGCTACTAGTAGTGTCAATGATCAGATGCTCTGGGCTCACCGAGATGCAGCCCATGACCCCAAGGCTCGAATAATCGAGATTATTGTTCGCTTTCTGACTCACCAAGGTTGAGATGTGAAATTCCTCCGCTCCTGTACGTGGTGAGTGCCCCCAGCTAAGCTGAGCGGCCATGACAATCCACCAGGCGAGGAACACGGGTGCTTTCGATCGCCCATTATGCTCAATTGCTTTCGACCGCCTGCGATGTTCAGGTGTTCTACGACCACTGGTTGGAATCGAGCGCCTCCGACCACTTCTCGAAGATAGACGTCTCTGACCGCCTCGCGCAGACAAACGCCTACGACCACTAGTTGGAGTCGAGCACCTCCCAAAGACGGACGTCTCTGACTGCTTCGCCTAGTCTGCAACCACTTCTCGAAGATGGACGCCTCTAACCGTCTCACACAGACGTGCGCCTACGACCACTAGTTGGAGTCGAGCGCCTCCTGAAGATGGACGTCTTAGACTGCTTCACCCAGACGGCTGCCTACGACCGCTTATTGGAGTCGAGTGCCTCTAACCGCTTCTCAACGATCGGCGCCTACGACCGCTAGTTGTAGTCAAGTACCTTCGACCGCTTCGCGTAGACATATGCTTTTGCCCGCTTGCTGAAGTCGAACGCATCCTAGAGATGAGCGTGTCCGACCGTTTGTCATAGTTGAGAGCCTCCGACTGCTTTTCAAAGATAGACGCCTCCGACTGCTTGCCGAAGTCGAGTGCCTTCAAACTCATCATACTCGAACAGCGTCGGTCGCCCTTGATACTCGAGCGCTTCCGACTGCTCATTGTACTCGTACCTCTTCGGCTGAAGACCTTCGGTCACAATACTTCAGTACTCCAATGAGTACTCCTTACAACCGGGCCCTACAAGTACTCCTCTCGACCCATGTGCTGCAGCACTTTTACGAGTACGCCTTATGACCACGATCGATGGTCGATAGCTTCAGTACTCCAACGAGTACTCCCCTCGACCACGGATATCTTCCGATGGGTTTCGACCACGGTGTATTTCGACCACAGACATCTTCCGATGGCTTTCGACCATGGTGGATTTCAACTACAAACATCTTCCGATGGGTTTTGATTATGGTGGATTTCGACCATGGACATCTTCCGATGGGTTTCGACCACGGTGAATTTTGACCACGGACATCTTTCGATGGGTTTTGACTATGGTGGATTTTGACCACGGACTTCTTCCAATGGGTTTTTACCACGGTGGATTTTGACCACGGACATCTTCTGATAGGTTTTGACTATGGTGGATTTCGACCACGGACATCTTCTGATAGGTTTCGACCACGGTGGCTTTCGACCACAGACATCTTCCGATGGGTTCGAGCATGGGTGACTTTCGACCATGAAGGATCTTTGATGGGCTTCGACCACGGTGGCTTTCGGCCATAGACATTTTCTGATGGGTTCGACCACAGTGACTTTCGACCATGAAACACTTTTGATAGGCTTTGACCATGTGGATTTTGACCATGGACATCTTCCGATGGGTTTCGACCACGAACATCTTCCGATGAATTTCGTCCACGGGCATCTTCCAATGGATTTCGACCATGGTGGATTTTGACCATAGACATTTCTCGGTTGGTTTCGACCATGATGGATTTCGACGACGTGACCCTTGACTACCGATATGTCCACGACACTGATTCTTGCTGCCATTATCGTTAGACCAGGCATGCTAGACGTTAATCATGCATACTTCAAATCATTTTGTGTGTCCGTTCAATACCGATGAGGTCGAATGGCATGGGCAGGCGGTGGTCAGTGTAATGATCGTGCTATCAACGGCCCTATAGACCGACGAGGCTATGGATAATACCAACGTCCACACCTTCATTAACCATTCATCCCTTGCATGGAGAACGTAAAGTGAAGACTGAGGCCCTGTTCTTTTCATCTTCTAAAAGCTGCTTTTCGGCTTTTCTACAGTAACTAGCTTCTAAATAGAGTATTTTTTTCAAGATAGGGCCTACTAGTTAATTGTAGTACATACTTTACTGACTTCATTTATATCGGCAAAAGCGCGGTGAATTTCATTACTCTGTAATCTCTCATATAAATAGCCTAAAAGTCACAAGCCGCAGCCAAAAGCCACAAGCCGCAGCCAAAAAGAACAGGCCCTGAACACGACGACCAATACGCAGCTTAATTGGAGGTATTCTGTTGGTTTACCCCGCGAATGTAATTAACCGGGAGCCTTCTGAGGCTCGAGAACCAGGACACCACATCACCTGTGTCAAATTTGCTATGCTAGCAGGCTACGGAGCGCATATATATAAAGGAAATTTGTAATTTTGTTATTCTATAATGAATGAATAAAATACATGTTTTCCCTACTTTTGTAGTGTTTATCTATTTTCGTGTACTTTAGTACACTGGCACGTCCGCACCTTATACCCCGGGGCAAGAAATCCGTGAGCAATTTCTCGCGTCAAACATGGGCGAGGTCTAGCGGAGATCACACGAAGTCCACGAAGACCGAGCGAAGTCCACCGGGATCGTGCGAAATGTTGCGGAAACGAGCGTCGACAAGGACACAACCACAAGGGGGTTCGGGCGAGCGTTGATGACGAAGTTACAACCACCAGCTTTATCGAACGAGCGTCGATGGAGACCTGACCACGAGGGGATCAGACAAGTCATGCGCAGTTGCGATCACGAAGTGGTCCCCCGACAGTCGGAGCCAGTGTACATCACGCACGAGGCTGACTCCCTGGTGCTGTGATGACAATGATGAGAAGTGTCGCCCCACCTATGTTGGTGCGATGGGGTAGAGACCGATAACATCCAGCACGGTAGGCCACCACAGGTAGCATCACTTTTGTTTTGAAAACCAGTAGAAACTAGATGATATGTTAGAGAAAAAATAGATCTAGTCACAACCGTGCGTCCAGTCATATACCGAGGAAACAAAGCCAGTCTTATGGCCAAATGAACTTATCTGGGAAGAGCACTCCGATGATAGCCCTCTAGCGCCTTCCCTTACGCAGCTTCTTGCGCGAGTCTCCACGAACAGCGCCAACTGTTATGTCCTTGCTACAACAGGGAGTACAGGATACCCCTTTCTTTATAGGAGATAAAGCTACAAAGAGAGATAGACAGAAGAGAGAGCTTGTATGTAAAAATGAGTAGGATCTCCTCCTCTCATACCCCATTTGGGGGTTTACATATATAAATAGGATAGTCCTTGATAATTACAAAAAAAAATGGTAGTATATTGATACATTTCTCTATACTATTAGGTATATTACATATTAGACCAGTTATAAAACCCAGTCACGAGGGTTAAACCACCCCTACAACAATGCTTGAAAAAGCTTATTATAGACCGCCGCAG
Organism: Bonia amplexicaulis; assembly: GCA_036346245.1. Taxonomy (NCBI): domain Eukaryota; kingdom Viridiplantae; phylum Streptophyta; class Magnoliopsida; order Poales; family Poaceae; genus Bonia; species Bonia amplexicaulis. Next base: position 9,869,113 of record CM070765.1, read on the forward strand.
AGTTGCCAATTCCGCTAACGAGGGAAATTATATTAACGGTGGGATATGAGCAGAAAGTAAATAAAAGACACTTCCCTCAAAAATATAATAGACACGACCTGCACATGAAAAGCATGGTAATATTTATTCTCTGATTGCGGAGGGGCTACAAAACCATCAACGGGTGGCATACAGATACACAAACAGGCGCGCATTTACATGCTTATTTTGCCATTCCATATTTCCAGTTTATCGCATTGTTCTGCCATGCTGAATGCTACAATGTTACTGCAAGAACTGATCCACGGGTAGTAGTCCGGACAGATCCGGGTCTTTCATGTTTTGCAGATCTCGCTAAATGAGTTGATAGTCCGGAAACCATGATTCTCAGGAAGTGGTGCATTTCCCGGGCGAATGGAGATTATTACCTCAAAACCTGAAAGACACAATGTTAGACAAACAATGATACAAATTTTCTTCCAAGGAAAAAAGAAGATATTAAAGCCAGAAGCATATAGTATACAACTATTCAATAATGAGCATAATAGTACAAGGACTGCCTCAGTTTTGCGCCTATTTCACAATGTCATAAGAACCTATAACTAGAATGTTACCTTTTTATAACGATACCTACACAAGTCAATTGGTTAAAGAATCTCATGCACCAAGAAAAAACATTAACATTCCAAAGGACATAGGCAGTATATTTACAGGATTTGTCTACAAAGGTCCCAAGAATATTGAGTGGAACTAGTCATCACCTGCATCTTTTGCAGTAACCGCTTCTTGGAAGACATCGGTTATAAATAAGATTTGAGACGGACTGTCCACCCCGAGTGATTGCGAGATCTCAAAATAACTCCTTGCTTCTCTTTTGTTTCTGTGCGTATGAGAGAAGAAAATCATAATTCTACACTCATTTTTCAATATATGGGGATAGCAAAGACAAATGGAACAAGAAACCCAGATCATATTCATACCCGGTTGTGGTGTCAAAAAACCCACACAGGTACTGCCGCAGATCACCATAGGTCGTATTGCCAAATAGAAGCCTCTGTGCCTCTCTGCTGCCACTTGAGTATATGTAGACCTGTTGACAAGTAATCTCTGTATCAAGTCATCAAGTGATTGAACACTCTTTACAAATTTAGGAACACATATTGCGGTAATTCCAAAGATGCCTTCAGTATCACCTTATACATGGCCCATAACTTGAGGTTATGTTTTGTAGCTTTAACTTAACTACCATTTATATTTCACAACCCTGTCACATGACTATACTAATTTATAGTTATTACATATATCATTATTTTCTTCTTTGCTCCTTTTTACAATATTCTCCTTTTTAAGTATGACACAGATCAGTTATATCTACCATGTTCAACTAATGAAAATCTAGATTAACATCCTTTTCTTCTATTACAAACCATTTTGCTGTGCTTCCATGCTTCACTAAATTTGGTAGGACTTTTGACAATCTATCAGCAGCAAAAACAATTATATTTCTTAGCAAACTAAAATATCTGTAATACCTCAAAAGTCTAAAGCATGGTTATCACGGCGTCGCCTAGGCGACGCCTAGGCGACGCCAAGTCGTCCTGGCGGTCGGAGGAGGACGCCGAGGCCGGTCGCCCAGGAAATCTCCCGCCGCCGGCGCCGATCTGCTCCTTTCTCCCGTTGCCGACGTCGATCTGCGGCCTTCTTCCGTTGCCGACGCCGATCTGCGGCCTTCTCCGCCGCCGCCCGAGGAAGGCGGAAAAGCGGGCCGGCGTCGAAGCAGAGACGAAGCCGGCCGGCGGAAGAAGGGGAGGCGGAGGGGCGGGCGGCGGCAGAGGAGGCGGAGGGACACGGCGGCGGAAGCGAGGGAGGCGGAGGGACGCGGCGGCGAAGGCGGAGGAGGCGGCGGCGGCGGTGGGGAGAGGAGGGCGGACGTAGGGAGGGAGGAGGCGGCGAGAGAGATATGGGGAGAGCGGTGGCCGGCGGCGGTGTAGGGTTATATTTTTCTTGGTTTTTTGCGATTAAGTCCTCAGAGTTTCTAAAAATTACGAACAGACCCTTTTTTCAATAGATTTCTTTTAATTTAGACCTTCAGAGTTTCTAAAAATTACAAAGAGACCCTTTTTTCAATAGATTTCTTCTAATTTAGACCTCCTGAGATATGATTATTTAGATAATTTATACTATTATGTTGCATGGTTATTTATTTTTCAGTCATATGAGGTATTATTTGTCGTCTAACTACTATCGTCTAATTGTCGCCATGGCGGACGCCTAGTCGACTAGGCATCCAGGCGCTCCGGCCTCGCCTCGACTTGCCGAAGCGCCGTGACAACCCTGGTCTAAAGTTCACACTTCACAGGAGTTTGACCAAATAGATACCTTCATGCCGCTAGCATGCCAGTTCTTTAGCGCCTCAGGAACATCCTCAAAGACAACTCCTTGCAGTTCTTTCCTTTCAAATCCAGTCCTCCATATATGACCCTGGAATTAGCCATTGAAACAGTTGAACTCCACCGAGGCAAAAGAAATATGCTTGCAGCACTGGAAAAGAATGTGAACTAAACTACCTGAAGTTGTTTCAATGATGTAATCTTCCGGTCTGCTTTAATCATTGATTCAACATTAGCAACTAATGAATTGATAACCTCTTCTTTGCGAGCATCATCGGGTGGAATTGGAAAAGACCCAACAATTCCATTTCTCAGGTCTTCTTCAACCTGAATAATTGGTCGCTAGACTGTTAGAAATTAAGTATAAAAAAAAATAGGAACAGCTAATTTTAGGACTTAAATACCATCAACGTTGATTCTTAGATGCTACAAGATCTACAGCTTCACAGAACACACTAAATTCCTTTATCATAACTTACTTGGACGCGCAATAGTTTGATGTCTTCTTTGGTTTCTTCAGAATCATATGTAGAAGTCAGATGCTTTCGCACATTATTACGGGCATAGGAAACATAACATCAGTCACAAATGATATTGGAGTTGTTGTTCCTTCAATGTCAAGTACAACACAATGCTGCAAGTGAAAAAAATGCTTTATACAGTTAATACTCAAGAAATATGTCAGAGGGTAAGTTGACCAGACATAGCAATCACAAAGCAGTTAAGACAACACACAAACAATTATACCCGCAGTTGCAAAATGATACATTATATGATCTACAAGTACCACATGGGAGGTTGAATTCCTAAATTACTAAGAACAAAGAACTGACCTTTGATGATTCGGCAGCATGACATCCATTAGGAATGCCAGGGCTTAAAACACTGCGCGGTCTTTTGGCACTGTTTATTGGACCATGCTCAGGAGAAGTCCAATCAATACCCAATTGATAAAGCTTGATAGCAGCATCAAAAAGATAGTGATAGCATTCAGCCTGTAAAGCAAGACCATAACAATGAAGTAAATATCTGCCCTGACATAAATTTTAGGAAGCACAAGAATTATCCCTCAACATAGCACACATAATCACAACATTTATAAGAGGCTATCATCACAAAACTCATCAAATTGCAGGCTTGATATGAAAATTAAAGAACATTTTGCCATTTCTTTTGATTGTCGTGGGATACAGTTCAAGCTATTTCAGATTTCATTTAAATGAAGTTCTTAGGTTGGTAATCACAAGTAGCAAAAGCACATGCATAACTGATGGATTCATCGAAATCATCAAAACAAGTTCAGAGCATTACAGGTCCTACTTCATTCAATTGCGGATGCTACTACCTAGATCCAAATTTGCAAGCAAGTCAAATGCTTAGCAACAACATGCACCTTATCAGTTTGCAATCATGATAGATGTATATTTTATAGAATTTTACTGCCAGGGATACAAGGAAGTCTGAACACAAGGTAACAAAGAGATGCTAATAATAGAGGAAACTTAGGCACACAAAACTTTTTGATGTCATCTAAATATATCACAACATATGCTAAAATATTAGCTAAACCCATGAGATCAAATTAATATCATAATATTGTGAAACTCATTTTAATGAAAAGTCTAGTGATATAGTCATTGTATGGCCAATCTAGATAGTTTTGAACATATTGATGATCAATTTTAAAAGTTTGACTACGGAATGTAAAATGTCATTTATAAAAAACAAGGGAGTAGCATATGGAGATCAAACTAAGAATTTAGATTGAAGCGTTGATAACCTAAAATGAAGAAACAAAGAAAGTTACAGTGAAAGGCTATGAGAACACACCTGTGTCTTGGTGTTGATCCAGGAGTCACCCACACATAAATTCCATGGTTCCGTACAAGGACAGCAGTTGCCTTTGGGTATGCTGCAATCTGTTAAATAACTTTGCATCAGTTGCCTAGATCCATCCAAAATATTGCTAATAACCTCTTTTAAGCAACATTCTATGGTACTTGCTCAAACCCTCCACACTCCAAAGGAATTAAGCATGCCCTTTAATCAGCATGATTATAAGGTAAAATGCCTAAATGATTGGATGATTCAATGGGATGGTGCTATTGATTGCTTTGCTGCCTAATTCTGTTGCTGGAACTATATCTATTTATCAGCACAAATTCATGATAACTACAAAGTACAAAATGTGACAGAAGATTGTATTTATACCTATATAACGGATTTTTTGAGGATTGAGATGATTGAAACTTTTAAGACATTAGAAGATTGTAGCATACCGCTTCACTTAGTGAGTCGGTGAGCTCATACTCATAAGGAGTATTCTCAATTATAGGAATAACCAATTCATCATGGTAGCCATGGCCTTTGATTCCTTTAATCATTTCCATATGTGTTATCTGCAGTAAGATCAACGGAGCAGTATATGGTCAAATAAGGAATTTCCATACAGCAGTTACTTCAGTGATTTATCGAAATTAAACCAATTAAAATGAGAGAACTATATAATAGGATCTACTACCACTGTCAGTTTGTAAACCCTGACCACAAACAAACAAAATTTCAAATAGTGTTTGCTATTACCTATTAGCCTATTACAAACACATTGGCCAGTATGTCACTGTCATCTTGAAACTCTATGCTATTTTAGTTTGTTCTGAATTTTGTTTTGGAACTCATTAGCCGACACGATGAGTATGGTGTTGTAGCACCGATGTGTTGGGTATACTAGACATGTAAGTATATCATTGATTTTCCAGGCATATATACTGGAGATGAAATTTATATGACATAGTTATTAGCTGTTGCGTTTACCTTCTACGTTCTACATATAAGCCAAAACATACAACCCACGCTCCACCACGGAACTTCCCAATCAATGTATCTACTATGTACCATAAACAGTTCTAAACATTGGAGTCCATGATATGGAGAATTTTGGGGATCTGTATAAAAAATCACTGTAAGGATCACTGGTACAACTAGCTCATGCATATCTGTATGAAATCACTGGTGGACCGTAACTATACAAAAACCATGTGCCATTCTTTGTGGCAAGGTTATTAAGTCGTAAAGTCGAGTCGAGTCGTGATGCTACTGACTTGGAGATTAGTCGTGACTAATCCCGACTAGTCGTCGACTAATCTACTACTACTTGCTTGTTGCTTCTACTACTAACTGCCTTCTATCACCACTACTACTTGCTTGTTGCTTCTACTACTAAGCGTCTTCTATCACCACTACTACTTGCTCACTGCTACCGGGCTCGAGTGGAAGAATACTGGGATCTTGCTCTAGAAGAATGCATCGAACGGGTCTAAAACAGAAAAAAAAACTCATGTTGGCTGATTAGTCGCGGCTAGTCGTGACTGGTCGCCGACTAGTCGACAAGTCGACCGACTAGTGCAACTAGTCGGTCGATGGCACTAGTCGGTGCTGTGTGCCGACTTGTCGACTAATCGACGATTAGTCGCGACTAGTCATGCGACTTAATAACAAGGCTTTGTGGTAATCTTGTGCAATGTCCTGCATGACCTTACCTACATAAAAAATGATCGTTTACTTTGTACTACTGCACCAATAGTGAGCATTACAGCTAAATTTCATGGAAAACATAAGGAGACTTGGAGCATTAGCTAAATTTCATGGAAAAGACAAAGGAGACTAGGACAAGAGGATTCACCTGAACTCCTTTGCACCAGGATCGAGCATGGTTGCAATGCAAGTCTCCATCCCATGGCTATGAATGACAGCCCCAGCTCCTCTCATCAGATAAGCCTGCAAAACCTCAAATTAAATTAGACTACTCAGTTTGAAACATATTGAAGCAACCACGCAAATTAAACAATGGATATCATTAACAACCTTCATGAACAGAGGTGCACAGTCCGTACACTTTGGAGGCTTGTGCGGCCATGGCTTTGCTACTGGTGCAGAGAGCACCTTCCATCTGCCGACAACACGTACATGTCTTCTGCCACCATCCTCTCCTACGCACACCTAAAAAGGTAAACAACATTGTCACTAAAATTTGTATAGTAACTAATTATCCTCAAATCTCAAGCTCACTCTTGGCAGAATATCTGGTAGGCAGGTACAAAATCATGTTTTATTTTAGTATTTCAAGTTACCAACAATCAACATTGCATTTGTCCCTATTGTTGGCTCAAGGTGTTCGACAACAACACCATTGTATTTTGCATCTCTAAGCATGCCAAAAATAATAATTTGAAGATCAAAAAACCACTTGATGGCTTTGTAGGCGCCCTAAAACACGAAGTGATTAAGATTTAAGGTAGTCCTAAAATGGACATTCCAAAGGAATATTTCAAAAGTATTTTAAGAGTACAACCATAATAAAGAACTTCCAAGGCACCATCCACTCATTCTTGGACCGCATTATCTATAAGCATAATATGTACACTTCACAAACTAAAACTTTTGTAAGTTATCAGTTTGTGAATGAAATTCAAGTTGGCTTCATAGAAACTTATCATGGTCATAGGCCTTTTCGACGAACGGTTTTTTTTAAAGTAGTTTCTGAATTTTCGGGCAGATTAATTTCTAGTCTCTAACTTTGAATTGGACGTTTGACCTTCCAACTTTCAGATTGTTCATTCTTGTTGGGCCCATTTCCTGACTTTAAGCAAAACACCTGAAAACATTACAGACTATTGATCCCATTTGGATAAATAAAGTTGATACTAAAGTCTAAACAATACTGTGGTACCCTTTTCTTTGAAAAGACAACCATGATTGAGCCATTTCATGACAACTGCAAACATATGAGCAGAATATGCCAATACTTTCGTATCCTATTATTAGACAACAACATTGTAGCTTTTTCTCTCAGTGTTCCCCAATACACAGCTCCATCTGCCAATATTTAGGGAGATTCACCAAAGAACTTAAAGCATGAAGACGTATCACAGACAAAATAAATTTTGCGCAACTACATATGCATATGCCAACCACATGTCATGAAACAAATCAGTAGGGTTATATTTTCTTGGTTTTTTGCGATTAAGTCCTCAGAGTTTCTAAAAATTACGAACAGACCCTTTTTTCAATAGATTTCTTTTAATTTAGACCTTTTAAGTTTCTAAAAATGACAAACAAACCCTTTTCTCAATAGATTTCTTCTAATTTAGACCTCCTGAGATATGATTATTTAGATAATTTATACTATTATGTTGCATGGTTATTTATTTTCGGTCATATGAGGTATTATTTGTCGCTCAACTACTATCATCTAATTGTCGCCATGGCGGACGCCTAGTCGACTAGGCGTCCAGCGCCGGCCTCGCCTCGACTTGTCAAGCGCCGTGACAACCTTGGTCTAAAGTTCACACTTCACGGAGTTTGACCAAATAGATACCTTCATGCCGCTAGCATGCCAGTTCTTTAGCGCCTCGGGAACATCCTCAAAGACAACTCCTTGCAGCTCTTTCCTTTCAAATCCAGTCCTCCATATATGACCCTGGAATTAGCCATTGAAACAGTTGAACTCCACCGAGGCAAAGAAATATGCTTGCAGCACTGGAAAAGAATGTGAACTAAACTACCTGAAGTTGTTTCAATGATGTAATCTTCCGGTCTGCTTTAATCATTGATTCAACATTAGCAACTAATGAATTGATAACCTCTTCTTTGCGAGCATCATCGGGTGGAATTGGAAAAGACCCAACAATTCCATTTCTCAGGTCTTCTTCAACCTGAATAATTGGTCGCTAGACTGTTAGAAATTAAGTATAAAAAAATAGGAACAGCTAATTTTAGGACTTAAATACCATCAACGTTGATTCTTAGATGCTACAAGATCTACAGCTTCACAGAACACACTAAATTCCTTTATCATAACTTACTTGGACGCGCAATAGTTTGATGTCTTCTTTGGTTTCTTCAGAATCATATGTAGAAGTCAGATGCTTTCGCACATTATTACGGGCATAGGGAAACATAACATCAGTCACAAATGATATTGGAGTTGTTGTTCCTTCAATGTCAAGTACAACACAATGCTGCAAGTGAAAAAAATGCTTTATACAGTTAATACTCAAGAAATATGTCAGAGGGTAAGTTGACCAGACATAGCAATCACAAAGCAGTTAAGACAACACACAAACAATTATACCCGCAGTTGCAAAATGATACATTATATGATCTACAAGTACCACATGGGAGGTTGAATTCCTAAATTACTAAGAACAAAGAACTGACCTTTGATGATTCGGCAGCATGACATCCATTAGAATGCCAGGGCTTAAAACACTGCGCGGTCTTTTGGCACTGTTTATTGGACCATGCTCAGGAGAAGTCCAATCAATACCCAATTGATAAAGCTTGATAGCAGCATCAAAAAGATAGTGATAGCATTCAGCCTGTAAAGCAAGACCATAACAATGAAGTAAATATCTGCCCTGACATAAATTTTAGGAAGCACAAGAATTATCCTCAACATAGCACACATAATCACAACATTTATAAGAGGCTATCATCACAAAACTCATCAAATTGCAGGCTTGATATGAAAATTAAAGAACATTTTGCCATTTCTTTTGATTGTCGTGGGATACAGTTCAAGCTATTTCGGATTTCATTTAAATGAAGTTCTTAGGTTGGTAATCACAGGTAGCAAAAGCACATGCATAACTGATGGATTCATCGAAATCATCAAAACAAGTTCAGAGCATTACAGGTCCTACTTCATTCAATTGCGGATGCTACTACCTAGATCCAAATTTGCAAGCAAGTCAAATGCTTAGCAACAACATGCACCTTATCAGTTTGCAATCATGATAGATGTATATTTTATAGAATTTTACTGCCAGGGATACAAGGAAGTCTGAACACAAGGTAACAAAGAGATGCTAATAATAGAGGAAACTTAGGCACACAAAACTTTTTGATGTCATCTAAATATATCACAACATATGCTAAAATATTAGCTAAACCCATGAGATCAAATTAATATCATAATATTGTGAAACTCATTTTAATGAAAAGTCTAGTGATATAGTCATTGTATGGCCAATCTAGATAGTTTTGAACATATTGATGATCAATTTTAAAAAGTTTGACTACACGGAATGTAAAATGTCATTTATAAAAAAACAAGGGAGTAGCATATGGAGATCAAACTAAGAATTTAGATTGAAGCGTTGATAACCTAAAATGAAGAAACAAAGAAAGTTACAGTGAAGGGCTATGAGAACACACCTGTGTCTTGGTGTTGATCCAGGAGTCACCCCACACATAAATTCCATGGTTCCGTACAAGGACAGCAGTTGCCTTTGGGTATGCTGCAATCTGTTAAATAACTTTGCATCAGTTGCCTAGATCCATCCAAAATATTGCTAATAACCTCTTTTTAAGCAACATTCTATGGTACTTGCTCAAACCCTCCACACTCCAAAGGAATTAAGCATGCCCTTTAATCAGCATGATTATAAGGTAAAATGCCTAAATGATTGGATGATTCAATGGGATGGTGCTATTGATTGCTTTGCTGCCTAATTCTGTTGCTGGAACTATATCTATTTATCAGCACAAATTCATGATAACTACAAAGTACAAAATGTGACAGAAGATTGTATTTATACCTATATAACGGATTTTTTGAGGATTGAGATGATTGAAACTTTTAAGACATTAGAAGATTGTAGCATACCGCTTCACTTAGTGAGTCGGTGAGCTCATACTCATAAGGAGTATTCTCAATTATAGGAATAACCAATTCATCATGGTAGCCATGGCCTTTGATTCCTTTAATCATTTCCATATGTGTTATCTGCAGTAAGATCAACGGAGCAGTATATGGTCAAATAAGGAATTTCCATACAGCAGTTACTTCAGTGATTTATCGAAATTAAACCAATTAAAATGAGAGAACTATATAATAGGATCTACTACCACTGTCAGTTTGTAAACCCTGACCACAAACAAACAAAATTTCAAATAGTGTTTGCTATTACCTATTAGCCTATTACAAACACATTGGCCAGTATGTCACTGTCATCTTGAAACTCTATGCTATTTTAGTTTGTTCTGAATTTTGTTTTGGAACTCATTAGCCGACACGATGAGTATGGTGTTGTAGCACCGATGTGTTGGGTATACTAGACATGTAAGTATATCATTGATTTTCCAGGCATATATACTGGAGATGAAATTTATATGACATAGTTATTAGCTGTTGCGTTTACCTTCTACGTTCTACATATAAGCCAAAACATACAACCCACGCTCCACCACGGAACTTCCCAATCAATGTATCTACTATGTACCATGGTTATTACGGCGGTGCGGCGAGGCGCGGCGCCTCACCACCTTCACACAACAATAGCGCTTATGGCGCGCGGCGTGGCGACGCCATACACATGAGTAGCCACAAAAATATTGGACTTTCGGAGGGTTTAAACAGAAGAAATATAAAGCAAGAAGGATTGTATTGTAATTTTAGAAACTAGGAGGACTAAATTGCAAAATGTCAAACCCTAAATCCTTAACTGGCGTGCGTGGCGTGACGACGCTCAGCCTCGCCCGCCGCCCGCTCGCTCCGCCCTCTCGCCCTCCGCCTCCTCCTCTCTCTCTCTCCTTCCCATCTCTCCTCCTCGGCCGGCGGCCGAGCCGAGCCATCGCCGCTCCCTCTTCCCGGCGGAGGCGGCGGATCCGCCGGCGGCGGGCGGATATGGCTGACACCTCCATGCCGTCCGGACGGCATGGAGCCTTCGGTCCGCCACGGCGATATGGCGACGAGATATCGCCGATATCTCGACGCCATAACAACCTTGCTATGTACCATAAACAGTTCTAAACATTGGAGTCCATGATATGGAGAATTTTGGGGATCTGTATAAAAAATCACTGTAAGGATCACTGGTACAACTAGCTCATGCATATCTGTATGAAATCACTGGTGGACCGTAACTATACAAAAACCATGTGCCATTCTTTGTGGTAATCTTGTGCAATGTCCTGCATGACCTTACCTACATAAAAAATGATGCGTTTACTTTGTACTACTGCACCAATAGTGAGCATTACAGCTAAATTTCATGGAAAACATAAGGAGACTTGGAGCATTAGCTAAATTTCATGGAAAAGACAAAGGAGACTAGGACAAGAGGATTCACCCTGAACTCCTTTGCACCAGGATCGAGCATGGTTGCAATGCAAGTCTCCATCCCATGGCTATGAATGACAGCCCCAGCTCCTCTCATCAGATAAGCCTGCAAAACCTCAAATTAAATTAGACTACTCAGTTTGAAACATATTGAAGCAACCACGCAAATTAAACAATGGATATCATTAACAACCTTCATGAACAGAGGTGCACAGTCCGTACACTTTGGAGGCTTGTGCGGCCATGGCTTTGCTACTGGTGCAGAGAGCACCTTCCCATCTGCCGACAACACGTACATGTCTTCTGCCACCATCCTCTCCTTCTGCACACCTAAAAAAGGTAAACAACATTGTCACTAAAATTTGTATAGTAACTAATTATCCTCAAATCTCAAGCTCACTCTTGGCAGAATATCTGGTAGGCAGGTACAAAATCATGTTTTATTTTAGTATTTCAAGTTACCAACAATCAACATTGCATTTTGTCCCTATTGTTGGCTCAAGGTGTTCGACAACAACACCATTGTATTTTTGCATCTCTAAGCATGCCAAAAATAATAATTTGAAGATCAAAAAACCACTTGATGGCTTTGTAGGCGCCCTAAAACACGAAGTGATTAAGATTTAAGGTAGTCCTAAAATGGACATTCCAAAGGAATATTTCAAAAGTATTTTAAGAGTACAACCATAATAAAGAACTTCCAAGGCACCATCCACTCATTCTTGGACCGCATTATCTATAAGCATAATATGTACACTTCACAAACTAAAACTTTTGTAAGTTATCAGTTTGTGAATGAAATTCAAGTTGGCTTCATAGAAACTTATCATGGTCATAGGCCTTTTCGACGCAACGGTTTTTTTTTAACGTAGTTTCTGAATTTTCGGGCAGATTAATTTCTAGTCTCTAACTTTGAATTGGACGTTTGACCTTCCAACTTTCAGATTGTTCATTCTTGTTGGGCCCATTTCCTGACTTTAAGCAAAACACCTGAAAACATTACAGGCTATTGATCCCATTTGGATAAATAAAGTTGATACTAAAGTCTAAACAATACTGTGGTACCCTTTTCTTTGAAAAGACAACCATGATTGAGCCATTTCATGACAACTGCAAATATATGAGCAGAATATGCCAATACTTTCGTATCCTATTATTAGACAACAACATTGTAGCTTTTTCTCTCAGTGTTCCCCAATACACAGCTCCATCTGCCAATATTTAGGGAGATTCACCAAAGAACTTAAAGCATGAAGACGTATCACAGACAAAATAAATTTTGCGCAACTACATATGCATATGCCAACCACATGTCATGAAACAAATCATAGCTAAAAAAAGGCGGTGCACAATGAGATAAGCACCTAACATCCTACATGGTTAAGTCCATCCAAACTGACCGGACAGGCATCTTATATAAGAGTGATGAACACAACTGCAAGTATATTAAGTAACAAGCTCAAGTCACCCCCAACAAAGCTTTTTTGGTACACCCTGCTCAAGCATCGAATTTTATGTGCATATGGCTTATGATAATTACCAACATGATCGAGCACAGCCAAACCCAGCATTCAACTACGCATGACAATGGAAAAATCCCGATACCGATTCCAGTTCGTCATTTAATCAAATAGGCGGTGTCAGTGCAAGCTATGTGAGAGGTGGCTCTGTCAGTATCATCGCAGAGCAGCACAAGAGTAATTGGGTAAACAATACAAGCTCACAAGACACATAAGAGCCAGACTTGCCAAGTCAATGGCACTAAAAAAAGGGCACCATTTGACCGATCGCACACGCATCAAAAGCTCAGTTCACCCCAACACCTGAGTGGAACAAGCAAGCGGCGACCTCGATTCACGCGGCAAAGACATCCACCCTTAGCTCCTCACCGACCGGGAACTTGCAACCCACTGTGACAATTCATCGAGCAGGTGGGGGCGACATGCCTCGAGAGAGAGGCGAGGTAGGCGAGGGGAAACAGGGAGCAGAAGGGGGGAGAGCAGCAAGCGCTAGTTACCGGAGGGGGACATGACGATGAGCTGCTGGGCGAGGGGCACGGCGGGGTCGTTGGCCTTGACGGTGATGCTGCCACCGGTGCCGGTGACCCACCCCTGCGAGTAGAAGTGGCGGCACAGCTCCGCAACCAGCTCCCGCGCCTCCCGCACGGCGTCGCCCGCCAGGTACGCCTCCGACGCCATCGCGGCCGCAGCCTCGCCTCCGCCGCCGCTCGCCATGGCTCTCGCCTCCGCGCCCTCCTCTCTTCTGAGAACTCGAGCTGTGCGTGTGGTGGGGAGGGTTCGGTCTTATGCTCCGCTTGCCGCTTTGATGCTCGTTATATCCTCGATCAGTGCCCGTGTGGTTCGGGGTTTGCTAGTTAATTTGGCAAATTTGCAATCATGGCCCACATGTCAGTGGCGTATTTGCGGGGAATTGGGAACCCATCGGTGGTGGCTAACGGGACGGGAATAAACGTTTCTTCTCTTCACCCCCTTCCGTTTTCGCACGCCACTTTGCAGGTCTTGAGACGACGGGGCCCACATGTCAGTGGGAAGTGTTGGGCGGGTATAACAGGACCAACGTAACTGTGCGCGGTGGGACCAAGGTCCTGGTCACGGGAGGAGACGAGGGAGGCAGCTTCTGGGTTCTGATCGGCGCCCGTGGCAGGTGAGGTCAAACCGTCAAAAGGCGGCATACTTCGTGATGGCCATTGACATTTAATAGGCCATACGGCTGGTCCGTTCTTTTTGATATATTATTAGGTACAATTTCTCTCATTTTTAAAACAGTTTATTAAGATAGTTTTGTTAAAACGGTTTATTGATATTCGATTTGTTTGTACAAACGCTTATATTGGAATCAAAAGTCATCGAATCACAACTATAAGCCATCAGTCGCGATGCAAAAGAACCCATCCTTTGCCTTTTAGGTTTTAGCTTTTATCTAAAATAGCATTGTAGCGGTTGTTAACTTTTTGTATTCAATTAGAAGAAATGAAGAAAAATAGATGCTAGTTAAGAGGAATGGGAAGAAAAAAAGATAGATTATGCTACTTTTCTAGAGTATAGGATGTTCGTACCTACTCAACACACACCACACTTATATCATCTATGCACATATATGCATGCATACCTCTATGCAGTTAAGAATTTATCAAAAATATGTACGCTCTTACAAAGTATGGACATATGTTTTTCACTAAACGCACACTTATATAAACTTCTAAATTTAATAAATTCTAGTATAAAACCTATGATTTGAATGTTAGTGGACTGAGTGCATACCTACCTGACTGGCCATATGTTAACGGGCCTGTTTGGTGTCTTTTGACAGGACTTTTTTGCACCGCTCAAGATTTAACTTTTAAGCAAGTATTTTTCAAGACGGGTCTATAAGTTAAACGTAGTACATATTAAAAGCTTAACATCTGTACCAGCCAAAATTGCAAATGAGTATCTGTTTTTTCGTGTCAGTCACAGTAAGCACCAAAATTCAAAAATTTCAGCCAAAAACCATAAGTCGCAGCCAAAAAGAACAGTCTGTTAGCTTCCCAAATGTTGCTGCTTGTGTTGCTCTTTTGAAGCAATTGAACATTTGTTCTTTAAATGTCCAGTTGCTCGATTGCGTGTAAGTGGCTGCAGCCTCCTTTGGTTTCAACCGCACTTGTTGTGTTGAGTTAAGCGGATGGTTGGAGTAATTCAGCTGGGTTGTTATGCTGAAGCTGCGAAAGTCACTGATAAGTGGCTTGCTGTTTTATTGTAGATGTAGGGGAGTTTTTGGTAGCCTAAAAACCGAACGGACAGAGGCCGGAGATGTAACGTGTCCACTTTATGTAAAGAGCAATACAACATAAATGCTGCCCCAATTGAAATAGGCCATTTCGTATTAGGTTTTAAAAGCTGTTTTGTCGGGACCTTGGATTTTCGAATCCGGACCCTCTGTGTATTACAGCACTAGTCTCAAATCAACACTAGTACACATAGTCAAACAGTGATGATTACATAACCAACAACGCTTTATTATAATAATAGAGAGTACAAACCAACAGGCTTCTTTATTACAAATAAGGTTTTAAGACCTCACACACACACAAAACACAGCGGAAACAAAAGATAAATCCAGCGGAGACCCATCAATACGCCACAGGCAATTGACTGGGGAAGCGCAACCTAGTACTCTAGAAAGCCTTCGTCGAATCTGCACGCGAAGTAGTCGTAATCTCCTTCCTGAGCTTCGTATTCCTCTGAGATTTTGTTTTAAGTGTAGCATGTGAGTACATAAAGTACTCCGCAAGTCTTGAGAAAATGCAGTAGATGCAAGGCTCAACAAATGAGGGTTATATGGTTCTTTTGCACAAAGCAATGTTTTATTTCCAATACCATTAAATATTTTTGAAGGCACGAATTTAACAAAGTAATTATCTTGACTGAAACTATTAAGCATTTTATAGTGAAGGTTCTATCCACCATCACTAGATAACTGGCTCCATCCGCCAAGGTTCAAGTCTACGGGTTCCATCTACCCACACTGGCTTTATCTGCCAGGACAACCTCGAGAGTTCCATCCACTCTCGGATTCCCAAAACTTTTACTTTAAAACCAAAACCAAAGATCTACCATGTGAATGCATTCCTTGCCCGCCCTTGATCGTGGGCACGGCTATTCGAATAGTTTTACACTCTGTAGAGGTTGTACAACTTTACCCACAAGAGAGAAGTCATCTTAATAGCCAACATGCTTTCTTAGGCATGAGACCCAGATAAAATATCACAAAGCTTTTACCTTACTCTAGTCTAACTAGTTACCACCGGCTGAGGTTTCACCGTTGAAGGGTTAAATCCACCCAGTCAAAAGCCCCCTCTTGCGTCATATGAGTACAGTAACTGTCCCTCACTGTGAATAACCAATAAATCCCTAGCACCCACTTTCCACTGGTGGTACCTAAACTAAACTATCATAAGTTAATCAGCAAGGTCGTACCCATATAGACTTGTGGTTGTACGGTAGTGCTCAGTTTGGACAAACACAAGCGTCGGTCCTTAATTGACTAGAGCAGAACATACACTTTACAAGTTCTCGTGTTAAATCCGCACCAATCCAATCTACCATCTGCCCAAGTCTAAAACAACTTTCACCATTTTATTTTAGTTTAAAAATAACAACAATACTTATTGCGACTAAATAAAAAGATGAAATCATTCATATCAATTTTCCACCCGAAGGGTTATACTGGCCGACTAGCTTGTCTAAGCAATTACTACCATTCTAAAATTAACAATTACATAATAATCTCAATACTGAGACAAGAGAAACCTAGGGTGATAAAGGTACATGGTTGTTAATGTCAAATGAGGGCATAACAAAATTGGATTTAACTAATTCCTTAAGACAAAGATTATCATTTTATGTAACATAGCAAATGCATTAAATTTAAAATAATAAAAAGCATTTCTCAAACATAGGTACAAAATGTTCAAAGGAGACTTGCCTTCGTGTGCGATATCTTAACTTTCTTGCTGCGGGTCTGAGAATTCTTCGACAACTTCGGGTTCGGGGGTGACCGGAAATTGGTCGGCGGCGAGGATGGCGGCGGCGCGGCACGGGTCTCCGGTGCGGCGATGCTCCGGCGGCGATCGAGCCGTACGGAGGGGCGGAGGAGGCTCGACGTGGTGCGGTGAAGCTCGGGGTGGCTTCGGTGGAGCTCGGGAGCTCTCGCCCGCCGCGATTGCTCACGGGAGGAGCCTCGGGCGATGGCGGCGGAGCGCAATGAGGGCGGCGCGCTGGGAGGAGGAAAGGGAGGCGGGGAGGTGGTGCGAGGAAGGAGGGCCGAGAGGAGGTTTTATATGGGCGAGAGGAGCCGGGAGGAATTTCTCGTCGGATTTCTGGGCGGTGGCGATCAGCGGGGAAGGAAGGTAAGGTCAAGGAAAGAAATCGGGAAGGAGAAGAAGGAAAGAGCGGGGCTTGGGGCAAGAAAAGAGGGGAGAAGGAAAGGATCCCCATGAGGAGGCGGAGGCGGGGAAATGGGGCTGACAGCCAGGAGAAAAAGGAAGGCGCGCGGGGAAGACGGAGCTCACAGGTGGGGCCCGCTGTCGGCGAGAGAGAGAGAGAGGAGGCGGGTGGCGGGGATGAGCCCGCGTGGCCTCGGGGCAGATCGGGCGGCGGGTGAGCAAAGGAGGCGGACGGTGAAGATGGGCCGTTGTGGGGGCGTGGGCGAGATCCAGGCCTGCCACGTGGCGAACGTAGGAGAGGGGTAGCGGGATGGAGCGACGACGTGGGCGCAATCTGTCCGTCCACGCGTCGGCTGGAGGGAGGGGTTGGGATTTTTATTATTCCTTTTTATTTTTAGATTTTTAAAAAAACCCTAGAAAATTAAATATAGCTCAGAAAAATATGAAATTACTTCCAAAAATTCCAGAAAAATTCAAAAACTTCCTAGAGATGTTTTGGATTTTCATAAAATATTTCCAACATATTTTGGTATTATAATTTTCACACTTAAAATACTTTTTATTTTCAAAATATATTTTAAACTCTGGGAAACTCAGAAAAACCAAATAAATCCAAATATAATATTTGACATAGGATTTTTATAGAAAATCAAAATATTATTTTATTTAATATTATCTTTAAGTTTTTACTTTAAATTATTTTTCGAATCCCGATTTCTAAAAGCAGAAAATCCGGGCAAAACAAAATTCAAATTTCACACAAACAAAACTTTTATTTTTATTTTAAACCAAATTAATTTAATCTGATAATAATAATATTTTTTTACTCAAAAATTTGAAATAAACTGCTGGGTTGTTACATGTTTTTATATAGTAAATAATTTTTTTACAGTTCTTAAGTTTTAAACGGAGTGTATTTTTAAGATGGATCTACTAATCGATTGTGATACACGTTATAGTGACTTCATTTATATCAGCCAAAATCGCAAGTGAGTGTCTTTCTGTCTATAAACTTTTCTGCAAATTGTTACTATTTATAAACCAAAATCAAAAGCCAATATGATAGGTCCTATTTAAGCGGGTGTTCGTATTGACTTTTGTCGATGGCTTTTGGTTGTGATTTTTAACTGAAAATAAATAGTAGTGGCTGACAGAAGTGTTTTTAGAAAAAGGGGTGAGCGGTGGAAAAAATGAAGCAGAGATGCATGAGCATAATGGGAGTGAGAGGAGTGGGTGCCAATCCAGCCCACAAGAAGAAAGCATGTGTCAATCCAGTGTAACGTCCGCGTAGTCCGCGGCTCCTTGGAACATCCTTAGTGCCTCTGGGCGAGGGACGTCGAGACTTCGAACCGGCAGCTTCAGAGATGATCAAGCCCAACAACACGTCCATGGCAGCAGCACTAGCCAGGCCATGCCCAACTTCATCGCTAGAACCCTGTGCGCGTCCCAGAGATCGAGGACCCACTGACGCCAGCAATAGTGTGAGGGAACAGATCGAGAGAGCCTCGCAAAATTGTGAGAGGAGAATGAGTTATTCGTACCTGTAGCTCGACTCAAAGAGGTCGGCCATGACGCAGCAGCACCTGCTGACCCCATGGTTGGACTCGTAGGAGCAATGCCATCAGCAGCCACAGCGGACCCCGCCCCAGGAAGGGGGACGTTAGAATCAGAGCTGTAGTCCTCGATGCATGCCACCATAGCTAGTCAAAAGCCTGAGCCCACGATCATCAGGGGAGAAGATACTCAGGCATGCTTCGATGCTCAGGCTACTGGAGATGCCTCGTGGACCGACGAGGACAGAAGCACACCCTCAGGGGTGCCCAGAACCTCATTTTCCTAAGCGATCTTGGGGCCTCCGGCTTCGAACGCCCTGTCACCCAGGGCCTCCATGGGGCTCACGCTGCCGAGTGCGCCAGTGCTACTCATCGACAGTCCTTCTCGGGTTCAAGGTTAGAGTTTGCATAATCTGCAGACTTCGACTCGCTAGCCGCGATGAACTCATTCAGCCCTCCCGACTCCTGTGGCAAAGGGGGCGCCGAGCACAGCAGTTGGGCCACGATCAAAGACCAACCACCTTGATGCGAGGGGGACGCCTCCGCTCCATCGCCCTCGCGTGCACGTGATTGACTACTGCTGGGCACAGGAGGGTCTGGCAAGGGTATGTCGAGGGCTTCACACACTCAGTTCACCCAACTGAGGTTCGATGTCATCGACGCTCGCAAGTTGTGCTCCTTCATGAGGTATGGGCCAAGGAAGATGGCCATGACGTGCTGTGAGTCCTCGAGAGAGAGCATTGCCATGAGTGGCCATCGGGGTCACCGACAAACTACCACATAACACCAACCATAACAGTCATAACATTAAATGCAAAAGTCTTACCTGGTTCAGTCAACTTTGGTAGCGACGCAACGCTAGGGCGGAGGCGATCGTCACGGGTGGGGCCGGGTTGGACGTACCACAACCGGGATAGTGGGGACACTCCAAGCATGCAGTACTCCTTTGTGAGGTCCCGCATGTTGAACCGGATGGCGACCCCAATCAACCTTCGTGCACGCTGCTCGTCCTCACCGTCGAGGGTCATGGAGGGAGACATGTTGAAGTCTATCGGATGGCCCATCCAATGAAGACTGCTAACAACCTCCGTCCGGTGGTAGAACCACCTTCGCATCCAATTCGACTCCTATTTTGTCCTGGTCGAATTTGCTGGGAATAACTTCATAGATACAGACCAGAGCACGAAGTTGACGCTCCCCAAGTTGGAGTACTCGCCCTCAGCGAGCTTCTTCGGCTGGCACCAGGCATCATGGAGGAAGACAAACAACATCGGGCTCGGTCACACTGTCTCCGCTCGTGAGGCCCAGCTATAGACGATCAACTAGATGATAGCATTGGGGTCAGCTGCGCAAGCTCTAGCCCGTACAGCTGAAAGACTTCACTGACGAAGACGGCGGTAGGGATTCAGAGCCCGGCGTCAAAGTTTGTGGAAAAGACGATGGTCTATGACTCCGTCGGCTAGGGCTCCATCTCGCTGGCGGAAGGCAGATGAACTGCTTCGCGCCCTAAGATCTTTTCGTCGTGCACCAGCGAGCAAATCAACTCTTCGGTCGCCATAGTCGACCCCAATGTGTTCGTGCACACACCGTTCACCCTCTTCACTTCATGCCAGTGCTCGTTCGACATTGACGCGTCGCGCTCCACCAGCTTGTAGTCGACCTCCGTGGCCGATGAGCTCCCACGGCCGGATGAGCCTCCACGACTTGAAGAAGCACCCGTGGCACTGCGATGAGAATGCTAGTCGCCACCATGAATCATCCTCGCAGTAGGGAAGGAGTGGGAGCGACGGGGCGCGCTTGGCGGCAGTGCGGAGGCAACCGGGAGAGAGCGCAATGGCGGTTAAGGCAGCAGCTAGACGGAATGATGTGATGCGATCAGTGGCGGGTCGTCTCAAGAAGGACGTCGACCTTTAAGGTGCATGCATTTTCAGCGGTATCTCAGGAACCAGTGGTGCTTGAGTCGACAACGCACAACACATCAATCGCCCTCCGACGCATGTCCCGTTATAGCAATACCAGCCAACGACGGTCATCACAATGCAGCCCACGGGCCAACTACTCTATAGACCAAAGGGACGGAGGGGGCCAAAAGGCTCGGTGACATGGTTTCAGCCTGCAGGAAATGAAGCCCTTTACTATGAAAGGCTACTGTTGGAGGGGTGGCCTCCACCTACATCCATTCGGCCTGCTAGGCCAAGAAGCCCAATAAAGCATATAAAAAGACAACTATACCCCTGGCATAGTAGGCCACTATGGGTGTATTATTGTAATTAGGCCTTATGGCCATGTATATATAGCCTTGGCAAAGGATAGAGCCAAGCTAGCTCATTTTTCTACACTTACTCTACTAGTCCCCTTATTTACTATTTGGTCCGTAGCCACAACAAACAGCCTAAACAATTCAACGAGAATTGAAACAGCAACAACGGAAGAAATCAATTAGAAAATGAAAGAATGATGAGACCCGATTGTTCAAGAGTGGCTAATAGCAACACACAATATCAATTGAAACCATCATTATATTTGCCTTAACCGCGAGAGAACGAGGGACGTGCAGAAGTCGCTGCCCCCGGAACCAGTCCACCACCTGAATAATAATTATAATGCATGCTAAGATAAAAGTAGTGGACCTTAGACCAAATAAAAACAATCACAAACTCACAAAAACATATAACTCGGTTCTAATCCCCAAGTCCTACAGATCGATCTGCCCCCTCTGTGGACAGTCAACTTCAAAAATCCATATCTATTGGTACGGGAGTCCAACAAGATGTTCTTAGACTTTCTGGAAAGATAATTAAATTCTCCAACTAAACCTAGTTGGTGAACCTCCCTGAATCGGCCAAATTTTACCCGCACAAACCAGTTTTCTAAAATATCAATTTCACGTCGGGTTCTCTGGACAGAGTACTAAAAATACCATAACTTTCAGCACGAGTGTCCGAATCACGATTTCTTGAGCTTTATGGAAAGTTGAGACAAAGTCTACAACTTTCATTATACTGAGCTCCCCTGATTCTCTAATCGCCCAACCCACTTTACCAAAACTTAACAGAAAACTCACAATCTGCAGAATAGTCCCACTAATAAAATCATAATTTCTACTACAGAGGTCCAAATGACGTGTTCTAGTATTTCACGGAAAGATGACGACGTCCTCTACATTACTCTAGCAGACGTCCAGAACTGAATCCCCACAAAACTACCCCAAAAGGCTGTTTAACACAATCTGTCCTGGGCATACCACACTACCGACATTGCTACAACAATTAAATATGCATCTAACCGGGGAAAATAGGGGTTACCCTTGATGAACCGCTGAAGAACACGATGAACACCACGTGATCTCTCTCTCTTCCTTTTCCCTTTTCCCCTTCCTCTTCTTCTTCCGGGTCAAAATCACCTCCCGGCGATCGATCTCCTTCCTCCGCTTGACCGGCAACAAAGGGGATCTTCTTTACCAATAGCAGGGGGCTTCAATGGAGGAGGAGGAGGAGGAGGTGCTTGACAAGGGAGGCACAAGGGGGAGAGGGAGGCGGCGTCACAGGGGAAAGAGGAGGGGGCTTAGGGGTGGTGGCTAGGGTTTGGGGAGGCGCCTCCCCGGCCCACCACTTGGGCCAAGGCCCAGGCCCAGATTGCCGGGATTTTCTAGAAATCGATTACCTCTCGAATCACTTTTGGGGTATTACAATGGATAACAGGTACATTTTGACAGAATTCATTGAAGATCATACACATCCACTTGCATCACCCACCAAACGGCAATTCCTAATGTCCAATAGGAAAGTCACTAACAACATGAAGAGTTCCTTGTTCACATGCCATACAACAAGCATTGGTACCTCTGCATCATTTCGATTGCTTTGTGTGAATGAGGGGGATTTAAATATGTAGGATGCATAGAGATGGATTTTCAAAACTATCATCGTCACTTGAAAACCACCATAAGTACTGCAGATGCACAGATGTTTGTTGACAACCTAGAAAGGCAGAAGGAATGTAACTTGGGTTTTTTCTTTGATTATGAGGTGGATGAGGAAGACTGTTTGGTACATGTCTTTTGGGCAATGTACCTGGGTGCTGGTTGGTTTGTTAATATTCCTGATCGAGATGTACGCGTGAGCAATGTACCTAGGTGCTTTTTGGTTGCTTTGTGCCTATCTGCTGATTGTAGAAGTTCATCCAAGGAATTTGCATGTGCTCTGTATTCATCACCATATCTTTCCATCCTATCATCAATTCGTCATATTACAGAGTTCACATGAAAGAAAAAGTTTGTAAAGCTCTTTTTCAGTACCAAATCAATATTTTTTATTTATAGAAAGATTTCATTACAAGAGATCATCACCATTATTTCGATATGGTTGAACCCTTCTACAGGAAGATGAGAAAGTGCCATCCATTCCACAATACAATAGCAGGTGAAGAACTGGTATGGATTTGCTGAAGTACACACCTGAAATTCAGTACAAAACACACCAATATGCATTCGACGAAGCATTTTCTTCTCTATCAACTCTCACCAAACTAAGAAATAAAATTAGAAGGAAAAAGTGGGACAAAGTTCCTGGTGCATGATCCATCATATTATTCCATCCATTCACTCTGGTTCATCGGAATGGCTTCATGTGGCTAGTCTTGGAGTCATAGCCAACGACGTAGCTATTGGGCATTCCCTTGACGGCACACCCTTGGATGATGCCCACACAGTTGACCTCAAAATCACCTCCCGTGATCGATCTCCTTCCTCCGCTTGACCAGCAACAAAGGGATCTTCTTTACCAATAGCGAGGGGCTTCAATGGAGGAGGAGGAGGAGGTGCTTGACAAGGGAGGCACAAGGGGAGAGGAGGCGCGTCTAAGGGAGAAAGAGGAGGGGGCTTAGGGGGTGGTGGCTAGGGTTTGGGGGAGGGGCGCCTCCCCCTTTTGGCCGGCCACCACTTGGGCCAAGGCCCAGGCCCAGATTGCCGGGATTTTCTAGAAATCGATTACCTCTCGAATCACTTTTGGGGTATTACAATGGATAACAGGTACATTTTGACAGAATTCATTGAAGATCATACACATCCACTTGCATCACCCACCAAACGGCAATTCCTAATGTCCAATAGGAAAGTCACTAACAACATGAAGAGTTCCTTGTTCACATGCCATACAACAAGCATTGGTACCTCTGCATCATTTCGATTGCTTTGTGTGAATGAGGGGGATTTAAATATGTAGGATGCATAGAGATGGATTTTCAAAACTATCATCGTCACTTGAAAACCACCATAAGTACTGCAGATGCACAGATGTTTGTTGACAACCTAGAAAGGCAGAAGATGGAAAGGGTTTTCTTTGATTATGAGGTGGATGAGGAAGACTGTTTGGTACATGTCTTTTGGGCAATGTACCTGGGTGCTGGTTGGTTTGTTAATATTCCTGATCGAGATGTACGCGTGAGCAATGTACCTAGGTGCTTTTTGGTTGCTTTGTGCCTATCTGCTGATTGTAGAAGTTCATCCAAGGAATTTGCATGTGCTCTGTATTCATCACCATATCTTTCCATCCTATCATCAATTCGTCATATTACAGAGTTCACATGAAAGAAAAAAGTTTGTAAAGCTCTTTTTCAGTACCAAATCAATATTTTTTATTTATAGAAAGATTTCATTACAAGAGATCATCACCATTATTTCGATATGGTTGAACCCTTCTACAGGAAGATGAGAAAGTGCCATCCATTCCACAATACAATAGCAGGTGAAGAACTGGTATGGATTTGCTGAAGTACACACCTGAAATTCAGTACAAAACACACCAATATGCATTCGACGAAGCATTTTCTTCTCTATCAACTCTCACCAAACTAAGAAATAAAAATTAGAAGGAAAAAAGTGGGACAAAGTTCCCTGGTGCATGATCCATCATATTATTCCATCCATTCACTCTGGTTCATCGGAATGGCTTCATGTGGCTAGTCTTGGAGTCATAGCCAACGACGTAGCTATTGGGCATTCCCCTTGACGGCACACCCTTGGATGATGCCCACACAGTTGACCGTCATCTTGTCCTACTGACATATTCTTCTCGAGAACACTAATAAGTTGAAATGTTTGCCTCAAAAGTTAAAATGTCATACTGTCATATTCTTCAGGAGTTCATAAGTGACATTGTTAGCTCGAAAAGATCCGGGATGCAACTTTCTTTAGGCCAATCAACAAAAGTAATAGACCAATTAGAAATTCTATTATGATCGATCATCTGGTTGACATAAATGAGAGCTCTTGGGTTAAACAGATATTATTTATAATGGAGGTTTTCAAATAGAAAAGGAAAAGGTCATTTTGTACTGAACTACTGACATGGTACGATGTTGTTGTAACGATCCTGCAACTTAATTGGCAGCACACCAACGAATCGAGGATAAAATCACCAACTCAAGTGCAAGAGAATGAGGATTGGGGACGAACAAGAGGAAATTAGGGGATAGGGTTCATAATCTCCAAATCGATGACATCTCAGATATACATCAGTGCTTATATACTTGCACCAATCCAAACACGGCACGATACTGTAAATGGACGGTTACACAGTAATTCTAGTTACAGGCATTAGTCCGCACACACAACCGGCCCAATTGGAGATATCTACAGCAATACTCTGCTTATTGCTGAGAGTTACCCTTCACCCCCAGGTATGAGCCTTGGGGACATGACACTCTCCTCTCCTTGAAAACCAGCTTGCCCCAAAGCTGGTGCATGAGGGTACCGACGTCGCAGATCACGATAGTTCTCACAAAGTTAGCCATTCCAGAGGAATAGTGGACCATTGCACAGAAATAAATGGCATAGCCTTGTTTCCAATTTTCACCAGTTTACTATCAACTATCTTAAGGGACTGAACTGAAGAATCATAGTCAATGCAATTGAGGGTTAAATCAGGACTTACTTGATCAGTTGGGAGGATTGTTTTCTTGAGCAATGAAACATGAACCACTAGGTGAATAAGACTTGAGGAGGGAAGCAGTAACTTATAAGCAACATTATTTACTTTTTATAGAATTTTTAAGGACCAAAATACTTGTAATTGAGTTTTGATTGGTCCTCTTGGCTAAGGATGACTACACATAAGGCTGAATCTTCACATAAACCAAATCACCAACTTGAAATTCTCTTGTGAGCCTATGTTTATCTACTTGATGCTTCATCCTTTGCTGTGCCCTAAGAAGATGTTGCTGGATTAACTAACATAGTTGTCCCATCCTTAAACCATTTGTCCAAATCAGATATTGAGACTATTGAACCTGAAGTTATGCCAAAATGTTGAGGGGGATGGCCATATAGAACTTCAAATAGTGCCTTTGTAACATCCCAAAAATTTTATTTGCATTTTATTGGTTTTCTGGAATTTATTTGGATTTATCTGGATTTTATTTTAGAAGCTAGAGTAAGAAAATTTAATTTAAATATTTCCTTAAGCCAAAAAGAGTTTATTTTGCTTTTTCCTTGATTTATAGTTTTTTTGAGAATTTTCTACTCATTTACTTCGCGATCAAGTGCGCAATCACTCCCTCGGCCACTCCTCCTTCACTTCACCCGTTTCCCCTCCATCTTAAAGCCTCATTCATGGCTTGCGCTGCTTCTAGTCGCTTTACTTGCCAGCTGAGGTCCGTGCTTTCGGACCGCTATCTCCCCTGCCCTATTTAAACACTTACCCGAGCACGTGCTCTCCTCCTTTTGCCTCCCGCGTGCGCCAAAAGCTCTTTTCCCCTTTCTCCAGCCCGAGTATCGTGCCCTTTTTCGGCGTGACAGGCTCTGTCTTCCTCGTGCCCGTTGTGAGTCCTCAGCCCCGCCGTCGAGCAAGCCACCAGGAGAACCCTCGCCACAGACACGTCTTGCTCGCCGTTCCCTTGTCGTAGGCAGCCCTCTGGTCATCGCCGGACGCCGCGCGAACCGCCGTGAACTCCCTCCCCCTCTTGCTTTTGCGCACCTCGGCCGCCATCGTCGGGCGCCGGGGCCAGCCGGAGAGCCCCAGGCCCGAGCACTCTCGGCGCGGCGGCGCCATCGGCTCATGCATTCGTGGCGACCCAGTGGCGGCCACATCAGCTTCGGTTGCCAAGTCATCTGTGAACCGAGTCCACCGTGAACCAAGCCGAACCGTGAACCTGATCTACCGTAAACCCGGCCCCACCTATCAGTGTAATAAAATCATTTCCAATGTAAAAATAATTCTGCCGAAAAATGAAATTTGAAGCTGACATCATAATGTAATTTTTCAGTATGAAAATAATTCAGAAAATCAGTATTTTCTTTAGTTTTAAAATTTCAGAAGCCCGTATTTCTTGATTTTAACTCCGATTTAACTCGTTCAAATTTCTAAAATTTTCTAAAATCCTAAACTATCTATTTCTGGACTCTTTTTGAATTTTTGAGTTTTATTTGAATTTGTTTTGGTTCTTCGCGTGTAGACTACGACGAATCCGAAGAGTTTTACTTCGACGAATCGCAACAGGACTTTGAGCAAGGCAAGTTATTTTGCCTCACAGACCATATATAGGAGCTACCAGAAACTAACTCTTCAGGAAAGCCCAGGAATTGTTCCTGCTGGCTGGCTTCCCAGATACAAGGAAGTAATACTTCTGAATGATCTGATTGACTGTGCTCGTCCCGGAGAGGAAATTGTAATTTTTCTCCATTTACCTTTTTCTTTCAATATATTTAATTGCAGAAAGCAGACCCTGATTTTCACTATTTATCCATGTTCAGGAGGTCACCGGGATATACACGAATAATTTTGACTTGTCCTTAAATACAAAGAATGGTTTCCCAGTTTTTACCACGGTGGTGGAGGCAAACTATGTGGCAAAAAAGCAGGACCTGTTCTCTGCATACAAATTAGCCGACGAGGACAAGGCAGAAATTGAGAAGTTGGCAAAAGATCCTCGGATTGGTGAAAGGGTCCATACTCAACTCTTCAATCTCTTGCAGTAATTATAATAAGCTAACCAACATTATCTGACATAAGAACTTTTAATTTATGGATTGTCAAATCAATTGCACCATCCATTTATGGTCATGAAGATATTAAGACTGCCATTGCACTAGCTATGTTTGGGAGACAAGAGAAGAATGTGAAGGGAAAGCATCGCCTAAGAGGCGATATTAATGTCCTCCTCTTAGGTGATCCAGGCACTGCAAAGTCTCAATTTCGTCAGTTCCTTGAGGATATGCCCACTAACTCACCATTCTGCAGGTATGTTGAGAAAACGGGACACACAGCGGTATACACTACTGGAAAAGGAGCTTCCGCTGTCGGACTCACCGCAGCTGTTCACAAGGATCCAGTAACACGGGAATGGACGCTTGAGGGAGGTGCACTAGTTCTTGCTGATAGGAGGCATATGCCTTACTGATGAATTTGATAAGATGAATGATCAAGATAGGTATGAAATACCCTTTGGGTCTTTTGTGCTATTAGCATTTAGGTTTCCACAGTACTAATATGTCTTCCTCTTCTGATTGTTCCAGGGTAAGTATTCATGAAGCCATGGAGCAACAAAGTATCAGTATATCAAAGGCAGGAATTGTCACATCCCTTCAAGCTCGATGCAGTGTTATTGCTGCAGCATACCCAATAGGAGGAAGGTAACTTGAATTACCTGCATGCTATTGTCATACTGGCATTCTATTAAGCAAGGTATTGAGTTTGAGGATTCTCAATTTCGCAGATATGATTCATCAAAGACATTCACTCAGAATGTTGAACTGACAGATCCCATTATTTCACGTTTTGACGTCCTTTGTGTTGTTAAGGTTTGTAACTGATCTTCATGTGTGATATATTTGTGCAGTGCTCCGTTGTCTATCAGTACTGAATTCTCTTGTCCAAATGCAGGATATTGTTGATCCATTTACGGATGAAATGCTTGCAAGGTTTGTTGTAGATAGCCATGCCAGATCACAACCCAAGGGTGCTAACCTTGAAGATAGGATTGCTACTGATGTGGAGGATGACCCATTGGCTGCTGCCAGACAAGCTGACCCAGATGTACTTATCCTTTATACTTCAACTGAAAGAAGCTAAGCTTTTACTCAACTTCGTCATTCTAACAAAATCCTATGTTGTTACAAGATTTGATGAGCGAGGAAGATGAGCGACGGAAAGAGCGAGGAAGATGAGCGACGGAGATGCCAATTGATTTGACTAGGAGATGGCAGCCACAAGATTTCAGAAATCACAAGAAACAATAGAATTTCATTTCAAAAGGCATAATTACAATTGGAGATTGGGGCTGCACTCAATTTGCAGCATCACGATCCAAAGAATACAAAATACTAAATGTACAAATTTGCCGCTAAATCCTACCCTATGCTGATTATGCTCACTACATCGGCGACAAAAAAACTAGCTGAAGCAGGGCAAATAATCTAAGCAGCGTGTGATACGGGATCGTCCGATCTTTTCATCGTAAGATCAAAATACTCATATGTAGCCTCTCGAATCGTAACGATCTTCCGTTGCCAATGTAAGAACGAACGCTCTTTAATTCGCAAAATCACACGCACCAGACTTCACAACCATCAAGTGAAACCCTATCGTACTCCCAATTCTAAGCGAAAAGATTGGACGGTCTTAATTTACAATAACTCTTAAATTTTCTATTGAATTTTGATGGCTATCAAAAACTCAAAAACATGCAAGTCTGCTCTCGTCTCTCCATTATCTAGTCCTCTGGTTTTTCTTGTTGGCCGTTATCTAGTCACGTATGTATATGGCGGCTTTACATTAGGCACCTACACACCCGTATATGGGCCTAAGGCCGAATCAAGTTCTAGCTTCGGCCATCGAGTTCGCAATGGACTCAAGAAATAAAATACACATTCGCTCAGTTCGGTGTTGTTTATCTGGTTCTATTTTGTTTAATAGCTGGCCCATCCGGATCTTCCATACGCTCTTCCGAGAGATGCACGCTCACGCGTTTTCTTCCAGCAGTCACATGACCTTCCTTTTCTTGTACATCAAGCGCACCAACCAAACCCACAAGCCTTTCTTGTCTCTTTGCCACACACGGTTGCATGCATGCATCAACAGGTTACATGCATGTACATCACAAGCTGCATGCATCCATGCATGAGCCTGGCGGCGCATGTAACTCCTCCTATATATAAATTTAAGAATAATTAAAATACTAGCATTAGATAGTAACCAGTTTCGTTCAAATTAAAATAAATTCAACTAGAAACGAATTCACCTGTTGATTAATCTTTTTAATGAGACTCAATAATTCTTTCCAGTCTAAAAATATTTTTAACTGAAAAACGCAAGACATGTGTGTATCCGTATCATCCTCCTTTTCTTTAAAAAAAGCCATCCTCGACTTTTGATAGTCTGAAATTGTACTAAACAAAGAATACAACGTGTATACATGATATATATTTGTCATAACACTTCTTACGCTTAGCACATCATGAACATCGACGCGTAGTAAATAAAGGAACAATACATATGCATGTATATGTATGAATCAATATTGTGTCATTCTCGTTGTTTCGCACAAAACACTTAGTACAACGACAAACATAAAATGTAGACATTGCAATATTGTCATTCACATCATTCTCCATTCCATGAGAAAAAGTTATCCTCGACTTTGCTAAGTACATGGACAAGTCATTAATCAGCCAAACCAAATTAAGTTGTCTAAATATGGGAGAGAAAATTTTTAGTGCATTCAATGCTTCAACTGTGCTACTTTGATTATTTGTACTTGATTGTATATTAAAGGATGAACAAGTAGGCTTAAGAAATCTTTTAAAACATGAAGCGCTATTATTGAAATTCATCTCATTGTGTATTGAAATTCATTTCATTGTGGTCATGATATGGCACAAAAGATTGTTTATCTAAAATATGCAATTTCAATTCAGCAAACTTATCACATGTAATGCATATTCGATAAATATAAAACTTGTCATCTACATCATAATCTCCGATCAAATTGATCTTATAGGTATAGGCATAGCTACTAAGTAGTGATTTTAAACATGAAATTTCAGCAACACTTTGAATCACACTAGATAGCTCTTTAGGATCATCGAACATGATATAATATAAAGAATTATCAGGAAATATTCTAGTAAAGAACTTTCTTATGAGTAATTAACTCCGCATTATGTAAATTGAACAAAGAAATTTCGAGCGTGGAATTTTCGATTGAACACATAATTCTTACAATTACTCACCTTTTTACAATTAAATTCGAGTACCAATATGGTTATCTTTATTGTTCTCTTCGGTTGATGTAGGTATTGTAAGTATCAAATCATCATGATGTAACAACGGACAGCAAGTATTTCATCTTCAACCGTGATTATCTTCTCATCGGTTTTCTCGATGGTCTTTGGTTGTGGAATATTCGACTCATCTTCTTTAATATCAGTCAGCACAATATGAGAAACAACACTAAAAGTAGAGAGTAAGTCATTACTATAAAAAGTAATATCACTTTTCCTATCATCTATTTCTCTCTTTTCTTTTTGTGTATTTCTCCCACTCTCAATTTGGATGCTCTCAACCTCACATTTGATGGAATCACACAACTCACTGCCTTTATTACTCTCACTCAATTTGGCTATGTGGCCCTCATCCTTACATAGGTTTTGATACATCTCAAGTGTTGTATGTAGTAACAGGACATCACTACATGTCTTCTTGACTGAAGGGAAAGTCACATGCTCAGTTATCTTCTCATGTGTCACATTAGTAGAGGCATAAGAACTGAAGTATGAACATGTGTTGAACCGTGATGTACGCCTCTCCATAAGTCTCTTCTCTTCATCAATAGCACAATTTACAAGATCACGAACACTACTGAAATATTTATGTTGAAGTGCAGCAGCGATCTCAGAATTCAAACCACCCTTAAAGTATGCATTCTCCCTTGATGGAGTAGTGATACCGGCACGACGCATCTCATCTTGCAGTTCAATATAATAATCTTGAACAATATTACTCCCTTGTGTAATATTCTCCAGATGGCGAATCAATTCCTGCGTATAATAGGATGGCATAAACCCACTCCTCATGAATACCTTCAAATCTGACTAAGATTTAATGAATTATTTTTCAATTAGTTGTTGCCACCAACTATAAGCATAATCTTCAAACTTCCTCGTGGCACGCATCACCTCTTTGTCTTTGAAAAGTTTCTAAAATCTAAACACTCTCTCCATTCGCCATTCTTACTCAAGATACTCCTCTGGATCATCACTGCGGGGCACACAAAATCTTCATGATTTGAGAAATTCTTTACATTAATATTATGCTCTTGTGAATTGTTAATTATATTTCTCATCATCCTAAGACCTAGGTGACCTAATCTGTCATGCCAGAGACAAAAAAGTTCAGAGCTTCTAAATCTTGTTTCGAGGCGTATAGTGTGAGGTGCCTTGATGTTGGTATGGTATAGTATAGCCTAGTTTCTAATAAAGAAAGTTTTTCTAATACCCTTTTTCCATTTGCTTCACGCTTCGTAATGAGTAGGTATTTCTTACCGTACTCTTCTTCAGTTTCAACATGGAAACCATTAGCGCGAATATCCTTAAAACTCGGGGGAGTTCTAGTCGATTCTAGGTACAATAAGGCTTCTTGAATGATCAAAATTGTGCCCATTGGGAATAAAATTGTGGCTCTTTCTGAAACTATTATACAAGCATCGCTACCGGCAATTGGTGTAAGGCTGTCAGCATTTTTACTAATCGACTGAAAGTATTTTGTCTTTCTTAAGATGGTATTTGTTATGCCGTTGTTGGCTAAGCACACTTCCTTCATAAGGCGCCACATGTGTTCTAATATAAAGTATTTTATTAATACGTAGCAGAAGGTGATCAACATATAATAAAATACTTCAATATCAGAACATATCATGCCATTATAGACTGAATAAATGAATGAATTATTCAATATCATCCAACCATCACGAGAAAATAAAATTGTTTGAGTACCATTTATGCAAATTCTAATTTATTCCTTTCACACATAAACTAACTGACAATTAAAGTCTAAATGCATTATGTGCATTAGACTGAATCTGCTAAGAAGTCAGAGACTTCGGCTGCTATCTTCTCAGGGGTGATATGCTCTTCCAAAGAAATCATGGTGGTGGCAGCTGCAATATCAAAAGGGGGTGCTGCTGCTAGAATGGTTTCAACCTCCATCAACGCAGACAGCTACTCAGAACTCTCCCCCTCAACAGCTGCAAAGTGGGTTTCATGTTGTCCTTTGCCATCTTTCTTCTTCTGAGCTTAGAAGGCATCGATGACATGCAACGACTCTTTACAGATCCACGACCAGTGCCCCACTTGCCACACTTGTAGCGGATTGATCTTGCGACCATAGGACTTCTTAGTCCCGCTTTGGCTTGCTTGCCTTATTTTCACGTGGAGCATCGATTTGCCTTTCTAGGCTGCGGTCTTACCCTTCCTTCCCATTTTCTTCATCATGAGCTTTCACCTTGTAGCTCTGGCGTTGGCTTCACGGCACGTGGAGCTCAGGTGACCATGTAACGTAGTTCTTGCGGAGAACTCGTCCCGAGCCTCGCAAGCGCATCATATCGATCAATTGCGTGCGACTTTCACGCATTGGGGTGGAAGGTGGATAGTATCTTCTCAATCTTCTATTCATCGTGATGCGCTTGCCACAAATTTGAAGATTGATATAAATTCTATCTGAGGCGAATTATGTATTTTAGCCTCGATCGGATCCATTATTGCTCTACCGAGGAAGAATTGTGTATTTTAGCCTCTCGAACCGCTTCTTAAGTGCGATCCATAATACTAGCGCACTCTTCTCGCCATGTAATGAGCGACGGAGATGCCAATTGATTTGACTAGGAGATGGCAGCCACAAGATTTCAGAAATCACAAGAAACAATAGAATTTCATTTCAAAAGGCATAATTACAATTGAGATTGGGGCTGCACTCAATTTGCAGCATCACGATCCAAAGAATACAAAATACTAAATGTACAAATTTGCCGCTAAATCCTACCCTATGCTGATTATGCTCACTACATCGGCGACAAAAAAAACTAGCTGAAGCAGGGCAAATAATCTAAGCAGCGTGTGATACGGGATAGTCCGATCTTTTCGTCGTAAGATCAAAATACTCATATGTAGCCTCTCGAATCGTAGCGATCTTTCGTTGCCAATGCAAGAACGAACGCTCTTTAATTCGCAAGATCACACGCACCAGACTTCACAACCATCAAGTGAAACCCTATCGTACTCCCAATTCTAAGCGAAAAGATTGAACGATCTTAATTTACAAAAACTCTTAAATTTTCTATTGAATTTTGATGGCTATCAAAAACTCAAAAACATGCAAGTCTGCTCTCGTCTCTCCATTATCTAGTCCTCTGGTTTTTCTTGTTGGCCGTTATCTAGTCACGTATGTATATGGCGGCTTTACATTAGGCACCTACACACCCGTATCTGGGCCTAAGGCCGAATCAAGTTCTAGCTTCGGCCATCGAGTTCGCAATGGACTCAAGAAATAAAATACACATTCGCTCAGTTCGGTGTTGTTTATCTGGTTCTATTTTGTTTAATAGCTGGCCCATCCGGATCTTCCATACGCTCTTCCGAGAGATGCACGCTCACGCGTTTTCTTCCAGCAGTCACATGACCTTCCTTTTCTTGTACATCAAGCGCACCAACCAAACCCACAAGCCTTTCTTGTCTCTTTGCCACACACGGTTGCATGCATGCATCAACAGGTTACATGCATGTACATCACAAGCTGCATGCATCCATGCATGAGCCTGGCGGCGCATGTAACTCCTCCTATATATAAATTTAAGAATAATTAAAATACTAACATTAGATAGTAACCAGTTTCGTTCAAATTAAAATAAATTCAACTACAAACGAATTCATCTGTTGATTAATCTTTTTAATGAGACTCAATAATTCTTTCCAGTCTAAAAATATTTTTAACTGAAAAACGCAAGACATGTGTGTATCCGTATCATCCTCCCCTTCTTTAAAAAAAGCCATCATCGGCTTTTGATAGCCTGAAATTGTACTAAACAAAGAATACAACGTGTATACATGATATATATATTTGTCATAACACTTCTTCTGCTTAGCACATCATGAACATCTGAACGCGTAGTAAATAAAAGGAACAATACATATGCATGTATATGTATGAATCAATATTGTGTCATTCTCGTTGTTTCGCACAAAACACTTAGTACAACGACAAACATAAAATGTAGACATTGCAATATTGTCATTCACATCATTCTCCATTCCATGAGAAAAAATTGTCCTCGACTTTGCTAAGTACATGGACAAGTCATTAATCAGCCAAACCAAATTAAGTTGTCTAAATATAGAAGAGAAAATTTTTAGTGCCTTCAATACTTCAACTGCGCTACTTTGA
Source organism: Bonia amplexicaulis (assembly GCA_036346245.1). Lineage (NCBI taxonomy): Eukaryota > Viridiplantae > Streptophyta > Magnoliopsida > Poales > Poaceae > Bonia > Bonia amplexicaulis. The sequence continues at coordinate 9,904,533 of CM070765.1, forward strand.
TTATTTGTACTTGATTGTATATTAAAGGATGAACAAGTAGGCTTAAGAAATCTTTTAAAACATGAAGCGCTATTATTGAAATTCATCTCATTGTGTATTGAAATTCATTTCATTGTGGTCATGATATGGCACAAAAGATTGTTTATCCAAAATATGCAATTTTAATTCAGCAAACTTATCACATGTAATGCATATTCGATAAACATAAAACTTGTCATCTACATCATAATCTCCGATCAAATTGATCTTATAGGTATAGGCATAGCTACTAAGTAGTGATTTTAAACATGAAATTTCAGCAACACTTTGAATCACATTAGATAGCTCTTTAGGATCATCGAACATGATATAATATAAAGAATTATCAGGAAATATTCTAGTAAAGAACTTTCTTATGAGTAATTAACTCCGCATTATGTAAATTGAACAAAGAAATTTCAGAACGTGGAATTTTCGATTGAACACGTGAATTCTTACAATTACTCACCTTTTTTACAATTAAATTCAGTACCAATATGGTTATCTTTATTGTTCTCTTCAGTTGATGTAGGTATTGTAAGTATCAAATCATCATGATGTAACAACGGGACAGCAAGTATTTCATCTTCAACCGTGATTATCTTCTCATCGGTTTTCTCCAGTGGTGCTGGTTGTGGAATATTCGACTCATCTTCTTTAATATCAGTCAGCACAATATGAGAAACAACATTAAAAGTAGAGAGTAAGTCATTACTATAAAAAGTAATATCATTTTTCCTATCATCTATTTCTCTCTTTTCTTTTTGTGTATTTCTCCCACTCTCAATTTGGATGCTCTCAACCTCACATTTGATGGAATCACACAACTCACTGCCTTTATTACTCTCACTCAATTTGGCTATGTGGCTCTCATCCTTACATAGGTTTTGATACATCTCAAGTGTTGTATGTAGTAACAGGACATCACTACATGTCTTCTTGACTGAAGGGAAAGTCACAAGCTCAGTTATCTTCTCATGTGTCACATTAGTAGAGGCATAAGAACTGAAGTATGAATATGTGTTGAACCGTGATGTACGCCTCTCCATAAGTCTCTTCTCTTCATCAATAGCACAATTTACAAGATCACGAACACTACTGAAATATTTATGTTGAAGTGCAGCAGCGATCTCAGAATTCAAACCACCCTTAAAGTATGCCTTCTCCCTTGATGGGGTAGTGATACCGGCACGACGCATCTCATCTTGCAGTTCAATATAATAATCTTGAACAATATTACTCCCTTGTGTAATATTCTCCGATGGCGAAGCAATTCACAGATAATAGGATGGCATAAACTCACTCCTCATGAATACCTTCAAATCTGACTAAGATTTAATGAATTATTTTTTAATTAGTTATTGCCACCAACTATAAGCATAATCTTCAAACTTCCTCGTGGCACGCATCACCTCTTTGTCTTTGAAAAGTTTCTAAAATCTAAACACTCTCTCCATTCGCCATTCTCACTCAAGATACTCCTCTGGATCATCACTGCCATAGAAAGGAATAAAGCTATCTTCTTCTTGTTGTGGACGAAGTGCTTGCACAATATCATTCACGATGTTTTTATGTAACACTTTCATTTATTGATTGAGCTCAATGTAGAAATTCTGCATATCCGCCTGGAGTTGCACATGCTTAGCAGTAGTGCCTGATTGGAGCTCTTGTTGTAATGTATTTCTCAATGCCTGATGTTGAAATTGAGTCACCGGAGCATTAAGATTAACTTCAGTCTCATCACCATAGTTATCTTCTCCACCTGCCATGGTTAGATTGTGCAAAAAAACACGAAGCAATAACAAAGTATATGGAGGATTAGTATAAATCACTCAATTTGACTCTTTTTTCTCACAAGTAAAGTTCTCACCTTTCCGAAGTGAATTAAGGCCAACAAAACTTACACTTGGTAGAAACTACAATAGCAACGTGATGATCAAGCGAATGTAAGAGTGTTCACAATGGCACAACAACGGATATTTAGTGGAGCTTGGTATGGAGTGTATGTCCTATGCAATCTGAAATTCTGATGTTGTAAAGTTAAGTAATAATCCAGGCTAGAATACTTTGCCTAAGTGTTGATCTAACATGTTTACGTGAAGTATATGAACGTACAAACACCTCTCTTTTGTTCAGAGATAATAATTCAGTTTCTACTATCTTCTTCCAATTTTCTCAATCTGATCTTTTTTTACATTCACGAGCGATGTAGGCTCTGGATCAAGATCGATAATTGTGACAATTTTCTTTGCAAAGTAGATATCAACATTGGTTGTCGTCCTATTCATGGATTCTCCCGTGTGCACATAATTTATATCTATTTCATCATGAGTGGCTTCTTCTTGTGCTTCTACTTGCTCATCGCTTCTTCCAGTTACGGTGGCAAGTCCCTTTAGTTTTTCAGATCCGATGTGTGCGCACACATCCATGCCGATTTCTCCTTCCATGGGAATGTTCGGCTCTGGTATGCCCTTTTGTATAGGTGTCATATTGGTGCCAGGTCTCAACTGGCTCCCCTTCTGGCTCTAGGGAACTTCAGTGATCGGCTGTGTCAAGTCCTTCTTATCCTTCTTCACTAGTCGTCCCCGGTTACATAGGGTTTGAGGGGCCGGAATTCTCATCCTTTTATTCTGAGACCTTTGAATGGGATTAGGGATACCTTCAACTTTCTTTGGGATTTCAATCCTCTCCGGTGCATTACGTGCAGGCACATGCGACTTGGTCACGCTCTTCAAATCACTAAAGTGGTCGGGCAATTGATTTCCTAATGCTTACAAATCAATGATCTTCTGGACTTCTCTATTTGCTTCACTAGTGCGTGGGTCATGTGCATAGATTCATGTGGCTTGCCACGTAATTTCTCGATATTTTTCATCAAGGGGTTGATTTTCTCCCCCTAATATTGGGAAATTATTCTCATCAAATATGCAATCAGCGAAACGGACAATATGCAAATCTCCTATCATAGGTTCTAAATACCTAATTATGGATATCGTCTTATAACCAACATATATTCCAGTATTTCGGAGATGATCCATTGCAGTACGCTGTGGAGGAGGTATAGGTACATAAACATTGCATCCAAACCTCCGGAGATGAGAAATTTTTGGTGCTGACCCGTGCACTAGTTGCATAGGTGAATGGATGTTGTAGGCCAATAGTCTGAAGTTGATGAGAGTTGCTGCTGCAGGACTGCGTGTCCCTAACATGTAGCTGGTAAATTACAATTCTGTAAAAGTGATCGGGCAATAAATTTAATTCTCTTAATTAATGTCTCTGCTAGTCCATTCTGGGTGTGGACATGCGGTACAGAATGCTCAACTATAATTCCCATTGACATGCAATAATCATCAATTGCCTTTGAAGTAAATTCTCCGACGTTGTCCATTCTGATGGACTTTATGTGACGGTCAGGAAAAATATTTCTAATACGAATTATCTGTAAGATCAGCTTTGTGAAAGTATGGTTTCTCGTAGACAATAAACATGTGTGATCATTTCGAGGAAGCATCGATGAGCACTATGAAATATTTAAGTGGCCCTGATAGTGGCTGCATGGGACTACAAATATCTCCTTTGATGCGTTTCAGGAATGCAGGGACTTCATCCTTCACTTTCAGAGTAGAAGATCTAGTAATTAATATCTCGGGGCACATGCGGGGCACACAAAATCTTCATGATTTGAGAAATTCTTTACATTAATATTATGCCCTTGTGAATTGTTAATTATATTTCTCATCATCCTAAGGCCTAGGTGACCTAATCAGTCATGCCAGAGACAAAAAAGTTCAGAGCTTCTAAATCTTGTTTCGTATGATATAGGTCGTGGGTGCCTTGATGTTGGTATGGTATAGTATAGCCTAGTTTCTAATGAAGAAAGTTTTTCTAATACCCTTTTTCCATTTGCTTCACGCTTCGTAATGAGTAGGTATTCCTTACCGTACTTTTCTTCAGTTTCAACATGGAAACCATTAGCGCGAATATCCTTAAAACTCGGGGGAGTTCTAGTCGATTCTAGGTACAATAAGGCTTCTTGAATGATCAAAATTGTGCCCATTGGGAATAAAATTGTGGCTCTTTCTGAAACTATTATACAAGCATCGCTACCGGCAATTGGTGTAAGGTCACAAGATTTTTACTAATCGACTGAAAGTATTTTGTCTTTCTTAAGATGGTATTCGTTATGTCGTTGTTGGCTAAGCACACTTCCTTCATAAGGCGCCACATGTGTTCTAATATAAAGTATTTTATTAATACGTAGCGTATGGGTGATCAACATATAATAAAATACTTCAATATCGAACATATCATGCCATTATAGACTGAATAAATGAATGAATTATTCAATATCATCCAACCATCACGAGAAAATAAAATTGTTTGAGTACCATTTATGCAAATTCTAATTTATTCCTTTCACACATAAACTAACTGACAATTAAAGTCTAAATGCATTATGTGCATTAGACTGAATCTGCTAAGAAGTCAGAGACTTCGGCTGCTATCTTCTTAGGGGTGATATGCTCTTCCAAAGAAATCATGGTGGTGGCAGCTGCAATATCAAAAGGGGGTGCTGCTACTAGAATGGTTTCAACCTCCATCAACGCAGACAGCTACTCAGAACTCTCCCCCTCAACAGCTGCAAAGTGGGTTTCATGTTGTCCTTTGCCATCTTTCTTCTTCTGAGCTTGGAAGGCATCGATGACATGCAACGACTCTTTACAGATCTACGACCAGTGCCCCCACTTGCCACACTTGTAACAGGATTGATCTTGCTGACCATAGGACTTGCCGTCCCGCTTTGGCTTGCTTGCCTTATTTTCACGTGGAGCATCTGATTTGCCTTTCTAGGCTGCAGTCTTACCCTTCCTTCCCATTTTCTTCATCATGAGCTTTCACACCTTGTAGCTCTCGGCGTTGGCTTCACGGCCAGCGGAGCTCCCAGGTGACCATGTAACGTAGTTCTTGCGGAGAACTTCGTCCTGAGCCTCTGCAAACTGCATCATATCGATCAATTGCGTGCGACTTTCACTGCATTGGGGTGGAAGGTGGATAGTATCTTCTCAATCTTCTATTCATCTGTGATCTGCTTGCCACAAATTTGAAGATTGATATAAATTCTATGCAGAGCAGAATTATGTATTTTAGCCTCAGTCGGATCCATTATTGCTCTACCTGAGGAAGAATTGTGTATTTTAGCCTCTCGAACCGCTTCTTAAGTGCAATCCATAATACTAGCGCACTCTTCTCTGCCATGTACTCATTCTTGAGAGTGAGACAGAGATGGTGCCTGAGGAAGTGAAATGCCTGATCATTTTTCTCAAGGGTGGGTTAGGCATCCTGCGGTGCACCAATCCCAATTGCAGCGCGGAGTTTCTTGGCTCCAAGTACTATCTCGACATCGGAAGCCCAAGCCAAGAAGTTTTGGCCATCCTGGGCCAGCTCCTCGAACTTCCGGTTCGTGATACCTATCATCTACATGTCCATGAAAGGAATAAATAAGTTTACTATCGGTAAACGTGCATGAAATAAATTTATTGCAGGTAAATGAATTGGATAATGGTATAAAAGATTCTCATAATGTTCTAAAATTTTCTATGTAATTTCTATAAATTTTACTGTTAATTTCGGTGATTAAAGGCAATTTAAATAATTACGATTAATCAAAACAGTAAATAAATACAGAAAATAATAATGATAGAAATAAACATGTTTCAAATGCTAAAAATAATTCAAAATTTGAATTCCCGAGACCCTTTTATGCTGGAATATGACTTTTCAGCGAATTATGTAATTTTTGAGGGCCTATATGTAAATTTTCAATTTAGGGAAATTATTTTGCGTAATTTTCTGATTTTCCGAGGGCCTTTCTACAAAATTCAGGACTCATCTAAAAATTCTGAGGACCCTTCTGTAATTTTTAGAATTCAGGGGGGTTTTACAAAGAGTCGAGCCCTCCCCTGGCCGAGCCTCTGGCCGCTCAAGCGGGGGTCAAAAAAATGGGGTGGGGTTTCGCCACCGCTCTCACGTGGCGGCGGTCCCGAATCTGCCGGCCGGGTGGGCGGCCGACCTCGGCGCAAGCGAGCCTCGAGCGACACCAGCGCGTGGCGGTGGCCTCAACTTCAAGCGCAGTGGCGGCGACGGCGACCGACTGGCGGCGAGCGAGCGGCGGGCCACCTCTGACTACTGCTTCAAGAGCGGTGGTATGCGGGTGGTGCGAGGGAAGGTCAGGCGCCGAGAGGCGATTTCGAGCGACCGTGGGGAAGCTCTTGGCGCTTCAAGAACCGAGGGTATGCGGCGTGACCACCGTGGCGTGGCGCGAGGCCGCGGCCGGCCGATGTGACGGGAAGACGGCGGTGCGGTTCGGCGGCCGTCGGCGCGAAGCCTTGGCGGCGCTCGGCGGCGAGCGGCGGCGAGGCGGGCGACGGCGGAGGCGCTGACGTGTGGATAATAACAACTAGTGGCGGCGGCGACGCGCGCCACCATCATACGTACTAAAATAAAAGAGGCGATAATTGCGAGAGTTTTAAAAAATCGGGAAAACGAAGAAGAAGGTGGAGGTGTTTTCAAGAACCGAGGACTTGTACGTAAAAAACAGGACTCAGTGCGATATCCGAAAAGCGGGGCCATCCCAAAACGGAGGGGCTAAAAAATTTCGGTCCTAAAAATTCCGAGACCTATTTGCGAGAACCAAGGACCAGACGACGTTCAAAAATCGGAAGATGAGGCGGCGCTTCTGGGGGCGTGCGTGGATAATAACAATGTGTCAGCTAGATTCATGGTGCAATGCCTCGGCACCATATACCACCGGCATTCAACTTGTATCAGGGCCAGAGTAGTACCACAGTTGACTTATAATTGGGTAAACAAAATCTCACCACTAAAAATATGTGCAGTATCATTTCAGTTATTATACCTTTGCTTATTCCGTTTTTGCATCCTTTCCGTACCTGTGTATTTTGTTTTTGCTACTGCATCTAATTTTCTGTCAAGTCAAAAGGGTTTGACTATTAAGAAATATCAAAAATATCAAAAAGGAAAATTTAAAAATAATACCAGAAAATACAGAAAAATCAGGAACCACAACTGAAGAAAATTTAAAATTGCACAAAAGTTTTGCACAAGAGGAAGATTGAAACGCTTTCCTTAGTGCAATTTTTTGACAAATTTTCCTAGTGTAGTTTTTTCAAAAAAATAATAAAATGTTCAAAAGTTATTCTCAATTTTTTTCTATTTTACTGATTTTTCTATTAATTTCTGGTAATTTTCTAAACATTTTTTTGTATATTTCTTAACAACCAAACCCGTAGACTTGACAAAAAAGCAAAAATTAAATGAACACAGATAGGATAGCTGAAACGATAAAATAAAAGGCGGTAACCATTGTTTTTCCAGTGTCCGGTTATTGAAGCATTAAACCAATATACTTCAGAGGTTACTGTTAGCACTTAGCACTATGAACACATAATCCGGACTGGTAACACTATGAACACATAATCCGGACGTTCTATTCTCGGCAGTCAAGCAAATTAAGCAAACAATTAAGTACAATAAATCGTCGCAGGGCATACCACCATCAAAGAATATCCGATTTCCAAACATAAGCTTGAATTATATATCTGGTTCATACTATTTGCTAGGTACAGTTTTATCACTAACCCTCCCTAATCTTTTTTTAAACACGATACATCTTCTGTTCACAAGAAAGATAAATAAGGATGCAAAATGTAAAACACAATAAAGAGCCCTCCCACTCCACACCTCATTTCTGTATACAACATTATACCACCCACTCCAAAAACAATGCTGTAAACATTGCAGGCCTCAATTCCTGCAGAATCTATTCTCCGAGCAAACGAGATGTCTAACCGCAACCCAACCAGTGGCTTGGTGTCGCCTTGGTTGGGCTTTCTCCGCTGTATCCTTGTGCAGAAATTGATCTCTTGGTACCTACAAATCATGTACTAACCAAAATAGTACAACGAGGGCACCGCGTGTCACGTCATCTTGCTTTGGATTTTCCTGTGCACGTGCACAAGGAACTCAACGTAGGAAAGGCCCCCAGGTGTCTTGTCCTCTACCAAAAATGAGCGGAAGAAATCACCTGCAGATGCATCAAATGTTCATTTAGTAAAGGTTCATGGTAAACAACAGTGAAAAATTCAAAAGTGTTATCAGAAGACTAACCAGATGGTTCACCCCTTCTGCATAGTCTCAACCTGCAAAACAATCTCAAGGCATCAGTGTCTGATGTTAGTCGTTGGACTCTTGCTCTTGGTGATAGCAAGATCCTTACTCTTATGGAGAGGATGACACTTGGATATGGGGCAATTTTTTTCTTGGTTTATTTCTCGCACAATGCCATGCCAACCTGAGGGGTTGGGGATACATATTTATAGGCTGAGAACCAGCCAAGCATATGCTAAGATGCTAGTCCTAGATGCTAGTTAAAAGCTGTCCTAAAGCTGCCCTAAAGCTAGTCCTAGATGCTAGTCAAAAGCTGCCCTAAAGCTAGTCTAAGATGCTAGTCAAAAGCTGCCCTAAAGCTGCCCTAAAGCTAGTCCTAGATGCTAGTCAAAAGCTGTCCTAAAGCTGCCCTAAAGCTAGTCCTAGATGCTAGTCAAAAGCTGCCCTAAAGCTAGTCTAAAGCTGCTGTACAAGAACCATGTGTCCACCCCACAAAGACCACAGTACGGAGACTTATTCATCATTCTCCCCCTAAGTCTTGTGCGTCGTTTTGTGGGAAAGTTGAACCATCCCGATCCTAGAGCAGAGCTCGAGGAATTTTACCCTCCCAAGAGGCTTGGTGAGCAGGTCCATAAGCGATCCGTGGTGTTGATGTAGCTCGCCTTGATCTTGCCTTCATCCAACGACCTCGGATGAAGTGGTACTTCACCCGGATGTGCTTGCTCGTTCGTGGAAAGCGGGTTCTTTGCGAGCCAGCGGACTTCTTGTCCACCCCAGCGCCACCGCTTGGTGTCTCTGCCGAGAGATCACCAAGCGGTCGAGCGAGCAGGCGCTGAGTCGAGCGGTGGAAGCCGCTATGTACTCGGCCTCACGGTGGACGGGGCCACCACTGCTTGATCGATGCCGACTAACGAGGCACTTGCCGGAAGAAGAGAATCCGCTTGTGCTCTTCTTTGGTGTCGATGTCGCTGCGTGGTCATTGTCATTGTGCAGATGAAGTCTTGTGGCGGGACACCTCGGGTAGTGCAAGCGTGAGTCGGAGGTGCCCGCAACGTGGCGGAGGATCCGCTTCACGACTGTGATGCTCGTCGTCGGTCATTGCATGAAACGACTAACGTGGCCGGCGGCGACGCCAACACGGGCGCGTGTGGACGAGATAGCGAAGGCGCCCACGATCTTGCCGATCTGCGTCGCATCCGCCTCCTCCGCCCGTCTTGTCGCGGCTCGGCTTGACCTCTCCTCCATAGGGTGTGGGGTGGGTTGCGATCGGTGAGGCCGCCCGGCTCGACGGTGCGCTTGGCGTGGGCGGTGCGGCGAAGGAAGATACGAGCTGTCTTGGTGGACCTCGATCCCGGTGGAAGGAGAAGCCCAAGTCGCTCATCCGAAGGCGGTCTTCATCTCGCCTTGAGCGCCTCGACCTCGGCCTCCTTGGGCCGGTGATCACCAGTCGTCGGCGTGAGGCGCCCGCGCCGAGGCGTTGCGCCTTTGCCCAGCCGGTGACCGCTGACCTCGTGTGCGCTCTGCTGGAACCCCATTTGCTTGAGGGTGGAGTCCGACTTAGCGTTCGAGCTCGTGGTGCTCCGCCGGCCGTGAGGGGCCTTGCGAGCGGAGAACCTGCCCTCCTGCGGGGATGGCGAATCCGGCGGTTGACGGACGTGGCCTCCTTCTTCAAGTCGCCGTTGAGGAAGGCGGACTTGGCGTCCATGTGATGGACGCGCCAATCCTCTGGGCGCAAGTGCGAGGAGAGGCGAGCGGACTCCATGCGCGCGGCGGGTGCGGCGTCATCAAGTCGACCTCCTCTGCGCATGAAGCCTCGTGCCACCAAGCGAGCCTTGTGCTTGCGATGGCGCCTACTTGATCCCGCTTGCTTGAACACCCACTTAAGGGTGATCGCGCGGTGGCCGGCGAGAAGATCGCCGGCTCCACGTCTCGTTCCGCTCGGCGGCGTCCATCTCACCTTCATCGCGACACGCCACGCCGCGTCTCCCTCGCCTCGGCGAAGGGCGGGGCTCGCCGTCGTCGCCACGCCAAGTGCGCTCCGCCTCGAAGTCGCTGCGCGCCGGTCGAGGACAGGCGGCTCATGAGGATGTTGTCCATAATGCGATAGCGCGAGGCTCGTCGTCGTGGTGGCGTCGGCGCGGTCCTCGTCGTGAGACAATGAGTGCGAACTCCACCATCTGTTGCTCGTCGTGGTGAATAGGCTCCTGGTGGGCCGATCCGGTGGTGTGGCGGCCGGTGCGGGGAGAGTGGTGGCCGGTGCGGAAGAGTGGGCGTGGCCGTGCGGGTGGTGGAGCACTCGCCGGGGCGGTGGCGAGCAAGGTGTCGAGTGGACGAGCTCGGTGAAGACGAGTGCTAGCTCCCGGCTCTCTCGAGTGGGCGTGGTCAACAACAAAGTCCACGAGTCGAGTCGAGCCGTAGTCACCGCCTTGTCCCGTCCGCCTCGCCGCCGTCGCGAACACAACGTCACGCGAGATGTGGGCCTTGTGTGTGATCGAGGATGCGGTGAGCCTTGAGCCCTCCGCGTGGCCGATGAACACTCCGGTGCTCACGCCGTCGAGCTTCTGGTGTGGCCAAGCTCCTTGGAGAGCGAGGGCCAAGACCCGCAAGTGGGAGACCGCCGGCTTGCGCCCATGCCAAGCCTCGTCTGGCGATCTGGTCGGCGCCTTGGTAGGCGGCGGTTGAGGATGTGAGCGGCCGTCACCACCGCTCTCCCGAGATGGCAGGCATCCCCTGCTGCGAGGAGGGCCCGAGCCATCCCCACAACCGTCGGTTGCGCCGCTCGACAGCGCCGTTACTGCTGCGGATTGTGCGGTAGCGGAGTAGTGGCGCTGAATGCCCTCATCGGTGTGATGCGGCGAATCGGCCCGCCGTGAATTCGCCGGCAGATTGTCTGTCGCGCGCGCAGCAGCTTGCGGCGCGCTCGCCTCTGCGGCGACTGCGTGCGCTGATGACGTCCGCGACCTCTCCTTGCTGGGGACCATCACCCACATGTAGCGGAGAGATCGTCGACGAGCGGCGAGTAGTGTCGTCTCCCGGTGTGGCCGGTGTCACCGGGCCACACAAGTCCCGTGCTGAGCTCGAGCCTCTCCTTGGCTCGGGCTTCGCCCGTGGGAAAGGAGTCGCCTCGCCGTCAACACGCAAACATCGCGAAGCGCTCCACATGGTCAAGGCACGGCAGGCCTCGCACCATTTCCGTGGCAGAGCCGCCTGAGGCCTCGAGTGAAGGTGCCCAGCGCTCGTGCCAACGCCACGCCTCGTCGTCCGACGAGCGGCGAGACAGAGGGTTGTGCCACTGCGAGAAGAATGTAGAGTCGATTTTAGCCTCTGGTTACCTTGGCAAGAAGGCGGCGAAGATCCCAAATCCACGACACCCGGTGCTCGATCTCGACCATGAGCCGTTCTCATCCAAATCCCAAGGCGATGATGGAGTTCCAGATCGGGGATGTAGTAGGCGCCGGTGGCGGCTGTGCTCGCGAGACACGGTGGTGAGGATGACGGGCCGACGCCTTGATTTCCACGGGGCGTCCCAAACAGCGGAACCTCGGACGCTGAGTCAAACTCGGCGAAGAACTCCGTCGGCCGGTCATGTGATGGGTGGCGGCGGTGTCGAGGCACAACCCGTCGATCTTGTCGTTCTGGGCCGTGGCCGAGGAGGCGTGTGCTTTGGCTCGTCAGGTGGAGGAGAACCACTGCGGCGGTCGCTGGAGGTAGTTCGATGCTCGTATGAGCAATGAGCAGTCAGTACTCCCTCCTCCTGCCTTGCGCGGCGTGGGCTGGCGGCGTCGTGGTATCGACAATCCTTGGCCCAATGACCAAGCTTGCGCGGTTGTGGTAAGGGTCGTCTCGTCTTGGCCTTTGCTTGCCGGTACCGCCCGCCTGGCGCCTCCAGTCACCACCTCGGCGTCCTCGCGCCCGCACTGGCGTCTTTGCGCGCTTCTTGCCGCTTGCCGCTGCGGTCGCTGTCGTGGAAGAAGGCTCCCTTCTTCCTGTCACCTTGGCGTGACCCACCGCTCCGGTGAGGAGGAGCTTCCGCCATGGTGACGGGTCCCGAGGCGCCGTGGCTCTCGTTGTCAACGACCTTGAGGCGACCCATCGCCTCCTCGATCGTCATCGTGGAGAGGTCCAGAGAGACTCGATCGGCGAGCCATCTGCTTGTACTTCTCGGGGCGCAGCGCAAGAGCTTTTCCACGCTCTCTCCTCGCCGTAGGTGTCGTCGCCGAACGCACCAACTTGTGCAGAGAGTGTTGAGGCGAGAGCAAAGTCATCAACGTCCTCGCCGGCTTGAAGGCGGTGCTCCCACTTCCGTCGTAGTGCACGCAATGTAGACTTGCGGGCGCGGTCGGCTGCCGTCGTCTTTGCGGCGATGGCGTCCCAAGCCTCTTTGGCGATCCGCTTGTTAGTAGCGAAGCGCATCTCGGGCGGGGCTGCGGCGATGAGAGCATCCGGCGCCGTCGATCATGGTCGTGGTCGGCGTCGCCGTCTGGGGCGCATCCCACATATGCCGCGCTGGGCTTTACCCTCATCACCGCATGACCCACTCGGCGTAGTTGGTCTTGGTGAGGTAGCCGCCGCCGCCGGGGACGGCGTCCCGACGACGACCTAGTACTCGTGGTGACCACGCATCGAACCGGGAGAGAGCGCGTTGCTGTGTGGCCGCGCTCTCCCGTCGACCCGTCTGCCGCCCGCCGTCGTGCCTCCTCGAGGCGCCGCCGCCGTCGCGCTTATCTGGCTGCCGCCGCGCTTCGTGGCGTCTTGTGCCGCCTTATTCTGCGCTTCATCTCATGCCGCCTCCTCTCCGTGACTCAAGATCCGTCGGCCGCTATCATCGGCGAGATGGGCTGCTTTTGCTTGCCGCTGAGAACCTTGACCTCCCGCTGCTGCCGCCTTGCTGCATCTGCCGCCGCCGCTTCCACCTCACTCTGGCTCTTGCCGACTCCGCCATTGCCGACCTTGGCGCCCTTTCCGCCGCCGCGGTGATCTGCCGCCGCTTCCTTCATGTTGCTCTGCGGCGAGGCTCGGCCGTCTGCCGCCGCATGCTCGAGGCGATCCAAGGCCGAGGCGCCTGCGGACATGGCGCGCTCTTGGGGGCTGATGCGTGGAGGGGTCGCTTCGACAGTGCTTGCCGTCTCCGGAGAGGAGTGGCGGGGACGGTCGGGCTGCTTGCTTCTGCATTTGGGAGGCCCGGAGGAGGAGATGATGCGAGGAGATGCTCGAACTACTGAGGATAGTATAGCTCGATACAGGTTGTTAGTCGTTGGACTCTTGCTCTTGGTGATAGCAAGATCCTTACTCTCATGGAGAGGATGACACTTGGATATGGGGCAATTTTTTCTTGGTTTATTTCTCGACAATGCCATGCCAACTCGAGGGTTGGGGATACATATTATAGGTGAGAACCGACCAAGCATATGCTAAGATGCTAGTCCTAGATGCTAGTTAAAAGCTGTCCTAAAGCTGCCCTAAAGCTAGTCCTAGATGCTAATCAAAAGCTGCCCTAAAGCTGCCCTAAAGCTAGTCTAAGATGCTAGTCAAAAGCTGCCCTAAAGCTAGTCTAAGATGCTAGTCAAAAGCTGCCCTAAAGCTAGTCCTAGATGCTAGTCAAAAGCTGTCCTAAAGCTGCCCTAAAGCTAGTCCTAGATGCTAGTCAAAAGCTGCCCTAAAGCTAGTCTAAAGCTGCTGTACAAGAACCATGTGTTCACCCCACAAAGACCACAGTACGGGGACTTATTCATCATCTGACACACGAACCGCTTAAGAAGAAACCAGAAAGCGCTTAGCATACCTTAAATAAGAACATCTCTGGCGTCTTATTTCATTTACCACTTCATTTACCTTCCTCGAGAGTTCATTGTCAAATTGCTCCAATATCAACTGCAAGTCATCATTTGTCAGCTCTGTTAGGAACAAATGATTTAATATGAAGTGCACACATTAAATTTGTCAGATAGCTAAAAATAATTTTCTTGGAAATGTTCTAGATGTGCAATGCAGTGACAAATGCATCAGCTTCGAAAAAAGAAAGAGAGATCGCTGACTGACCTGGCTTGGTAATGCAGCCAAAGAAGACACACCAAATATTTGTTCGAGGGTGGCAGGGTTTACTACATTTCCTACATAGATTAGACCATCTTCTCCATTTTCCAATAAATAGACTCCATCCTCGTGTACATTTTCACTATTGAGCATAAGGGTACTAGGTATAAGGGAATCATCATCTCCCTGAAAAAAAAGGGTGTAAAAAATTAAAAATTCATCCCTCTCATTAAGTTAAAAATTCATGCAGTGGCTTTAATTATTGTAGCAAAAAAAAGATTGGCTATATTATTGTAGCAAAAATCTAACATTGACAACTTGTACCCTTGATGTGAGATCATGGATTGGAATCAATCTAGGAAACACCAACGGAACAGCTAAAAAAACAGAAATTGAGGAGATGAGAGACATCCAATAGGAACGATCATCCAATCGCCCCTCAATTCGCAAGCCTATGCTTTTAATCAGCGCTGGAAAAGAAAGTAAAATAATTAGCGGAGTCCATGCACATGAAAGAAACAAAGGAATAGCACACTTCATGGAAGTTAACATACCTAAACTATATAAGGGCAGGAGTTTGAGAGCCTCTGGGAGAATCAACTGCCCAGATGAGCTTACAGATGCACAATGTTTGCGGTAGGAATGGAGAATATTTATACATGTATTTGTTACTTCCTCCTGAAGATGGGGTAGTGAAGCTGTTGGAATGCCATTAGCAGCTGTATAATACAACAACGTCAATCTCTACCAGAACATTTCAAACGATGAGAATTTAACAAGATTGTTTCATTTAGGGTTATCTTGCTCATAAGGTTTTTTCATTAAGATGAATAATTACAAAGATATATGAAAAGGATCACCATTGTTTTACCTTGCTTCAGGAAGCATGCAAATTGTGTTTCCAAATCAGCATATCGGAATAGATTGCTGAGCATATTCGTGCATGGAAGTGAGAGGTTTATGACTCGTATCCTTCTTTGCCCATATACAGTAGTGTAGAGAAGTGCACACTGAAAGTTGCCAGGAATAGCATGTCAGTAACGTTTTGTAATGATAAAAGTGATGACTGGAGCAAGTAATCCCATAGAAAATCCATACTTCATGCTAGATGATTCATATCATTAGCATACACACAAGTGAGATGGGGGCAAGTGATAGTCTTGCCAGACAAGGAAAAAGTGCTCAGTTTGAGAAATCCTACCACTATTTCTAGAAACCAGGCATACAAATCACATTAATGCATTATAGACATGAAAACCAATAATCACAGTTATCGAAACAGATCTGGACATGACCTGGGTAATGCAACGTTTGTTAGGGATGTTGACCCACGAAAGGCAACAGTTCAATGGAATATGGTCAGACCACTGGGTCACCAGTCACCTCAAGTCCGAACTAATATTAACTAAAGCCCTATTCAATATTCACATTAGTTTAGTTTCCGTTACTGAAATTTCACCAGAATATATTATAGTTACAAACTTACAATTTGAGCACTCATTCCAAACAAAACATCTTTTTTAAAAAAGTACAAGTGCAAAGTAAAGTTTGATTGGAATCTTTAATCCTACCATCAAGAAAATTGAGGTTATGGTGTCAAGTAATTATACAATGTTCCATCGTAATTTTTTTAAAGATAAAATTTAGGACATGTATGATGTAACTTTTGAATGTGTACCATTGGATTTTCCTAGTGAGTCAATGACACATTCGGATATCGCTAAAAAATGCATTTAGAATGTCGAAGGAACCTTTTTTCATTTGTAAAAATTCTTTACATACTTATTGAACCATTTGAACTCTATCGATGTTTTAAGACACGATTATTCAAATCATTATTAAATAAAAACAGAAACAACTTTTTCACCAAGCTAGGTCAAGTAGTTGACAAAAAGCTGGCCAAGTCAATGGTTTCTGTGGGGTCAATTGCATCTGGTTCTTGTAACAAAGCTAGTAACTGGCTGGGATTACTGGCAAATCAGCAGTATCTATTCTCATACCATTTTACCAGTCTAGCAAAAAAATTTGGGGCTTTATTCTGGGTGATATGGAAGTGTGATGTTGCTCCTCTTCCAATAAGATACAGTATTTCCCAGCCCAATACTACAATTTTGTTGAGCTGAGGACTTTTCCTGACAGAGCATTCTCAACTATTTACGACCGTACTGCAGTACTTCAGCACTGAGGACTAGAAACATATAAATAAATTGTACCATAAAACAAATTGTTTGAAACAAAATTGAGCAGCCAAGCAAGGAAAATAAAAGGAACATTCAGGCTATTTCATAATTACCTGGAAACCACATTCTGAATTTTCCTGTAACTTGTCATCATACTTTAAGGTGACCATTACAGTTTTGTCAGAGTCAATCTGCATCATGAAAATCTCTTTTCAGGATATATGGAGGGAAACATAAAACAGAAAGAGCTTCTGTGTAGTGTAAGCATGAAATGCAAGGAACTTTCATTTTAAAGACACAACGTTGAGAAATTTAGGTCTATCATTAGAACCTAGTCTCACCTGAACTTCAGCAAGAATACAACTTGCAACATTATGACGAGCATTGGATTATAGAAGGATTCATACACATATCCAGTAACAGTGCTAATATATGTATTTCTATTGTTTATTTAACCAAATTCATGTAAACAACAAAATCAATAGGCAAAGCTTCAGTTAACAATTACTGTAGACAAATTAAAACCAATTTTACTTTGCATCAGTCTTAACTACTGACCGATGGAAGATCAATGTCAGTAGGAACACGCTTGCAGAAATTGCCAAAATAGTCCTGAACTTGGAGGCCCTGATGGAAAATAGAGAAGGAAATAAGTAACGATCAAACTATAACATAAAGCGCTTAAGAAAAATGTTCTGACATTAAGCCCACCTGACTGCACCTGATACGCATAACAGCCTCAAAACCCTGAGGTCTACTGATATTCCATCTGAGATCGTTGAAGAGCTTGGCCGGATCTGAAAGAGCAGAAAACGGGTAGTAGTAGTAAACCTGCAAAAGAAAGTACTTATTTAAAAGAAACAGCATCAGAAATAATCACCATCGAAATGTGGCTTAAAAGAGTACAGCACTGGGATGCGAAAATAAGGACATAACAAAAGACGCAAGCAACTTAGATATGCAATGAAGAATTCGGTGTTTTAGTAAATACAGCAAGTAACGTAATGTTAGGTTCTCTTGCCCACCTGGGCAATGCCTACAACAACAGCTCAACTTTGCCAATAAGGATATCTCATATCTATTTGGTTCCCTATCTTTGCCACCTGGGCATTGTCCGCAAGAAATTGGGAGAGAGCATACCCGGCCACCTGTCGTATTGGGAACAACAGATATCGAAGCAATATCAACATATGCTTGTGTGGTGAGGAACACATCCACACAGACCTGAAAAAGGGGATAATATAATTAGAGAAGAATGTGCCATTACGGCATAGCAACAAAAGAAAATCTCAAGCACTTAACGGAGCTGAAGTACCATACCTGATACTCAGCAAATTCTAGTGCCATCTCCTTGAGAGTTTTGTCAGCATGCTGCAGAAGCTTATGGGGTTCCTGAGAACCACAAAATTATTACAGTATATCAACTGAGACATTTCCAATAAAAGGAACATGCTGTGCTGTTGATGAGACAAATATATGCAAGGTTGTCACGGCGCTCCGGCAAGTCGCGGCGAAGCTGGGGCGCCAGGACACCTAGTCGACTAGGCGCCCGCCATGGCGACAATTAGACGATAGTAGTTAGACGACAAATAATACCTTATATGACTGAAAAATAAATAACTATGCAACATAATAGCATAAATTATCTAAATAACCATATCTCAGGAGGTCTAAATTAGAAGAAATCTATTGAGAAAAGGGTTTGTTTGTAATTTTTAGAAACTCTGAAGGTCTAAATTAATAGAAATCTATTGAGAAAATGGTCTGTTCGTAATTTTTAGAAACTCTGAGGACTTAATCGCAAAAAACAAGAAAAATATAACGCCAAGGCCGAACCCTAGCCGCCGCCAGCCGCCTGACGCCTTGCTCCCGCCTCCCCCATCTCTCTCTCACCGCCTCCTCCTCGCGCCCGATCCGCCGCCTCCTCCCCGCCCGCCCTCCTCTCCCACCCTCCTCCTCCACCTCCTCCGCTACCGCTGCCGCCCGCCCCTCCGCCTCCTCGCTTCCGCCGCCGCTTCCTCCCTTCGCCTCGCTTCGACGCGCCACCCGCACCTCTTCGCCTTCCTCGGCCGGCGGCGAGAAGGTCGAGATCGGCGCGGGGCGGGAGAAGGCCGCAGATCGGCATCGGCAACGGGAGAAAGCCGCAGATCGGCGTCGGCAAACGGGAGAAAGCCGCAAATCGGCGTCGGCAAACGGGAGAAAGCCGCAAATCGGCGCCGGCGGCGGGAGATCTCCTGGGCGACCAGCCTTGGCGTCCTCCTCCGACCGCCAGGACGACTCGGCGTTGCCTAGGCGTCGCCTAGGCGACGCCGTGATAACCATGAATATATGACAACAGATCTTATTTGCACACTATGTAAACAAATGTAAAATGAGTCTATAAAACAAGTCATACCTTATCACTGGTGGAAACATTTGCTCTACCTTCAGATTCCCTAGCAGATAAAGAACCAACCCCAAGTGATGGCAGCACTGCCAAAAATACAACATTGTTAACAAAGTATTCTTTTTTATTTGTGAGGAAAAAATAACAGTCGAAAATTACATTAAAGGTAAAGCATTTTGGGTAAACACTGCCAGTAACTAAAATGCATACCAAATACACAACTTGCAGAAACTTACATAGGTCCATTTCAGGGCAAACTGTCAGATGGGGAAAGTTCTATACTAGGCGTGGGCAACCAGGACAGCTAGCTACGGTTTGAGTGAAGTTACGAGATAGAGTTATATTAGGAAATAAGAGATGAGTTTGAGTTAAGTTAGGAGACAGTTATATTAGGAAAGAAGAGATTGAGTTAGATATTATTGTTAGGGAATAGGGAGTGCTGCCCTATTAAAGG
The DNA here is from genome assembly GCA_036346245.1 of Bonia amplexicaulis. Classification (NCBI taxonomy): domain Eukaryota; kingdom Viridiplantae; phylum Streptophyta; class Magnoliopsida; order Poales; family Poaceae; genus Bonia; species Bonia amplexicaulis. The sequence continues at coordinate 9,923,791 of CM070765.1, forward strand.
GGTACGTGAGATTGATATTGAATCAAGCCAGATATTATATATACCTTCCTCCTCTGCTTATTCTTCTTCCCCTTGCTTCCTGCGCATCCCTCCCTCCTGCGCATACCTCTGCTTCTACCAGAACTTCATCACTACCATGGCCCCTGCGCGAAGATACCGGCCTAAGCCATCTGTATCCCGCACCTACCATCTACGTTCTGGTACCAGTTGTGACACAAACACTATCCAATTTCCATTCACTCAGTAAAATTTTGCAACATTGGGCAACCTAAAGCCAGAAAGAACCAAAATAAAAAGAACTCCTAGGCTATTTAGGATGCCTGCCTGACTATTTTAAAAGCAGACTCAAATCTCAGTTGAGTACATTTCATGTGCAGACAAAAATTATTTGAAAAATGAGGTTTGGCTTCTGCAGAGCATGTAAGCAGGGTTTGCAAAACCAGTGGTTACTACCCGGTAAACCGGAACCGGACCCTCTCCGGTTGTGCAAGGAAAGTCCAGTTCAGCGCCGCCCCCCACCACCACCAAAAAAACACCTATAAACTGCACACCTTCCACTCAAAAAGGTATATAACAGCTTCTAAGACATGTTTCACACTTATAAATCTTGAAAATTTTAAATTCGTAATTTTGAAAACCCTAGCCTGGCCAGAAACCTATGGATTTCACGCAGTTACGGCAAATCAGACTAGTTCGGTTTTTTCTCTGGTTTCCAAGATCTGAAACCCTGCATCTAAACTCCTTATGCGAACCAGCCTGCATCTAAACTCCTTAACATAGGACTGCCATCCCAATCTGGTAGTAATAACTAATAACCGCCTGATATTTCCTAAACCAGATTGTGGATATGTCCGATATTTCCTAAACCAGATTGTGGGTACATTCGCCATTACAAATGCAATAGCCATAAAATCAAATTCCAACCAAATGAAAATGAAGCTCGCTAATTATGTCAGCATGTGTCTAAATCATAAGTCCCCAAGCAAACAAAGGGATCAGCTACAAGAGTGTGTGCAAATGCATCTTGAAACTGTCTGACTAGTTACTAGGTATACCTGACTGAAAAACAAGTAGCTTTCCACCAGTAGACTTCATAGCCAGGAAGCCAGCCTACAGAAATAGAATAATCAGAACAAACTGTCCAATCAACCAAGTGAATGCTATAATGTGAAGACAAATAAAATACCACAGATAAGAGTGCTTACAATAAAAAATTATGAAATTTGTGAATACCTACATAAGCCATCATGCCAAATAGGAATAATACAAGAAAACCAAAAAGGAAAGATCAAACTAGTACCTTCATAGCTGCTCCGAAAGCAGAATCAGCAACCCTGTTATTCTCAAACATGTTCGGGATGCTTTCCAGCAGCTGCTCCAGATTCTCATGGCACTAAAACAAAAAAAGGAGATTTAGAAATGTATTCAAGCACAAATAGTCACAAATTTTTATCTGTTTGAATGCAAACCTCGGAAACTGGAAGAATCAGGTCCGTTTGAAGAGGTGTATATACGTCTTGCACATCAGGAACGATAAGCATCAAAGGCTGCAAGAGAAAGAAGGTCAAATGGGTGATTAATATGTTTCAGATTTTAAAAAGGTAAAATATATAATATGATTCACACAGAAGAAAATTGTCAGGAATAATTTAAAAACGTTTCTCTCGTAAGCTTGAACTGCATTTAAAAAAGAGGCAATAGCAGATGACATAAAAGACAAGAAAAAAGTATATTGCACTGTCTCTTCAAATATCAAATAGAACATATCGAAAATCAAAGATGCTCAGATGGTGATAAATAACTACTGTCAAATCCAATCAATTTGGTTCCCTGAAAATTATAAAGAAAACAGGGAAAACAAAATTCACGTTCCACTATTTTAATCCAGAAACTGATGACAAGTTTAATGAAAATGCAAGCTATAAGTAGATATCCCATCTGCCGAAGTTCAAAGCACTGTTGTCAAGATTATGTGAAAGAAAATTTGGACAGCTTATGTGTGCAATACCTGCTGCTGAGCACGTTTAAGACTGTAAAAGTGAATAGCGGAATCAAAAGTGGCAATTCCAACCATTGTTCGAGGACCTTCCTACATAAGATAGAATACAAAGGTCAGTAACTTCCTAAATCCCAAAAAACTATTCCATCCGGCCACAAATTATAGCCACTGTGGGAATCGTGTGGTCAAATGTTTTGATCTTTGACCAATAGTATATTTTTAAATATTTAGAATGTCGTGAGAATATTATATGAGTACATTGTTATTGAAAAGTAGTTTCATAAGGTTATACCTTTTTAAAAGTAATGCTTACAAATGCAAACATACAAGAAAGTACAAAAGGCAGAAATTTTCCTGCACTATGTGCTGAAATCCGTAAGACTGGGATGAGTTTGGTATTGATGGCAGCTAGTTCATTATGATTGCAATTAACCTAAGTTCAGCTAACACCACACTAATACTATGGTAATGTGGTTTATATGTTTGGTGAAACAGAGTCAGGTAAACATTACTTACCGGCAGATCTGAAATAGCCTGGGAAATTGCACTGCAAGCAGCAGCAGTTGCACCAGTTTGTATAGCATTCATGGAGACATCAATAAGGAAGAAATATATAGCAGGCATTGGATCACGAACCTGAAAGTTGGTTATGATGACTCTTATTTAATGGTATATGCAAAAGGCAGACAAGAAACTAGAATGCAACAGCAGCGCAGTAGTTGTCTGATGAAAATTATACTTCTCACGGGCCTACAGGTCCGAGTTTCATTAATATGCCAGCTTTGTCTAAGTGAACTGAATGGGGGCAAGAAAAAATCATTGATAAGATGCAGAGTATAGAAAATCCAAGTTTTACAGAGGCATCAGTTATGCATACTACAATGCATACATTGCAATGAGTTCACACATCAGGTAAGCACAAACCAGAAACTCCTTGGAAGCAACAAATTCAACAGTTCCTCTGCATAACTCAGGCCTGTCGTCAGCATCACGTCGCCTACCATCAGGCCCTAAATTGCACATGTACTCCCTAGGAGTATCATTGCTAAATCCTGCAGAGTCAGTATATTGTGCTAATTATACATTAATTTCAATAAATATGACAGGTGTAACAAAATATAAATATTCTTACCGACAAAATCGATAAGTAAACAAGCAAAAAGAGAACTAATGTCTAAAGATCAGAGTTACGACAAGCATTGAAGATTATTGGCTGCATATCAGAGCAAAGCACCTTTCTCTAGGACAAGAACACATGGGACAATTTTAGAATGATACAATGAGAATTTCATACAAACAACCTTATAGAATACCAAATGTTTCAGAAGCTGAGGCAGCTACCAAATATTTAGAAGATTAATGGCCAGTTTGCAATTGCTGTACGGTGCTATAGTACGCTGTGGAATCTAGTCAGTTACAAGAATATGTACTAATTCCAGTAAGATTTTACCATTAAGGTTCCACAAAAGATGCTTTATTAAATGTTACATCCAAAAGTAGAAATAAATAAGCGATTTTTGAAAAGCCACCACAATGCCAAACAGAGCCTAACTGCAGTCATAGCAGCCAAACAATAAGTTTCTAGAAAGCAAACTAATAAATAAGGTTGAAATAGATGCATCTTTAGGATTTACCACATAAATTACAGATAAAATGCCTTCCTTGATCAATGAATCTCATAAAAGGATTTATGTATGCTTTGCAACGAGAACACCGAACAGGTCCCATCTCTCCAAAGTCCACAAGCTAAAATATGGGGAAAATGAGTCAAGCACAAAGTAACAACGAAGAAACTTATCCATCATATTACACTGCTAAAATGACATTACTGATTAAAATAACAAATGATGGTGTCTAAATGTACACTAGAAAATTGATGTAATGTGCTATTAATAGTTTAAAACTGCTCCTGGAAATTAGAATGCAAGTTCAATGAACCTTTAAAGGAACCAGTAATCAGTCTGTAGATTATATAACCCAGAAACTTGCAACCAAACAACTATAGTTATATGCATCAACAGGAACATCAAATTACAGCCATGGCCAAGAATAATGTTATGTTTCTATCTTTCGTTTGTAGGTCAGGTGTGCTTGTAACGTTGCATATGTCAGTGCGATTACAAGTTTAGCCATATATGATGACCATGTTAAATTCATAACTAAGGTATGATCTTAGAATCATGAGGTCAAATGCAAAGTAAAACCGTATGTATTGACCAATTGTAGTAATTCCTAGTTTTATTGCTCTTTGTGGCAAGCTGATCAACACAGGATGCATGTACTAGTACCACAATACTGCATGGTACAAATATTTATTAATTACACAGTCAGAGGTGACAGGATTGATCATTTGTATTGGCACACTTATGCTAAAAATGGCAATACTCCTTTGCAAGTGATGTAGGCAAGTTAGGTTACAGTTGACTGCAAGATATAACATGAATAAGCAAAACATTTTAGGACCCGGCACATATCAAGTTAGTAACACCAAACAGTTGTGTTATTACAATAACTATCCAATAGGCCATCTATGTATGAGATTTGCTGAATATATGTCCTAGTTGAGTGATTTCTCTAGGTGAAAAAATGACGAAGTACCTGGACAGGTTCCTCAGATGGGTGAGGTAGAGCAAAAGGCTGAACCATCAGAGCTAAAGGCATGCCTGATGTTGTCAAGAGGTCACCTGTACAAGGTATCTGATAGCACATATATTAGCAGCGATTTATAAAGAAACAAAGTTCCCAGAGTTACAAGATAAAAAGAAGATGAAGATACCTGACTCACAGTACACCGCATCACACGGGGACTACAGTTCCCAGTGTCCTTCACGATAAATTCACTAGACGCAGCCTGTAATCAACAACACTACTTTTATATAAGACAAGAATAGTTTTCTGGCTTCAATTTGAACGAGAATAGACACCCATTTAGATAAATATAGCTGTAAGACATACCGGGGGAACGGTTGCTTGGCCACCTTGACGAGTCTCAAAAATGATGACTGATGTTTCAGCCATTGGCCGTGGAATTTGATTAGGATCAATTTTGGATGGGGTTGAGACCTGGGTCCCAGCATGTGGAGAATATGGAATGGTTGGGGTGGTAGGGGGAGGCAACCCTTGTCCTAGTGTGTTCGGTGGCATGCCACCGAGCATTCCTGGCATTCTCATAGGTGGTTGCATAGCACCAGACCCAGCTCCCTACAAATAATTTGATCAAGAGTGTCACAAGGACAGCTTCAAAGGTTCCAAGCATCGCAAGAGTTGTAACAATTCAGTTCAGTTATTGGCTTCTTGCAAACCAAAAAAAACATTTGCAGGAAAAACTTTTTTCCCAAAATATCCCAGACAATACCCATGGTGACAAACTTTTATTCTCAAACATGTAATATAGGCTGAACTTATAACTACAGAACCAATGTCCCATGCAACACTAGAAACTTACGAATTTTCGTAAAATGGATCACATGATTGAATTATAAACAATTAGAAGATAATTTTAGTGAAAAAAAACCAATATCTTTCTTAGACAGGTATATAGGTTCAGTCAATCATCATAAGGTGCATGCAATCCCATGCAAAATTGCAAATTGTTCATAAGTGGAACAGACAGCTAAAGTTTTCCTTACGCATACAACACTAAAAAGGCCACTAGAACAGTAAGTTTCAACCGTTCCACATGACACCCTCCCCTCACAAAAAATCATCTTTTCGACAAAACTAGACATAACAACTCAAGATAAAGCTTTGAACACCTGTGATTGCCACGACGGAGGCCCAAACGCCGGTGCATTTGCCCTCGGTGGCCCCATGAATGGTGGCTGCTGTGACACAGGCGCCGGCTGTGCAGCATAAGGCGGCTGAGCACCCGGCCATGGACCCAAAAATTGGGGCGGCCCACCGAGCGGCGGTGCTGACTGCTGCTGAGCCCCAAAACTCGGCGGCATTGCTTGCGATGCCGCTACCCCCATAGCTGAAGGCGGTCCAGAGAACGCCGGCCGCGACCCGCCAAACAACGGTGGCGCCGGCTGAGACCCTACAGCAGGAGGCCCACCGAACGTCGGAGACTGGGACATCGTCCCAGGGGGACCACAGAACAGCGGGGCCTGGGACACCGCAGCGGCCGGACCGCCGAACGGAGGAGTCGCCTGTGACACCGCACCGGCAGGACCGCCGAACGGAGGCTGCGGCTGGGACACCGTCCCTGAGGGCCCACCAAACGGAGGCGGCGGCTGGGAGACTGCCCCTGGAGGCCCACCGAAAGGCGGGGGCTGCGACACCGCTGCCGCGGGAGGCCCACCGAATGGCAGACCGGGCTGCGCGGAGAACGCCGTCGGTGCCCGCGCGAACGGCGGCGGCGGCGCGGGCTGGCTCCCGGGGAAGGGCCCGGCGGCGGGCGGCGCCGGCGCCGGTGAGCGGATCGCCGACGGCCGCACGGCGAAGGAGGCAGGCGGGGCCGGCTGCGGCGTGAGCCCGCGTGGCGCACCGGGTGGCGGGGCGCGCGGGAGATCTGTAGGTTGGAGAACGCCGCGGGGAGTGCGCCCCCCGGGCCCTGGCCTGGCGCACTAGGGTTTTGCGCGGCGAACGGCGGCGGCCGCGACTGCGGCGGCGTCGACGACGACGTCATGGATCACGGCGAGATCGGGATCTGGGAAGGAAAGGAGGAAAAGTATCGAGTGTTAGAACATCGCAGGATCGAGGGATCGAAGCGTTTCGTCCCGTGGCCGATCTCGTGCGGGACGTGTTCCCCTCGCAAACTCCTCGGTGCACCGTGCACCACGCGCACCCGAACTCTCTGTCCTGACCGGCCCCACATGTCATTGTGCGGAACTATCCGGGTGTTGTCTGTATGGCATGTGGGCTTGCTGTTTGGCTGGGCCCATGTGCCGGTCAGTGTCTGGGAGAGGACGCTCCGGTTGGACTGGACGCCTGGGATGTCCATGACGTGGCGTGAAGCTATTGGGTGTGTTGCGTGGAGGGTCACGAGAGACCGTACGTGGCACGTGGCCACGTGAAATTGTTACGAGACAAATGTTACATTGTGTGTGAATACTAAAATTATCTCTGAGAAATTTTAACTATAAATAGGTAAGTCTATATATAAGAAGAGATCTAAAAATTAATAAAGTCTTCAATTCCCTGATGTTCCCTCTCAATTATTCTTTGACAATTCTCTATTGATTGGTTACATTGATTGCATTGAAGATTATTGTCATTGTTTCTCAACACGTTATCAGCACAAATCGCTCTATAAAATACAAGATATGCACACTCTAAACTCATCTATTATGCATAACAATCTCGTAGATCAATCTAGATCGAAATTCTATTCATTTGCAATGCCACAGTAGACCTATTGTTTTCTGTCCAGTAGATAGATTGTGTCCTAGTTGATTCTAATTGCTGATTGATCTACGATTTGTTAGCATGATTATTCACCTTGATAATCTGGTAGAATTAATATCTAGATTCTAGATCGGATTGTCTAGTTAGATAAAATTCGGGTATGATCGATGTTCCAACAACTAAATCACTTATTGAGCAACACACGCATGGTTTGGGCGCTGTGTAGTGGGAAGTCGTCCGCGGCTATGCACCTCAAAGCCATGCACCGTCGTCGCTCGACTCTCCCCACGCCGACATGCCCGAAGTCACGCCACCGCCGCACGGTCTCAGCCGCCTAGAGTCGCATCGCCGTCACTCGGCTCTCCCCTAATGGCCGCCCAAAGTTGCGCCGCCGCTCGGTCTCAACCGCCCGAAGTCACGCACCGTCGTCACCAAACCTTGTGCCTAAGACAGTTACAGCCGCCAAAAACACTAGATGACTCAGTGGATAGGGTTAAAAACCCTAGCCACCAACCGAATGGGCCGCCAAAGATACTAGGCCAAACGGGCCGATTTCAGTATGATAACCAAAAAGGGGGGAAGAAAATATCTAACCGGTAGTTTTTTTTCAATTTAGCCCCTGAAGTTTCGGTAAATTACAAAAACATTTATTAAATGCAGAAATAATTACAAATTTGACCCTAAAGTTCATCAATATAGCGAAAAAGTCTAACCGACTTGATTTCTTTCTAAAGAAATTAATTTTTAGATTATATGACCTTCATTATAATATTTTTAGCACCTTTGGTATTATTATGTTTTTTGGATTTATTTTATTTAATATTTTTTTCTGCTTATTAGTAATTCCGAAAATTAATATTAATTAGCAGAAATTAATTAAAATTACCAGAAAAATCTAGAAAATCCTAAATAATGTCTATCGAATGGACAAAATACATACCTTACTGATTTAGCAATGTTCATGTCTTTTTACCTATCATAAATTTAGAAGTTTGCATGAATAATATCGGAAATGTCTAACATCGCTAAAAAGGAGTTTGCTGAGCTCGCGCTGGACGGTAGCAACTACCTCACATGGGCAATGGATGTTAAGATCAACTTGACAGCTTGGTCGCTAGACGTTGCCATTACCCAGCCAGCAGCTGGGCTCCCGCTATTCCTGAGGTCGCCAAATATGTGGCATTGCACTTCTTAAGGCACCACATCCATCAAGACCTGAAGTATGAGTACTTGCTAGAAGAGGACCCGTTGGCATTGTGGAATTCCTTGAAGAAAAGGTGCGACCAACAAAGGTCCATCATGCTACCTGAAGCACAGCGTGAGTGGACCAACATGAGGTTTCAAGACTTCAAGAAGGTGTCAGCATATAATTCTGTCTTTCATAAGCTTGTCGTCAAGCTCAGGTTCTGTAACCAGAATGTTATAGACGTTGAGATGATAGACAAGACTTTAGCACTTTCCACCCCACCCATAGGACGCTCCAGCAATAGAACCATTAGGCCAGGTACAAGAAGTACTCGAAACTAATTACCACCCTTCTCGAGGTAGAGAAGAATGATGAGTTACTAATGAAGAACTATTAGACTCATTCCACTGGGTCACAACCACTGCCAAAAGCTCATGCTAATTTCCAGAAGACTAGTGGTAGCCGAGGCCATGGAAAGGGACCCAAGCAAAAGGGTGAAAAGTGGAAGGAGTTAAATGTGCAAAAAGATAATGGTAAACCCCGTTGGATGGGAAAATGGAGAGGAAAGCAGCAGAATCCAGACTTTGGCAACAAGACAATCTACCCCCTGTGCCTTGCTATAGGTGTAGATGTATGGACCATTGGTCCCATGCTTGCCGCACCCTCCCCGAAGCATCTGGTAGATCTCCACTAAGAGTCCACTAGCAAGAGCAAGAAGGCCCCAGGAAAGAAGGCAGAGTCACACTTTGTCGATCAGCCCGATTCTGACAAGGGTGATGCACCGAATGCAGAAATGGAGCCCAACTCTGCAGTAGGGGGTGATCACATGGAGCTTGACCTATATGGTGACTTGCATTAGTCCGTAGGCAACTCCCCTAGGCAACTCCAGATGTCATGTTTTTCCTTAAGTTTGCTTTATCAGTTTAGGTTATTCTAGGAGAATAATGAATTCTTTATGCTCTTGCGAGCATTAATTGTTTAGGATTTAAATATTATTCTAGATGAATAAATTGGGTTGCATGTTCTTTTAAGCTTTATTCTCATTGAATTATTGGTTGATCATATTATGCTCTATATAGAACAACCCCTTAAATCCGATGGCAGGGGAGGAGATTTGTCTATTAGACATTGGAACTACCAACTCGATTATAAGGGATACCAAGTATTTCCAAATGTTAACCAAGAAAATGAGAAACATCATGACCATCGCTGGAAGTGATGCTCTAATCATTGGCACTAGAAGGGCCATACTTGTTCTCCCTATGGGTACCCAAATAATGATATAGAATGCTCTTCGGTATCCCAAATCAAAGTGTACCTTACTAAGTTTCAAGGACATTCGCTTGAATGATCTCCATGTAGAGATTGATAATGAAGGAGGTACATAATATCTCCTCCTGACTAAGTTTGATGGTGATCAGAAACAAGTGGTTAAAAAACTCACTTCCTTCTCATCTAGATTATACTATACCTACATCAAACCTAAAGATTTTGTTACAATGAAAATAGAATATAAAACTTGAGTCCTTCAAGATCTGGCACGATCGATTACGCCATCCTGGGGTAGGAATAACAAGCAGAATTATAAGAAATTCTATTGGTCATAGCTTAAAAACTCTGTCCTTTTCTAAACCTAAAGATTTATTGTGCCTAACCTGTGCCCAAGGAAAACTCATAACTAGACCCTCTTCTCTAAAAATTAAGGGGGAATCACCTATTTTCCTGGAGAGAATACATGGTGATATTTGTAGACCTATTCAACCCCTGTTGGGACCCTTTAGATATTTTATGGTGGTTTGGATGCTTCTACTAGGTGGTCACATATATGCCTGCTGTCTATTATGAACTATTGTAAGTTTAAACTCTATTAAGTTAGTTTTGGTGATAATGACAAATACAATTGTGATATTAACTTGTTTATTAGCTATGATATTATCTAATATTATTTGGATGTGATTAATGATAAATGTAAATGTGAGACTAACTTGTTTATTAACAATGATATTGCCTAGTCTCATTTGGATGGGATTAATGATAAATGCAATTGTGAGACTAACTTGTTTATTGATTATGATATTGCGTAGTCTTATTTAGATGAAAAGATGAAAATTGTAATGGTATGCATTCGACATTATATTCTTATATCGTATTGCATTCCTCGGATCCAAAATATAGATTAAACTCCATCAAATAGTCTAACTTAAATATGTGCATATGATTTTATTACACATTATTGTATACACGTATTTAGGGGGAGTTCGAAATGAAGGATTTGGGTCGAACCAAATTTTACTTACGCTTGTAGCTGGAGCACCTCCTTGGAGGGATTTTAGTACACCAATCATCTTATACCAAGAAGGTGTTAGAATAATTTAATATTGATAAGTCACATCCATTATGAATCCCGATGGTAGTCCTATACTTAGAAGCGGGCAAAGATCCTTTTAGACCAAGGATGGAAAATAAGGAAGTTCTTGAACCAGAGGTTCCATATTTAAGTGTCATCTAAGAACTAATATATCTTGCTAATTGTACAAAGTCGGACATTACTTTCGCAATCAACTTGCTAGCTAGATACAACATAGCTCCAATATGAAGACATTGGGCTGGCGTTAAAACTCTCCTCAGGTATCTTAAGGGTACACAAGATCTTGGATTGTTTTTACTGAAGAATCAAGACTTGACCATGGTTAGAAGAAAAATGAAATGATAAGAAAGTAATTGATTAGTTTGATCTAGTTTTGTGTCATGAATGTTATGAAATGCTGAATTAGAGCATACTTGATATTATTCCAGTAGGAATTTGGGGGCTATTAGAGCATGATATCATGCTTTTGCAAAGGATGGGAGTTGCTCCCAGGCAAAGGTGCTGATTTTTTTAACTGAATAGGTGCCCAGGAAAGGAGTGCCACGGCTTATAAGTGAGATATTTTATCATTTACCACAATAAAGATATGTATTTTAGAATTTGTCACATTATGTTTTATTAATAAATAGGTTCTAGAGCCACATGTTAATGAAATATTAATGGTAAATTCTAAAATAACATATCTTTTACGGTGTCTCCTGTGGTAGGATTGTTTGTGGCAACAAAGTGGCCGGTAACGCAGTAGCCAGACCCCCGCGAAGGGAATAAGGTAGAGGTGCATACTGGACTCCAGGGTCTAACAGGCAACACAATATTATAGAGATTCACTATATCAAAAATACTGGTACGCATTATAAATACACGTTGATTTTAAGGTAGAGTTTGTGTTGTAGCCATTGATTTCATCCGTTCGCTTGCAAATCGGACGGTCTAAAATAAGCATAAGGCAAAGACGTAAAGTGTCATGCTTCGCCCTTCATTGAAGCAAGGCATGGAATATCCACCTCAGCATAAGAGTGGGCTAACTGAGCTTAAGTTACGAATACGCAAAGTAGAGTACCAGAGCTATGGCCTAAGGCACCAAGATAAGGTTGACCTCCCCCAGTGGGCTATTAAAGAAATAGACAAAATCCATAGAAGTTTTCTATGGAGAGGCAGAAAAGAAACTAAGGGAGGCCATTGTCTTGTGGCGTGGGACAAACTTGCCGACCTTTTCAACTCGGTGGTCTTGGTATCTCTGATCTCCAGCGGATGGGATGGGCCCTCAGAATGAGATGGCTTTGGCTCAGAAGGTTGAACCTGACAGGTCTTGGGCCCCCTTTCCGATCCAGGTTCACCACTATGTCCGGTCCTTCTTCTCTATAGCAACTTGCACTGAGGTCGGTAATAGCATCCACACCCTCTTCTGGACAGATAGGTGGATCTATGGGAAAAGGATCGCTGATCTGGCACCCCGTCTTTTTGCTTTGGTTCCCAAGAGACATGCCAATAAGCGCACAGTGAGGGAGGCATTCACGGGTCACAACTGGATTGCGGATTTGATAGGAGCGATGACGGTTGGGGCCATTGCTGATTTTTTGGATCTCTGGGATCTCCTCTCACAGGTGGTGCTGCAGCCCGATTTAAAAGATAAACACATTTGGCACTTCACTGCCAATGGAAACTATTCAGCAAAATCATCATATGAAGGCTTCTTTCAGGGAGGCATTGAGTTTAGTCCCTAGAGCGAATTTGGAGAACTTGGGCCCCAAATAAATGTCATTTCTTTATGTGGCTAGCTACACATGATAAATCTTTGATCAGGATCGTCGAGCACACCGAGGATTGCAACACCCTCCCCGCTGCTTGCTTTGTGACCAAGAGGAGGAAACCATTAACCACTTCTTGATCTCATGTGTGTTTGCCTGCCAAATTTGGTTTGACTTGCTTCAAAAGGTCAGATTACAGAACCTTTCCCCTCAACCGGGCGAGCTCTCCTTTGAAGATCGTGGTCCAGATCACACAACACAGTTCATGGCCAGGTCCGGCAAGGCCTTAACTCCATCATCATTTTGGGGGTTTGGTCTCTTTGGAATCTTCGCAATCGCTGCACCTTTGATGGGGTTGCACCGTACGTTAGGGCCCTCTTGTCTTTTGTCAGTGAGGAGATGAGGATTTGGGGTCTAGCCGGAGCAAAGGGTATTTCTGTCAGACCCGGATTTTTCAATGCAGAATCTCCTATGATTACTGCATTATTCCCTGGATCAGTAGATAATGCGCACAGGTACATTGCTGCATCATTTCATACATCGCTTAAACAGTAATATTGCAGACCATTGTTCAAATTGCACCACGTCGGGCGATAGTTTACAAAAGGGGCACTTAGGCCGAATGTCATCATTACAAACAAGTAGAGGAAGAGAAAGCAAAAGTAGGGCCATAACCTCAGGCAAGCGACTGGGGGTAATGTGTGCAGTATATATTACCTAGATTTAGATAATATATGTGCACACAATGCCTTAGGTCTAACTTGTCTAGATTCGAAAAATACGAACGGCGATCTAATTCCCATCGTCCTTCCTCCCTTCTGTGGCTGGGGCACCTTCATATTCATAATGATCATGCGTCCCTGTTTCTGTTTTTGGTAATACGAGTGTGAGCACACTAACCACCGTGCTCGTGAGGTCATCACATAGAATGCAGAATAGTATCTTTGGTGATCAAGGAAGGCTTAGGTTTATTTTATTTTGCCAGAAATTGCCTTTACAATACAGTACTTAGAAATCCCTATGACCTAGTAGTTTTTGAAAGACACAAGTTTAGTGGAATGTAATCGTCTTAATAGTGGTACAGAGCCCATCCACCATTACATGCCCTCTGCGCCTTATATCATCTTTCATCATTATAGTTGCCTATCTTACCACTGGGATGACACCTAGGACAATATCAAACTAGGGCCTTTCACTGCCCTACATTTTCCCATTTCACCCACAACTCATTTTTGAAACAGAACTATATCTAGTTAAGTCCCCATGTCTACCCATGACCGCGGGCACGACTATTCGAATAGTTTTGACTCTGCGAGTTTGTACATATTCCCCACAAGAGACGCCAACTCGTTGCCCCACATGATTCCTTAGTCATATGGTTGAGCGGGCATCACGGTGACTTTTCGAAATATCTAACCTCATTCGTCATCTCACTCCATGGGCTTATCCCACTTGCGATGGGTCCCACACGTTGCACGGGATATTTCCCACAGTCACTAACGTAGCCGGGCTCCACTCCCCGCAGCGCTAGTACAGCTGAAAAACTTCACCATCCCCTTGGTGTCCCTTTAGGCCTTCCCTTGCCCTTGCAGATCCACTCCTATCCACTACCGGTGAGATGAGTCCGGGGTTTCGATAAATTTACTTAGCCAGGTTGTATTTTATAGACTTGTGGTTGTCTTGTTTCTGAGGCTAACATGACAAGATTTGGTCCTTAGGGTTATCTGAGTGGTTCTACCACATCACATACTCTTTGTGCTTCCCCTGCACCACATACCAGCCCCCAACTCATCCACCCAGATACTAAGCAAGTTTGAGGCTTTTTGGAGTATAAAATAACAGTTTCAAATTTCTCTCCAGTCATTCCCACCATGACTGCCCAAATCATTATCATAATTGCAAGTGAGAAATTTTGGGACAGCTAAGCGTCCCCGTTTAACTAGCAATACTAAGCAGTACGATATATTATAACTCTAATTCTGAAAACTACATTATGATAGTTTTACTAGGGTGACAAGGCTCACATATCCCAAGAGTTTCAACAGGTTATACTAACAAGCATAATAATGGGTTTATAACTACATTCTATAAAACTAAACATAATATACCACATAAATTATAACATGCACTTGGATAGCTTAAAAGGAACTAATTTGCATAAACATGGGTTCAACATGATCAAAGTGATAACTCGCCTTGGTCACGATGGTCTGGCTCTTGATGATCTAGAGCTGCTAGGTTGGCTGCCTCAGCGTCTTCCTCCTGAGCCTCGTATGCTATTTTAATCGTACGCGAAGATTTCCATAAAAAGAAAAGCAACAAATCACTTCAAATAACACCAGAAATTCAAATGAACTCTAAAAATTATGATTTCAGTTCCATTTGATAGATCTTGAATTTAGACGAATTTAAAAATTTGTCTCACTCAATTTGGAGTTAAAATGAAGAAGTTATGCCATTTAAAATTCCCGTTCGGATAAATCCCTAAATTATTAAATTTCGGCGGTGGGGCCCATCGCTATTTTTAATTCATTCATTTTATTTTATTATTTTTTGTTCTGGGTCTCTGGCTAGTGGGGCTCACTCGGCGATGGCTCGCCTCTGGCGATCACTAACAGTGGGTCCCTCACGGGTACCGGACCCACATGTCGTGACCGCTTTGGCAGTGGGACCGTCTGTCACGAGCTCTCGGTCCCCATGTCGGACGGGTGGGGCCCACTTGTCAGCGCAAATGTTAAAAGAAATGGCTCAACCCAGCACGCGGAGCCGGGGCTCGAACGCGCGCCGGGGAGCCAAGGGGGGAGAGAATCGGTTGCGGTAACCAAGTGGGCTTCGAGGCGTTGCCTACCCAATAAGGGTAGTTAACTCTTTTGAGGTAGGCGCTGGAGGAGGCCGAGGCCGTGAGGGGTGGTGCGGTCGGTGGTGGACGGCCGGAGGTGCCGGGAGGGCAAACGGAATGCCGGGGCACGGGAGCCGATGGCGGTGGCGGTGGAGGCCGAGAGACGCCGGAGGTGGTCGGCGTCGTGTGGCGGCAAACTCGGGAGGGCTCGGTGGCGGCGGGCTACGGTCGGCGGTGAGCTTGGGCGAGTGCGGGCTTGGCTTCACGGTGCTCCGGAGGTGGTGGGGAGGCGGAGGTGGCGGTGGCGGTTGGTGGGTTTCCGCGGCGAGTTGGGAAGGAGAGAAGCGCCGGGAGCTAGGGGCGAGGAAGCTCAATCGGCACCTTGTAGGAGCTTGTGGAGGGAGTGGGGAACTCGGTGGAGGCCTTGGCAGCTTTTATAGGCGCACGGGTGAGGCCGGCATCGGCACTCCACTCGTGCCGTCGCATCGGCAAGCGGCGGGAGCATGTGGCAGTGCAGGGGGTGCGGGCTGGAGCTCGCAGGGGCATGATGTCCCGCGTGGCTCGAGGAGCGACAGGACTAGAGCGGCGTTTGTGCGACTGAGCCGAGCGGTGCGGGCGGGAAAAAGAGGCGAGCGGCGGCAGAGCCGGGCGCAAAGAGGGCGTCGGCGGTGGCGCGTTCGGACAGGCGGCGCCCGCTGGTCCGGCGCTCGCGTGGCCGGCTGCGGAGGGGGGCGAAAAGCGGGCGTGAGCGTTGGGCCCGGAAGAGGCGAGCGAGGAGGAGGCGGGGAGGAAGAAAAAGCAGTGGGGGGGCGTGGGTGGCGTGGGGATTGGGTTTGGCGGTGTGGGTGGGCTCACGGCTGATCCCCATGTATTTTATTTTTCTTTTCCATTTTTCTTTTTGTTTTCTTTATTTTATTTTTACTCATATATATATTTATATTCCCTTGTGTGTATGGATAATAATTATATATTCTTCCATCCCACTTTTATGAAGATTTTGTTTGCATAACTTCTTGATTCAATTATTCCTTTACATTTTACATATACAAATAGGTGTATTTATTATACATATTCTTTTATTTTATTCTCACCCATTGTTTTATTGAAATTCTACATTAGAATTCTCAAATTTTTGGGACCAAACTCTATTCCTCTTTTACTGGATCATCTTTTCAGATTCGCATTTTAAAATCTTGTTTTCTATTAGTTAAACGGGTGTGCTCTTTTTCTTGACTCCTTAACCAAACTCCAGAAAATGCAATAAAAATTTCAGTCAATTATAATATATCGCAAAATAACTCATAATATTTCTTTTTACAAAATTTAAATTTTCATGATGTTACAATTTCATACCTAACTGCCCCGCCACAAGTTTTGGTCTAGATCCCCTCTGGTCGAAGTCGATCTTGTTTCTGTACCATATGCTAGCTTCCTAGAGCAGGTGTGGTGTGTGTTTGGATGCATTTTGGGTTTGTAAGGTTCTGTTTGTTTCCCCCTCCCCTTCTTAATACAAAGATACGTAGCTCTCCTGCGTGTTTGAGAAAAAAATGGTAGCTATGGGTCTGGATCTACTGTAAGGTAGGGTGTCTCGATGCTATGGAATGTGAAGTGATGGAAACCATAAAGGACCTATTTGATATGGCTACGGCTTATGACTTTTGGCTGAAATTTTTAAATTTTAGTTGTTTACGACAGAGATTACGGAGAGAGAGATACTCGCTTGCGATTTTGGTTAATACCGATATTGGGCTTTTAACGTGTACTACAATTAACTTGTAGACCTCGTCTTGAGAAAATACTTCTTTTGAAAGTTAGGTACTGTAGCAAAAGCCAAAATCCGCTTTTAAAGCCATAAAGAACAAGGCCAAAATCATGAAAGGAGCAGATCGTCCAGCAATAAATTGGGGGTAGACATTTAGAGCCACTCCATAGAGCTTTTTTTCCAGTTTTCAGTTTTTGGCTATGGATTATGATTTTTGGGTTGTTATGAGAGAGTACAAAGTAACATAAACTTGCGTGTGGTTTTGACAAATATAAATAAAGTCGTTATAATATGTACTACAATCAACTTGTAGACCCCGCCTTAAAAAGACATGAAAGCTAGTTACTGTACAAAAACCGAAAAATAGCTTTTAGAAATTGAAAAGAAGAGTCCCTTAAACTTATGGCTTTGGCTGTTGGCTTTTAGTTGAAATTGCACTGTAGCGATTGTTAGTTTTTTGGGTCATTCAATTAAAAGGAAATTGAAAAATGAAAAAAAACGGTATATGACATGGACAATTCAAAGGAATAAGGATAAAAACGAAAAGACAAAATGCCAAAAAACCAAAATAAGTCAAAATTAGAAACCGACGTGTTCCAAGAGACTTCTGGCTTAAATAAACCGAAATCCAAATAAGTCAAAAGGTGAAGCCGTTTGGAGCAGGGCGTTCACATCTTTAATATTGAATTTTCTCCATGTAACTTGATCAAAAAAGAATGTCTTGTCCCTTGTAGTCGCCTTGGGCCTGGTTTCGTGGATGCGAGGGACAAGTGGCTTATAAATCAGAACTTATGGCTTATTTTATAATATAATTATTGTTGGCTTATTCTACACAATTAAGTATAAAAATGGAAAAAATGCTATATCAGCACGGACGTTTCGGGTCGTCGAATCTAGCCAGGAGCAGGACACTGTCAAGTGCGAGCAGGCGAGTTGTCCTTGACGAGTGACATATAGACCAAAGTATGAGACTCGCTGAATTGTGTCGAAGATGGAGCTGCACTCATGTGTGCTTAGCAGTGTTTTACCGAGGCATCATAACCTAACGTTCATCTTCATAGCCAATTTGATGTATGGAGAGATAGTGGAGAAGAATGACGTGGAGGTCAAGCACATCATGGTGGCTATCAAGAAGAAATTCAAGTACAAGATTAGCTACATGAATGTGTGGCGTGCGAAGCAGAAGGCTTTAGAAAGATGATTCGGGTCTTTCAAGGCGGCGTACGACAACCTTCCTTGTATGCTTTAGGTGTTGCAGGAGAGAAACCCGGGCACGTACACTACTGTCAAGGACAAGCCATCTATAACACCGCCAGGTTTTGTGGTATTACAAAGGGCCTTCTTAACCTTCGTTGCCCGTATCAAGACTTTCAGGCATATGTTGCCTGTGATCTTAGTTGACGGGACCTTTTTGTTTAAGAAATATAAGGGGCGGATCCTTACGGCCATTGGTGTTGACAAGAATAATCAGATTCTACCGCTGGCCATCACATTCGTCAAAGGTGAGAATTACAACAGTTGGCTATGGTTCCTTCAACATGTGAGGGTGGGAGTTGTTGGAGGTCATCTTGGTGTGTGCATAAGCTATGATCGGCACACCGGGATGCTCAAGGCCATAAGAAAATTTCATCAAGACCCCGATGAGGCTTTTCCTTGGTCGGATATGAGGAGCAGATGATGCATTCACCAACTGAGGGCCAACTTTTTCAAGCAGTTTCTGAAGTAACCACTGGTGAAGCTATTCAAGAGGCTGGTTATGCAGAACCAGCAGCGCAAATTTGATGCTTTTATGGGTGCTTTGGATGAGCATAGCAGGAAGCACATGGACAAGAGGAACATGGGACCGGCCATTGCTAGGGTGGCACAACCCGAACGCCTCACCACTGCTAGAGTGTGAGCCTACTGGTCCGAGGAGGAGGACCTCGAGAAACATCAAGTCCTTCTCCCATCGGATCGAGGCCGAGCCATTGGAGAAATGGTCCCCGCCGCACGACATAGACAGCAAGGTAATCGGCTATTACCGTGAAAGGCATGCAACCACTTCACAACCCACAAACACCCTACTATGTGAAGATTACATCATACATATAAGCAAACATAGAGAAGGGCCAGTTGCACATGGTGTGCGTGATGGGCAATACGAAGCATCATTTCAATGTGCTCCTCTGGGATAGAAGCAGATTTGGGACGGCGTGTTCTCTTGTCACCCACGAGGTATGCTTAGCACATGCTTAGCACTTTTCAGTTAAATACACTATTTGACTAGAAAGAAGTATTGAGCCGCATTTTATATTTTCTGATGAATTTGTTTCTTAATGAATTTCCTTCTATTGGTGAGAACGATATACTACCTCATGCCAAAATCTTGTTCATTCTTAGGTTTGAATATTGCGATGATTTCGGGGCCAAGGCATGGGAGGAGCATCAGGAAGAACAAGGCATTTCGGCTACCACTCAAGAGAAGGGGGGTCCATGCGGCCAAATCCTATATGAGGCAATGCAACTGGCCACAGGAGAAATTCAAGCCCAACTGAGTGGAAGAAGTCTAAGACACTTAGAGATGCAAGCCCAAGCTTTACGCGACCAGCCCATAGCCCAATATGAGAGAAATGCAAATATTTATACTTTTGTAAACTCATGTGTTTCCATTTCATGGACTCAGCCCAACTTGTAAACGGTTGGGCCAATTAAGTCAAATAAGGCCCTAGGCCGAGCGTGTGGGAACCATAGGCCCATGTGTGGGGCGTGGGGGACAAGTTGTGGTGTAAGGGGGTGCGCACCCCCTAAAGGCATCTGCCACCCCTTTTGGAACCCTCAGACCACCTTTTGAGAAATTAATCTACTAAAAGTTATTGCTTGTATTCTTCCTTGCTGCCGAAATTCTATGGAGAATTAGGGAGTGTTCTTCAATCAAGATCATTCAGCCTTTCTGTTGAGAATTGGGTGCACGATAGATCTTCGCTTGGTGGTCAGTGAAATCAACACAAGTGTATTTTGGCGGATTAAAGAGTGTTCGTCCCTTGCACTAGCATTGGAGGATCACTACGATTCATCAAAACTTCCGTGAGTATCCAATCCTTCATCAAAAAGATCGGGCGACCCCGGATCAATCGTTTTGCTTATTAAGGATGTCAATCCGCTCCTCCAACTCTTGGATTCGGTTTCACAACGTATCCATGTACATCACAACATGGCGTTCATGGGGAGGTTCGATCCAACGGATAAAGTTGTATTTCGCCATCTACTACAAAAGAGGGTTAATATGCAATCTCTATTATCGGTAACAGAAAATAAACTATTTGCTACTTGTACCCTAGAGTGTGGGCACCGGAAGAAGCGTCGCCCGCCATCGAAATGGCTATCTGCGACCTGCACGGCCGCGCCCTCCCTGTGTTTGTATTTCGGCCATACTGGTTGAGCACGCTTGTTTGGCATCAACTGGTAGTTAGGGCCGAAGTCCTCCATCCTTTCGAGGAGAAGGCCTTTCTTAGGCGACCCCAGTTCAACTAGACTCTCGCTGTCTGCTATGGTATGTTACTGTAAGACGGAGACTGTTTTCTTGCTATGATTGGGAGGGTCGAGTGGTCCTAATTTTGGAGGGTGGGGCGTGCATTTTATAGCCCGAGGGGGGACATAGCGTGATTTCTGACACCGCATGACAACACTCTGCGTCATCAACTTTTCAGATCAACTTCACAACACTGACCTCCTCGACTTTTTAGACTAAAAATAAAGGACTCTGCAAAGTAAGACATGACAACACTCTGTCTCAACAGCTTTTTAGATCGACATGACAACACTATACCGCCTTAGCTTTTCAATCCGAAAAGACAGGACTTTGCAAACCAGGACGTAAAAGGTCCCTACAATATAAAATGTGACAACACTCTACCTCACCAACTTTTCAGATCGACTACGAAACAATGACCTCCTCGGCTTTTCAGACCAAAAAGAATGGACTCTGCAAAGTAGGACGTGACAACACTATGCAAAGTAAAGCCATGACAACACTCTGCCTCACTACTTTTTTAGATTGACATGACAACACTTTACCATCTCATGTTTTCAGACCGAAAAGATAGGGCTGTGCAAAGTATGACATCAAAGGTCCCTGCAAAGTAAGACGTAACAACACTCTGTCTCGCCAACTTTTCAGATCCACTTGACAACCCTGATGTCCTCGGCTTTTCAGACCAAAAAGAAAGGACTCTGCAAAGCAGGAAGTGATAATACTCTGCAAAGTAAGACGTGACAACACTCTACCTCGCTAGCTTTTCAGATCGACAAGACAACACTATAACCTCCTCAACTTTTCAGACCGGAAAGATAAAACTCTGCAAAGTAGGATATGACAGCCCCATGCAATGTAAAACCTGACAACACTCTGCCTCCCACCAACTATTCTGAAAGACAAGACTACACTATGCCTCACAGTCTACTCATATGAAATTAACCACATCATGCCAACACTTTGGCTTATAAAAGGAGGTGAAAAAGATTGGTTCCACTCGCCTAACAGTTCGGCGACAGGAGGCTACTCTTGCAAAGAAACAAATCGCTAGTATATTACTGTATTTTTGAATAAAAAATAGATTATTTAAAAAATCTCAAATTCAATGCAGTGGAACCATACCAACTCGGATGCGGCACCGCTACAAGCCTCATATTTAGTTAACACACATGGCCTATTCTTTTTTGTTTCAGTTTATGGTTTTTGATTGAGGTTTATGGCTTTTGAGCTGTATGTAAGAGAGTACGGAATAACAGAAATTCACGTACGGTTTTGGCTGATATAAATGAATTCCCTACAGTATATACTACAACCAACTTATACACACCGCCTTAAAAAGACTTTCTATTTAAAAACTAGTTATTATAGAAAAATTGAAAAACAACTTTTAAAAACTGAAAAGAAAAGATGGTAAGCTTTTAGTCTCAAGCAGCACAAAAGACATGTTTGGAACAGCCTTTGCATACATATGATTGTAACTTTCCCCGTAAAGAAAAATGTTTGCTCGATACCAATCACTTGGCACAATCTGAACTGAAAGTTGAATTTTGGTTTCTTTAGTTCTTTTTAGCTGTTTGTGTATGAAAGCTGTTTGTGTTACTGTGTGAATTCGCTCCTAATCCCTGCTTGCTATCACAATCTCATTTGCTAGCAAAAATTGAGAATAAATCTTATGTCCCAAAAGCTAGCTAGCCTAATGAATGCGTCGCTCACAATCCTAGTGATCTCGAAGGTATAAAAGAGAGGTATAAAAGAGAGAGAGTTGCATGGTGTGGTTATCCTAACTAACCATGCCCAAGGGTACCTCGAGTGGGTTTCAAAGAAACAAATATGAAAGAAGATGAATATATTGCAATGGATGATTATATTGAGGCTCAAGGACAGTTTATATAGAGTATATGGTTTGAAGGGTAAGAAGCCTCTTCTAGAAATAAGACTGGTATCACGGGATTACAAATCCTAAACTACCAAATATAGAGATATACCAATATATTCTAACATCCCCCGTAGTCATAGCGGTAGCGTCACGGATAGCAGGAGAGTTGTGGACAGTCAGACTATAGAGGAAGCCGAAGGTGGGGGAATCATCAGACTGACATCCCCCACAATCACAGCGGGAGCGTAGACTGACATCCCACGCAATCACAGCGGGAGCGTCGGGGAATGCTGTGGTGTCGCGGACGCGGTGACTGTAGAGGGAGCCGACGACTTTTCTCAAGTTAATGATAACCCTTTGTTACTGAGATAGCCGAGAGCGAAGTGACCATGGTCGTAGCCGTGAAGGAGGGAGACATGTCAATATAGCTGGTGTCGAGGTCATCCGGCCATGGTCGATTAGTTGTGGTCGCCTGGCCGCGGTTGTCCGACTGTGGTCGACTGGCCGTGGGCTGCCAAGGAAGGAACAGAGGTGGCAAAGTTGGGGAGCCACGAGGGAGCAGTGGAAGGAAAGGAGGGCGGTGTGATCGACCTGCCATGGTCAATCCGATCTTGTTGGCAACCGGGAGGAGAAGATGGCGGCGGAACAGCTGTAAGATCAAGGAGGCCGACTAGAGGGGGTGAATAGGCGGTCTAAAAATTCTTTACAAATTAATGCTAATAATTCAAGATCTTTTCTATTTGCCTGAACCAAGTAATATGCGGAAGCATAAATCAATTTGGTTTAGCTCAAATAGCGCCTACAACAAGTGAATTCGCCTAAGTGCACTAACAATTCTAGTCTAGGTCAAGGTTTGCAATTCTAGATATACAAGCGATCAATTTAATGCTATGAATGTAAATTGCTTGAATATAAATTGAGCACAAGGAAACAAACCACAATTTACACAATAATGTTTTACCGTGGTGATCGGAGAGTTGCCGCTCTCCCTAGTCCACGTTGAGGTAAACCCGAACTAATCGGACCGGCTCCACGAATTAAGCCTTCCACCTCAATCCACTAGTGGTAACTCTTTCCCGCTCCGGGTAGGTGAGCTCCGACCTTCACAACTTCGCCGGGTCTTCTCACAACCATCTTGAGAAAATCTCCGCGCACGACGCCTCCAACACCGTCTAGGAGTTGGCAAAATCCCAGAGTAACAAGCCAAGTCTTTCACTTGACTCTCACCACATGCAACGAATGCACTAGCTCACTTAGACACAAAGTTCACCTCTAGAGGCATCACGTGCACTCTAGCACCTCTCTCACTTCTCACAAAATGTAACACATGCACAATTGAGTGGAGAGGCTCACTCTAGCTTAACAATACACAAATGAGTTCACAACAACTTCTCCAACCGGCCAAAAGGGGGTATTTATACCCCATATAAAAAACTAGCCGTTGGAGCCAACATCCTGAAAAATCGGATCGGGCGGAGTACCACGGCCAAGGGCCCAGACTTCCACTCCACTCGACGATGCAAAGAACGGCTATGTCAAAGCTCTGAACTAGCCGTTACACAGTCGGCGCGGAACTACCGACGGCCAATTCCGGTGCCGATCTTGGTGGTACCACAAAGTCGTGTGATGCTTCCGCCGGTGAGCAGAAATTGGCGCCTCTAGAAAAAGTTCCGCAGGAGCTTCCGACGTCCGGTAGTACTGCACAACACATGGGTAGTACCGCTCACACAGAGCCGGTACTTCCGCAGGCCGGACCAACCGCTCACACAGAGCCGCGGACTTCTCACATCCGGTAGTACCGCAACACATGCCGGTACTTCTGATGTCCGGTAGTACCTCTCACACAGAGCCGATACTTCCGACTTACGGTAGTACCGCTACACACACAACAGTAGTTCCGATTTTCTTGAGAAGTGCAAATATCTCAACAGATTTTGTAAAACACATTTGTAAACTATGATATCATGCACACAAGGATCACACATGATTCTCAACATGTTACAAAACATATTTGCACACTTTTGAAATCATGACACAAAGATTAAATATGAGTTTCAATAATTTGCAAAACACATTTGCAAATATAAGCCTCATATCACAAAGAATAGAAACATGGACTTCAAGCACTTGCAAAACACATTTGCAATGCATAGTCGCATGTTGCAACGATTCAAAACATGAGCTTCAACCATTTGCAAAACACATTCATAAATGCAAGCCTCATGTCACAATGAGCTAGACGAGGTGAGGATGAGCCATCAACACATGATGGGACTCAAACTACTAGACATGACTCTTCTTAATAGTACGACAAACTTATACTAGCAATCTGGTCTTCCAACCAAACATCAAGACCGATAAAAAACTAGTAACACATCATTAGCCCTAGCTAGTTCATACCTTTGCCTTGGGTCATCGTCTTGATATGCATTAGCACATAATGCATCATTTTCGTCAACTCCATCAACACATGATGGTTTTCACTTGATCAACACATGATCATCTCCATGCATCAACTCATGATGCGTCCTTTACATCTTGATGGTCTTCAACACATGAATCCATCTTCTTCTTTGATAGCCTTCAACTCATGAAGCTATCTTCTTCCCAATCTTGACTCGATGATCTTCAACACATGAAATCATCACAAGTCATCCTTTCTTGTGGAACCTAACCTATTCATCTAACTCATAGAAAATGTTAGTCCACAAAATAATTATCATCAATTACCAAACTTCACCATTAACACATAATGGAGGGACTAGATTCAGCAATATTCTCCTTTTGGTAATTCATGACAATCTCAAAGCTTTAAACAAAGCTTACTTATCCGGTTGTTATTAATCGTCCAACCATTAACACATAATGGAGGAGTTAATTGACAACCCGATTTCACATGAGTATATATAAACTACACAAGCTATATATATACTCAAGAATGTATTTCAAAGTAAAGATCCCAAATATGCATATTAAAAGAAGCATAGATCAATACTTATGAAACTCCAAAACATAAAGAGCTCCTCCTAAATATGTGCATACAAGTGTATATAATGAAGACATATGCACATATTCATTTTGAACAATCAGTAGAGTTCAATCTATATTTTGGATCCAACAAATGCATTAATATGTAAGAGAGTGATTTCTAATGCAAACCTCATTGATTTCACCTTTCCATCCAAATGAGACTAAGCTATAGTATACTTAAACAAGCATATTAGTGTCATATAAATATTTATCATTATCACTAACACAATATAAAATTATTTGTTATTAACAACACATTATAAAATTATTTGTCATTAACACCAAAACCAACTTAATCGGAGCTTGATCTTGCAACAGTTGGTGTCACCGGCGGTTGAGGGGGAGGAGAAGGTGCCAATGGAACAGCTGGCGTCATCAGCGGCAGAGGGGGACAACAAAGTGGTAGTCAATCACAATGGCAGGCATGGTCGGCAGTTGGGGGTGGTGGCGACAGCGGCCAGGAGGAGGGGCCGCTCATCGGGGAGCCCGAATCTGGGGCTGTGGAGCTTGGATCTGACCAGATCCGGACCCGGCATGGAGCTCCACGATTGGAGCCAACAGAGACGAGCGGTGGAGAGAACCGGCTCTAGATCTGGGTGCAAAAGACCACCGAGGAGAGCAAAGAGGCGACGAAGTTGGGGAGTCATCGGCGCAAAGAAGCGACAGGAAGAGGACGGTGGCGTCGATGATGGCAATGGTGAACACGGGCAACGACACTATAGCCCAAAGGGGCGATGCAGTGGTAGCCCGTGCATGTCAATGGCATGACCACAAGTGCGGGCTCTCGGTGGTGCGACGGCTCGTACTGGTGGACGACGGGCCGACGATGATGACCCGACGTAATGATGATGGTAGACGGGGCAGTCGGAAGGTCGCGGAGGGAGGGTCGTGTCAGCGAGCACACCACGTCACGCCACAACGTCATCGGAGGAGAGGAGGCGTCGGAGAGGTCGAAGCCAAGGTGGTGAAGTCCGAGCCGAGGAACATCGATGGGTCGGCAGGGCGACACAAACCGATCTATGATCGAAAAAGTTGAAAACCCGATTTAAAGATGACCGGGGAACTCTAATTAGTAGCCGATCAAATGACCGGCAACACGACTTAAACTACGGGTTGCACAACCCCTGGGGGAGATCATGGAGACAAGATCATCTCCTAAGGACGACGCATTGGAAGCTGTAAAGGTGACGGCTCAGGAGAAGTGCTGCTCTGATACCAAGAAAAAAGATGAATATACTGCAATGTATGATTGTATTGATGCTCAAGGGCGGTTTATACATAGTATAAGGCTTGAAGGGCAAGAAGCTTCTTCTAGAGATAAGGCAGGTATCACGGGATTACAAATACTAAACTACCAAATATAGAGATATGCCAATATACTCTAACAAAATAATGGGGAACCCATTGCAATTTGAATAAAATACACTATAGATCTCTAAACTTGTTTCAAGTGGTCACAAACGGGTTCAGATTCACCATATTACCCTCACAGTAAGGTAACTTTATAGTAATTTCAATGACATGTTCATATTTTTCTGAGAGTTCCTCAACTATTTGGTTTCTGTGCAATTTTGCCTAATAACTGTGTGCCAAAAGTTGGCACTACCAAAAGTTGAACATAAAAAATGATTGCTTACAATTTATCCATGTTTTGGTAAGAAAAATAAAAGTATGATGCCAAGAATTTTGCCGAGATTTTAGTATCAATCCAATATATATCAGTTCTCATAAAAAAAATTCAACAATGAAAACTTAGCAACCTTTTGCTTTAAAAAATTCCACCTAAAATCATAATGGACTATACTCAAATTTCTAACGAAAAACATTCAATTTCGAGATCATGCAATGAAGATTGGACATCCTAGATCTCTTCCCCCTACTTTTGTAAATGCATGCCAAAAGTTGGCACTAACGAAATTTGATTGTGGAAATTGATCGACTACAATTTAGCATAAGTTTTGGTAAGAAAAAGAAAAGTATGGTGCAGAAAATTTTGCCAAAATTTTAGTACCAATCCAAATATATAACAAATCTCATAAATATGGCATAATTTCGGAAACAAAAACTTAGCAACCATTTTCTTTCAAAGAAAACTGCCTAAAATCATTGTCACTCAATTTTTAAGGGAAAAAATAATTTTTGAGATAATATTATGAATATTGGACATCCTAGATCTCTTCCCCCTTCCATGTATATTTCACCTCCTCCAACTCATTGGGTTGTGGCTTTGGCTTATGGTTTTTAAATTCTACCTGTTCGCGAGAGACACTACATAGAGGAAAATAGCCGCATGCAATTTTGGACTGTATAATTGAACTTAGTATAATGTCTATTACAATCTATCTTATAAACCCTGTCTTGAAAAGATGTACAATTTAAAAGCTAGTTACTGTAATAGTAAGTGATAGGCCAAAGCGTAAGCCGATTTGAACCCGACCAATATGACACCCTTGCGGCTTCTCCCGTCGCCACAAGTAAATAAGGGTGCAAACGGTATGGGCTAATCCCGATCGAATTCGGTCGGTATCAAATATAGGAAGGTAATTTAGTATCTGGTACCAAATCCGGTCAATACCGAATAGTTGTTGTCGGATACAGTAACAAAAACAGGAGAGCTAAAATGCAACTGAATAGCGTCGGTAAACGGTAAACTGGACACTATCCGACCGGCTATCTAACAAGCAAGTTAGTACCCTAACCGACCTAGCCCATCAACCATCGTTGACATCAACCGGCCTAAATTTTACTTAAGTCCTAATCTAACTCCAGAGTCCAGCTAGTCGCCACCAATTCTCTCCGCTTATGTTGAACTTGCGTATGAATTTATCGATTTTTGAACTTATGTATGAATTTATCGCTTATGTTGAACTTATGTTGTGTCAGCTATCGTACTTAAGTAATCTAGATAAATTTATTGCTAGTTGAAGGTTAAAAATATTGGTGATATGGTTCAATGCATATTCTTTATGTATGCACATACTATCCGACTATATTATCCATTTTTGATTTGAAATCGTCACACATGCATCCCGATGGTATCATATTCGAAACTCCGAATTCGTATTCGTATCCGACTCTGAATCCGAAAAAAATAGATTAAGATATTATATGAACAATATCCGTTCGAATCCAATCCAATTGCACTTCTACAAGTAAAGCTGCCGCCTCGCCACCGACAACACAACTCATGAAAGAATACTTCGTATTTGTATAGGAGAGAGAAAGGTATTTGGTAGAGTCGAAGAAGATAGTGCTGGGATATAGCAGATTCATCACACAAATTCGACTGATTTCCTTAAACCATTATTCTGATCAAACAGTTGCTCACACCCGGAGCTGGAAGGCTCAACAACCAAACATCCTTGACAAGCTTGCGCTCCACACGGCTCACCTACGTCTTCACCAACCAGCACACGCGCGTACGCACGCACACCGCGCCTACTCGCTCCCGCACCTCCAGTTCCCAGAACTGAGCGCCTCTCGCGTCCCAATTCTCCACCCTTTCCCGATCCCTAACCCCGCGTTCCCAATGCGCAGGTGAGCACCCCCTTCCCGCGCCAAATTCCGCAATCTTTTCGCAAATTTTGCTGATTTCTTTTGCGATTTTTTCCTGGTTGGTTGGGCGAAACCGCGCAGGGGCCCCGGCGAGGCGTCGCTCCGCCGCCGCCGCGCGCCGGCGCGGCTGTGGGTCGCCGTGGCTGCGCTGGTCGCCGGCACCATCTGGCTCTGCTCCTCCTCCGTCGGCCTCATCCGCGCCTCCTACAGGGTCCAGGTGCGCTCACCCGCCGTGCTTGCTCACTGGCGTGTAACTTAGTGTGTTGTTTGATCTGCTCGGCATGGTAATGGAAGTAGATGAGATGCTTGTGCTGTTCGTGCGGGCAATTTGGAGGTAATTACCTTCCCGTTAGGGGTACACTAGTTAAAACTTGGAACTTCGTAATTAACAGGAGCTTGAAACCCTAGGTGCATGCTCTATACCGTATTCAGATAGTTGCTGGGAAGCTCTCCCTGATGGGTCGATCAGAGCTTAACACTAACCCTAGGAGCAACGCAGACAGGTCATGCTGTGTAATATTGAGCGAAATAGCATGGCTTCTCAGAAGATGCCATGTGCTCGGCACGACAGATGGTTTGCGGGTGAAATGAGTGGGTTTGGTGGTTGTAATGTAACTGATGCTAAGTCTGGCTTGCTTGGATGAGATGTTCAGTGGACTATAGCCTTGGTGCATCGGTGATGTTGAAGTTGCTAGTTGAAGGATTTTTCTGTTTCTCCTGTGTTTCTGGGAGATTAGTTGGTTATGCAATTGAGCAGGGCATATGGGACTGTAGGATTCAATGCAGGGTAGTAACAGAGTAATCTATCGTGCTCATTCTTTGTGTTGTTAAAAGTCTTAAAGATACCTAAGTATGAACACTGATGCTGTTCAGAGTCAATACAAAATATATTTGTCTGTTGCCACTTAGTGCGATAGTGACCAAATTCTAACCTGTAACAACATCATTTTCACCAAAGTGTGGTGTATGCCTCTGGAGGCCTTGGGTGTGTACAGGACTAGGCAAACAAATTTTCTGTTGATGAATTTTACTAAACAGTTTGGCAAGTGGTGACAAAGAACCCAGACCCGAGGCTATTGATCTCATTGGCATAGAAACATCCTATGGAGTACAAACAGGGGATAGCAGCCAAACGGTGATTTTGGGCTTGTGGCCAATCCTTCTCATAGAGGTGTTGCGGGTGGAATTATCACTAGAGATAACCTTGAATTTTGGGACTGATCCTGTACAGGTAAAAGAATTGGCAATGTGAAGTAAAAGTGGTAGGAAGACTGAGGGAAGGTAGGTGATGAGGACACGGGAAGGTTAACCATCTACATCTTAGCAAGTTTAAGTCAGCACCATGTGCAGTTTTGTCTGTCATGTTTGTTAAGGATAAGAAAAGGAAATAGATAAGAGTCATCTATTTCCTTATATGACTTGTATTCCTTCCATATACCCTCTTGTACTCTCCTATATACCTTTTCTTATCCTTAACAATGTTCACAGGCATATCTGCACAACCTACGAGGTTTCTAGTGTGCAAATTATATACCATTAGAAATGTTATTAAGTCTACTTTCAAATGGATCAAATGGCATGATTTGGAGTATTTTACAAGAAGTTATGATCATTTGGGTGCAAATTGTCCAGAATGTCGAGGAGCTGCACAAAAATTGATGAATATTATCAAATCCTTATCCATGATGACCTTTCAGTTGGTAGTTTGCATGTATTAATTTCACGCTGTGAAAATTGGGTGTGAGAACCAATATAACTGGCGTAGATGGTAATTTGTGGTTTATGACATGATGAAGAGGTAGCCAATTGTAGCTATCTGAGACATTTGCCAACCCACGTACCGGAAACTAACCTACACAACTACGCTAGTAGGCATGGAGCACATGTTAGGTGTTCGACATGTTCCAATCCAAGAAAACCCTTGAATGGAGGTAGATAAAGATCTCTCCACGTACCATGGTTGTCACGGCCCGCCTAGGCGCCGCCAGGCGACGCCAAGTCGCCCCGGCGGGAGGAGACGCCGGGTGGATCGCCTCGCCTTGCTCGAACCCTAGCTTCACCGCCACCAGGTACGCCATCCGCCTCTCTCTCTCTAGCCGCTCGCCGCCGCCCTCCTCCCCGCCCCTCCTCCACCTGCCGCCTCCTCCCCCGCCGCTGCCTCTCTCGTGCTCAAGATGCTCCCCGCCGAGGGAGGGAGGCGACGGGAGGCGGCGGGGAGGCGTCGAGGAGGCGCCGGGGAGGAGGTGGCGCGAGGAGGGAAGATCGGCGTGGGAGTGGGAGTCGGGAGACCCGAGTCGGGAGGCGGAGACGCGACGCGAGAGAGGGGAGTCGGGAGAGAGTGAGAAAGAGTCGGGAGACAGCAGCGAAGCGAAGAGTGAATATATGGGGTACGGCGCAGCTGAAGAGTGAATGGAAATCACCGTATACATTGCGAGAATACGTATGCAGTGGCGCCGTGGGCTCGCCTAGGCGTCGCCGTGTCCTCGCCTAGGCGTCCTGGCGCCTACCAGGCGCCGTGGTCGCCAATTACGCCGTGACAACCATGCCAAGTACTAATCTAAGTTAAAATTACCATCTAAGATTGTCTATTCCATAATTTAATATCAAAGTTGTTCTCAAGTGGAAGGAATACATGTGTATTTATACTAGGAGCAGCCCCCTAGCCAGGTGCAAGCGGATCCTTTCATAGTGTGAACAGACCCTTCCATGATGTCAAAGCAAACTACCAGCTGAAAGGCAATTATGGATAAGGATTTAAATTCTTCAATTTTCGTGAGGCTTCTTGACAACCTGGATAGCTTGCACTCAAATGGCCATAGCTTCTTGTGGAATTCTCCAAATCATGTACCGTTTGAAAGTATACTTGGTAACCTTTCTAATGGTATATGATTTGCAAGCTGAAAACCTCCGAAGTTGTGCAGATATGCTCATGAACATGACACACAGAACTAAATGTGGTGCTGATTGAACTTGATCGATGATGTAAATGGCTTGTCGTCCCATATCCTCATCAGTAGGACATTTTTGATAGGTAAGCCATTTTATGGATTGTTTAGTGGTTAGGAAGTAACTATCATAGTGTTTATATTTAGTTATATCAAGGAGGAAATGACTAGTGATGGTGGACCATTTCATCGAGGTTTGGGTGGATAATTCCAAACCACTAAGGAATATAATATGTTTTAAGAGAACTTTTATTGTTTCCTATGGTTGATCCCGTTTGGTGCTTTACTTTACTGTGCTTTGGAATGATACAATCGGATATAACAAACATGCATTTAAATAGGTAAAGGAGAATTACCACCTTCTCTGGAAATGGTTAGTAGTTAATACACAATTACACACTTTGACCAGGATGCAATTTTAAGTGGCAAACTAGAGAGCATTGCATTTTAAAATACTCTATTTGAGTGATAAAGGATAGTATTAAAAATAAATAGTGAGATTTCCTTTTTTTGGGTATGTATCTATAATTTTTTAGTTTAGATTTGGCTGATAAACTGTTTGTTCTAAATGCATGGATTACATTATTACAACGATAATGTGTATACAATGCTTGAGTTTTCGACCAATTTTGTTCTTATACTGACATCAGTGCTATTACTCAAGGATGTTGATGTAAATAAGTTGTGGAGAACTGCAGATTCAAATGGTTGGAGAGCATCTTCCGCACCACGCTCCTATTGGCCACGTATGCTTGTCTCTGTGATCTCTGTCAAAGTCACTAGTCATATGCTTAATAAGTGGTGGTAAAGTGGATATGCTGAGGTTTAATATCTCTACTTGCAGCCCCACCAACTGAGTCAGAGACTAATGGGTACTTACGTGTCCGGTGCAATGGTGGCTTGAACCAACAACGTAGTGCGGTATGATTAATACATGAAATTCTCATTGTCTTTAAAGTGCATGTTTCATCATGCAAGCTTTGTATTATTCACGGTAACATAAGGAAAATTAAGATTGCTATCGTCTTGTTTTTGTAGATATGTAATGCTGTTGTTGCTGCACGAATAATGAATGCTACACTAGTGCTGCCAGAGTTAGACACAAATTCTTTCTGGCGTGATGAGAGGTATCTGTTTTGTCTGAAATGGTTTCTCATACGGGAATTTCATTTCATGTATGACTTTAGAACAAACCTTGTGTTCTTTGTGAAGTCTGCTGTCTTGCTTTTTTTTTTTGATATAGAATTAGATTCTCTGCAAAGTTCACCCCAGAAGTTTATGTAACACACAAAACCACTTTTACTCCTTGTCGCCTTCTATTGATTCAACCACATCTCTATTGCGTTCTTCCTACCACAGATTCTACAGTTAGCGTTAACTGATTTATATAGTTTCAATATGTTTTTTATGCCTGTTGTGTGTGAGGTCCACATAGGATATTTTACCGAAGTATTTACATGTAGCCAGCCATGTTGGTCCTGCTAGAGTAGCTTGCACCTTCTGTATATTAGCATGCTGTATACGTGCTTTTATGCTTATTTTCGTGTATCCATGCTTGTACATCTGTGTATATATATATACCCCTAGGGGCCCATGGAATGGATAAGCTATCATTCATTACATGGTATCGGTTTTTAGGGTTAGGGTTAAACCCTAGTAGCTTCCTCTCTCTCCCCCATCACCACCACCGGGGCCAGCCGCTGCACCTCGTCTTCATTAACCCCCGGATCCAGGATCTCCAAGGCTGCTGCCGCCCTCTCCTCCCTTGGATCCACATGGAACCGGGCTTCCCAAAGTCACCGGCGCCTCCTTCCGAGGCCGCCAACGGGCCAGCCGCCGCCCTCCCCGGATCCGCACGGATCTAGGCTCACCGAGGCCGCCGCTGCAACCTCGTCAGTTATCTCCGATGCCGTCTGAGGCCGCCACCGGGCCAGCCGTAGCCCCTGGATCCGCACGGATCTAGGCTCACCGAGGTTGTCGCTACCTCCTTCTGAGGCCACCTCGTCGGTCGTCTCCGATGCCATTTGAGGCCACCATCGAGCCAGCCGCCGCCCCTGGATCCGCATGAATCTAGGCTCGACGAGGCCGCCGTCATCCTCTCTGGCCGTCGTCGCCTCATCTATCTCCCAAGGCTGCCACCACAGAATGCCACCGCCGTTGCAGCCGCCAGCGTTGGATGCATACCACGACGCTGACGCTGCTATGAACTCCTAGTGTTGTCGCCCAAGCATCCCCGAGATCCTCGCTCAGCTGCTTGATCTTCTTGCAGATGGCATCCGCAATCCCTCCGGTTTCGATCCCCTCTTCGCGGGTCATACTGGATGGGACAAACTACTCGCTTTGGGCATCTCTCATGAAGGTTAGTCTTGATAGCCTTTTGTCTTTGGGATCACGTCATAGGAGCTAGGCCTTGTCCTCTGCTCCCGACTCTACCAATTCTAGGGCCGCCTGTTCCTAGATCGTCGCCTCTTTCTACGGATCTTGCAGCAGATGTCAGGGACGTGGTGGATCATCAGGCTGCCCTTGCAGCTGCTGACACTTGCTCCTGATGAGGCCACTAAGGCCTATCAGTATGCCCTCACCGACTAGAGCGATTGTGTGCTGATGAGGCTCGTGCCAAGTTGCTCATTATCCATGTTGTTGACGTGTCTATCTCACCAGACATTGTCTGTTTTTTGTTTAGCGGATGTTGGAGCACCTGCAGAGTCACTACCAGCCGATCAGCCATGCTCTCTACTTCTCGCTACTACATCAGCTCCAGTCCCTTCAGCAGCATGGTAGCATGGTGGAGGCCTTCTACCGGTAGTTCACTGGCCTCTGGCACCAGATTGACGACTGGCAGCTCCTACTTTCAGACTTGTCACTGTTATACCACCCAACATGACGAGTAGGACAAGCGTTGCCTCTACGACTTCGTGGTTCGTCTTTGTCCGGAGTTTGAGCCTGTTAGGACTTAACTACTGAGTCGCTTCCCACTAGCGATTGTTGGTGAGGCCTTTGCTACTCACCGCACTGAGGAGCTCCGGCTCCACAGGAGCAACCTTCGTCGACTGTTTTGGCTGTTCAAGTGTCCATGCCGCCTCCTCCACCTCCAGCTAGTACGACCAGTGTGACTATTGCTGCGTCTGGGGATCCTCGACCTGCTACTGTGTCTGGATGTCTATGGCCTCAGTGTTCTTAATTGCGATACTTATGGTCACGACTGCAACCATTGCTATAGCCGACGGAGAAACTGGGTCAAGAATTGTAAGGGCGGTCATCCAAAGGAGGGGGGCGGGCGTGGGGCCACCTCCTCTTCTGGAGACACCACTGAGACAGCTGCCATTGCAGACTAGATTTGCGCTAGGCTACTTCAACGACTTTCATTTCAGGGCACGTCTGGATCTGTTAGGCTTGCTTCTTCCACTCCTTCAGGTAATCAGTGGGTATTAGACTCTGGTGCCTCGTTTCACATGACACCACACTTCCTCACTTCTCTAGGTTCTCCTGTCATTCCCACTTCTGTTCGGACAGCTGATGACACTCCTATGCCCGTCAGCTGTCAAGGCACCCTTTTGATTACTGATTATTCTATCCTTGATGTTTTCCATGTTCCTCAGCTTGCTATGCAGCTTCTATCGGTTGGTCAGCTTATTGATTTTGGTTGTCGGGTTGGTTTTGACTCTCACACCTGTTTTGTTCGGGATCGTCAGACCACGATGATGATTGGTACTGGCTATCGCCATTGGGATCATCAAGGACTCTACTTCCTTGACCGACTATCTTCCATCAGTTTTCGTTCTATATCACCAACACTTGCTACTGCCACCACTTTTGCCTCCATTGCCTCCACCAGTTTTGCTCAGTGGCATTATCGGCTAGGTCATCTTCGTGGGTTGCATCTTTCTTCTATTGTCAGTCAGGGCGTTCTTGATTGTGTCACTGTTGAAATCTCCATGGTCTGTCAGGGTTGTAAGCTAGGCAAACAGCTCCAACTCCCTTATTATTCTAATGCTTCTATTTCCTTACGTCCTTTTGATCTAATCCACTTAGATGTATGAGGTCCCATCATGTCCAAGGGCAGGCATAAGTATTATATGATTTTCATTGATGATTATTTCCATTTTACCTAGCTCTATTCTATGTCCCATTGTGGTTAGTTTCTTTCTATACATCACACCTTTGTCACCATGGTTCGCACCCAGTGGAGTTCTCCCATTCGTGCCTTTCGGGAATAACTAGCGAGTATCGATCAATTGCTCTTAGAGACATTTTTCTTAACTTGGTACTCTGTACCAGTCCTCCTGTCCAGGGGTTCATGCTTAGAATGGTGTTGCCGAGCGTAAACATCGTCACCTGATTGAGATAGCACACTCTTTGTCTTGCTTCTCATGTTCCACTTTAGTTTTGGGTTGAGGCTATCTCCACCGTTGCATATCTCATTAATATGTAGCTGTCCACTGCTCTTTAGGGTGTCTCTCCTCTTGATTCTCTATTCTCGAGCTCTGCAGTACAACAATCTCCGTGTCTTTGGTTGTCTGTTAAGCTCTTTTCCAAGCTCGTGAGCGCATAAAGCTAACTGCCTAGTCAGTTGAGTGTGTTTTTCTTGGTTACAATTATGAGCACAAGGGTTACCATTGCTACGACCCTTCTACTCGGAAGATCAGGATATCTAGAGATGCCACTTTTGAGGAGTCTTGCCCTTTTATCGGGACAACTCATCATGTCTACTCTTCTAAGGCCATCATGGTTGACTCTTCTAGACCTTCCTTGTCTACCACCACCACCACCACTTTGTTTCTTTGAGTCGCCGTCCTCTCCTATGTACCACCACCACTATAGATTTCCGTAGTGCCTTCATTTCCGTTGCACTATTCTAGGCGTCCTCGTGCGCCTTCCCCGCCATAACCACAACCTTCTGTTCTGCCTTCCTCTTTGTTGCACTACTTTCAGCGTCCTTGCATTCCTCCTTGATGTCAAGAATGCCTTTCTTAATGGTGATTTGCATGAGGAGGTTTATATGCGGCTACCACTTGGCTATTTTGCTCCTAAGGGGCACGTCTGTCACGTCGTGCTCTCTATGACCTCAAATAGGCTTCGCGTGCCTAGTTTGACCGTTTTACTTCTGTGATCACTGCTCTTGGTTTCTCTGCCAGTGATCATGACCCTGCCTTGTTCATTCACACTTCTCGTGGTTGGACGCTTCTTCTCTATGTCGATGACATGATCACCACTGGTGATGATCCTCTCCACATTGACTGTGAAGAAGTGTCTTGTCTCTCAGTTCTTGATGTTTGATCTTGGTCCTCTTAGATACTTTCTTGGGATTGCGGTCTCTTCTATGTCTGAGGGTTACTATCTCTCCCAGCAGAAGTATGTTCAGAATCTTCTTGATCGCTCTGGTTTGACAGACATTCGCACCGCTAAGACTCCCATGGAGGTTTCTCTTCAGCTCCGTGCCTCAGATGGTGAGCCTTTTGATGATCTCACTAAGTATTGTCACTTTGTTGGGAGTCTTGTCTATCTTGCCATTACTCGTCCTGACATCACTTATGCTATCCACATACTCAGTCAGTTTATCTGTACACCCACCCATCTTCCTACAGTCACCTACTTCGTGTTCTTTGCTATCTGTGAGGGACCATCGACCGTCGTTTATTCTTTCCCAGCTCTAGCTCACTACGCTCGACGGATGTACTACGATGCGACTGGGCGATGATGCTACTGAATCGTAGGTCTCTTTCTGCCTATTGTGTCTTCCTTGGTCCCGTCGATTATGCGGAAGACTAAAGCGGTGCGATTTTCGTTTGTGTGCTGAGGTTGAGTTGTGTGCAATGGCCGCGATGATTACCGAGGTTACATGGTTACGATGGTTACTTGAGGATTTTGGTGTGCCAGTTTTGGGTCCTACTATTTTGTCAGACATCACAGGGGCCATCAGGATTGCCAGGGATCCTGTCAAGTATGAGCTGACTAAGCATATTGGAGTGGATGTGTCCTATACTCGTTCACAGGTGCAGGATGGTAGTGTATCAAGAGGGCTTTTCGCAGTTAGTGTCAATGTTATACTAATCCACGATTAGTCGTCGAGTCGGTACACGGTGGACGACTTGGAAGGGCGACTCGACTGGAGCGACAAGTCGTGTGGTCGAACGGCTAATCGATGACCAGAAGCGATTAGTCGCCAATGTCAAGTCAGCCGACTAGATGGCCCATTGTCATCCAGACAAGTACTAAACTCAGATGTGCATATTATGCTAGAGTGGTTGGACTAGAAGTCTGCAGTGAACCCTAGATTGAGATCGGCCATCCTCGTCTCGTGCGGCGGCACACCAGTGAAACTTAGCCATAGCCGAGTGCGACTATACCGCCGCCTCCGTGGCTAGTGGCCATCCTCCTCGCCTCACGACCATTCTTGCCATCCTCCTCACCGCCTCCGCGCCTCTGGCCGCTTGCCTTCATCGCCATTTCCGCGCGCCTAGATCGTCTCGCCTCGATCGAGCCCTCCGCCCGGTAGCCTCAGGTGCTCGCGCTCCAATCCAGTCCTCCGGTTGCCTCCGCCGTCACATCCTTCTCCAGTGGCCGCCGCCTCCTCTAGTAGTGAGTCCAGCCTCCCCCCCTCCATGGTTGTCACGACGACCTTGGTAACAACGGCGCCTAAGGGGTGCCAGGACACCTAGTCCAGGCGGGCGCCTAGTCATCCTCTAGGCGATGCTAGGCGAGCTAAGGCGGAGGAGAAGCAGAGGGAGGGAGGCGGCCTGCAGAGGGGGAAGCAGAGGAGATGTAGAGGAGGAGGCGACTGCGAAGGGAAGCGGAGGAGGCGGCCTATAGATTGGGAAGCAGAGGGAGGGAGGTGGCCTGCAGGAGAAGCAGAGGGAGGGAGGCAGCGCTGTGGCCTGTAGGAGCAGTGGAGAACGAGAGGGAGGTGGCGCAGTGGGAGCGCGGGTCGAAGGGAGGGAGTGGCGGTGGCACGAGCTGGGAGGAGGGAGGGCGGCAGGAGCACGGAGGGGCGGCGTGGCCGAGCACCCGGATGGAGGGAGGCCAGGAGGAGGGTGGAGGTCGAAGAGAGAGGCGTACCTACTACCGAGGCTGGCGCGATGAGGCGGAGGCGGCGGCAGCTGAGGTTCGAGGCCTTATCTTTGTTTGGACTCGACAAAGCGCCGCAGAGAACCAACCGCTGGATGCCTCGTCGACGCTGCGGACGCCTCAACGATTTGGTCGCCCGCCTAGCTGGCCAAGGCGAGGCGCTCCTCCC
This sequence comes from Bonia amplexicaulis, assembly GCA_036346245.1. Classification (NCBI taxonomy): domain Eukaryota; kingdom Viridiplantae; phylum Streptophyta; class Magnoliopsida; order Poales; family Poaceae; genus Bonia; species Bonia amplexicaulis. The sequence continues at coordinate 9,963,190 of CM070765.1, forward strand.
GGCGTATCCTCCGTGGCGCCTGGACGCCATGGCGTCGCCAAGGCGACGCCGTGACATCAATGGGTCCTTCCTGCTTGGTGCTCCGCACCTTCTCTCTGCTGATTTGGTGGTTCTGCTTGTTGTGTCGATTGAAGCAGTTAGTACTTAGTACTACTAGTAGTAAACTAGTGTTACTAGCAGGCAGTAGACTAACAATTGTAGACCTGACTCTGGGGACTAGTCGGTTGACTAGTTGCCTAAGTCGCCCCTTTGGCGGCTCAACTCGACTGTACGACTTAATAACATTGGTTAGTATTCAAAATTTTATTATTCCGAAAAAGTTAAAATCTAGTTTAGGAATTAGGAACCTTTATATAGTATTTCATGAGAAACCATTACCGCACAAAATATGGTTGATAAATGTGAGCTGTAACTGTAAAAGCTTGTCCTTTTTACACTAAAAGATTATACTGTTGACAATGGGGATATTACCATATAATAATATCTTGTAAGAGCAACATGTGGTACTTGTAATTGCTTAGAACTCCTAATTGTAGCTATTGCAGTAACCAGTAATGCCATCATGAAGATATAACTATGACAAGAGTTTTGAGTATTTGAGTTGGTTCTCTTTGTTGCTGCAATCTGATGTCGGATGAGTCCTCTTGTTGACAATTCAGTCATACCATTTCTTTTTCACCTTTGTTTTCGTTCCTCCTTAATGCAAAGATATGCAATTCTCTTGCGTATTTTAGAAAAAAGTAGTTGTTGATTGATTTGCAACTAATAAAGATGATTACACAATGCTAATGATTTATAAGTAGTATGCTACATTCCTTACAAAATGATTTGTTTGGTTAACATTGTCGAATGAACTCTAATTTGTTAATGTTGCAAAAGAGAGAATACACAGTATGTACATGGATATGGGCCTCATGGGCCCAATGCTGCTATGGGCTATACTACTCTTTAACTATGCTACTCTTAACACCCACCCTCTCAAACTTAAGGTGGATCTAACACATTGAGTTTGAGAATATGAAGCCTATGGTGTTCTCTAGTATGAGCCTTTGTGAAGACATTTGCCACTTGAAGTGCCGAAGGAACATATTAGAGACGAATAGTTGACTGTTGGCAATGAAAATATGTGAATGAAGCATCCACACCAATATGCTTGGTTAGCTCGTGCTTGATAGGATTATTTGCAATCTGAGTAGTAGTAATTCTATCACAAAGAAGGGATATAGGTGCATCACATGAAACACCAAAATCAGCCAAGGCCATCGAAGCCACACAATCTCTAATGTGGTAGTGGCAAGGGCTCAAAGCTCGATCTAAGCTACCGGAGCAGGACACTGCGATCATTTCTTGTGGATTCCATGCAATGAGAGGTGCAAGAAAAAGACAATAACCAGTGACTGAGTGACGATCAGTAGGATCACTGGGCCAGGCAGAGTTGGAGTAAGCGTGAAGCTGAAGCTGGCTAGAGTGAGCATAGAACAAGTGACAAGATGTTGTCCCACAAGTATCGAAGTACACGAAGTAAGTGACTATGATGAGCTGAGGTAGAAGTACTGACAAACTGATTGAGAACATGAACTGCATAAGCAATATCAGGCCTAGTCACAGTAAGATACACAAGGCTACCTACAAGATGTCTGTAGCGAGAGGGATCCTCAAGAGGGGTGCCATCAGTAGGACGCAACTGCAAGTGGAACTCCATAGGTGTAGCAGCAGTGCGTGTATCAGTAAGACCTGAGTGAGAGATTAAATCCTGAGTGTACCAATGCTGAGAGATATAGTAGCCATCATTCGTATGATCAACCTCAATTCCCAAAAAGTAACTGAGGGATCCCAGATCTGACATCTTGAACTGCTCACTCAATTTTTGCTTAACAAAGGCAATGTTCTGAATCGTCTCCAGTAATCAACATGTCATCCACATAGAGCAGTAGTGTATGTCCACGCTTATAGGTGTGAATGAAGAGCGTAGGATCATGTTTACTGGAGAGAACCGGCAGCTCGGAACCACATAGCTAAAACACTCAAACCAAGCACGAGGGGCTTGCTTGAGTCCATAGAGAGTCTTTCGAAGGTGACATACATGTCCAGATGGAACCTCAACACCTGGAGGTGGTTCCATGTAGACTAACTCGCTCAAACCAAGCACAAGGGGCTTGCTTGAGTCCGTAGAGAGTCTTTCAAAGGTGACATACATGTCCGGATGGAACCTCAACACATGGAGGTGGTTCCATGTAGACTTACTCATGTAGATCACCGTGAAGGAAGGCATTTTTAACATCCATTTGAGAAATTTTCCTTGACCGAACAGCAGCCACAATAATCAAAGTGTGAACTGTCGTTATGTGACCAACTGGAGCAAGAATCTCATCATAGTCTTGACCATGAGCCTGCTGAAAACCTCAAGAAACAAGTTGAGCCTTGTAGCGCTCCACAAAACCATCTGACATGGTTTTTACCTTGTACGCCCATTTACTGTTAGAGATAATGTTAGAGATAAGGTAGAAATCAGTTAGAGATAAGAATCTGTTTGTAATCTGCCACAGAGATATAATTGGAAAGACCTGGCTATAGATAGAATAGATTGGTTTGAATGCAATAGATGGAAATAGCCCTGCCGGTCTTTACCCAATCTACTGCGACAGATATATTGTACTATATGTGGCATTTCAGCCTAGTATTTAACATGAAGGGATCGGTGGTGATCCTTAACCCCAAAACAATAGATCTTTTCATGGTATCAGAGCCTCTCCTCAATGGCGAGCTCATCTACCCTATGGCTGCCGCCTCCTTAGGTCATCCTGTGACAGAAAAACTCACCAAATCCAATTATATGCTGTGGAGAGCCCAGATTCTCCCAACAATTCGTGGTGCAAGACTTGTCGGCTACCTTGATGGATCGGCAACAGCACCAGCAGAGGAGATTACCACCAAAGATGGCGAGAAGGAGATCAAAATCTTCAATCCCGCGTATGATTTGTGGCTCGAGAAGGACCATCAAGTCCTGGGCTACTTACTATCCTCTCTCTCACGAGAGATCCTGATCCATGTGGCCTCCAAGAAGACGGCTTCAGAGGTCTGGAAGGCTATTGAGCAGATGTTTATTGCTCAAACTTGCGCGCAAGCTGTCAACACGCGCATTGCCCTAGCAACAACAAAAAAGGGCAACATGATGATTGCTGAGTATGTTGGGAAGATGAAGGTTCTTGGAGATGAGATGGCAGCCGCAGGAAAGTCGCTCGATGACGAAGAATTAGTGTCCTACATCCTTGCTGGACTTGATCTTCAATACAACTCCATTGTGACCAATGTCACTGGGCGATCTGATCCTGTTATTATTGGTGAGCTTTACTCTCAACTTCTGAGTTTCGAACATAGATTGAATCTTCTGCAGGACAATCAATACCAGTCATCTGTCAATTCTGCAATGCGTGGACAAAGTGGATCTCATCATAGCTTCCAGCGTGGTCGTGGAGGACACAATGGAGGCCGAGGTCACAGCAATTGGAGTCGTGGCGCGATGCGACATCCAACAATGCTAGCAGATGTCTTTGGAACACAAACACACGTCCCATCTGTCAGCTTTGCAAGAAAAAGGGACATATTGCTCCGGTTTGCTGGTATCGCTTCGATGAGAACTATGCTCATGAAGAAAAGAGTGCATCTGCAGCAGTGAACTCTTATGGCGTTGACACAAACTGGTATACTGATACCGGTGCAATAGATCATATCACAAGTGAACTTGATAAACTGGCAGTACGCGAGAAGTATACTGCTGGTGATCAGATCCACACGGCAAGTGGGGTAGGTATGAACATTCATCATATTGGTCATACTGCTGTTCGTGCCCCCTCTCGTAATCTCTATCTCAATAAAATTCTTCATGTCCCTAGTGCTAAGAAAAACTTAGTTTCAGTTCATCGCCTTGCTTTTGATAATCAGGTGTTTCTTGAATTTCACCCTACTTTCTTCTTGATTAAGGATCAGATCACGAAGAAAGTTCTCCTCAAAGGCGAATGTGAGGGAGGTCTTTACCCTCTCTCATTCACACCTTCGGCTGGTCCCAACAAGCAGATCTTTGGAGCAATAAAACCATCCCCTTCAAAGTGGCATAGCCGTCTTGGTCATCCAGCATCTTCAATAGTGCAGCAGGTCGTTAGATTGAATAACCTTCCTTGTTCCCCAGAGTCCAATAAAAGGGCTGTTTGTGATGCTTGCCAGCAAGCAAAAAGTCACCAATTACCATATTCCAAGTCATCTAGTATCTCTAAATCACCTCTAGAGCTAGTTTTTTCAGATGTTTGGGGACCAGCATGTGAGTCTGTAGGAAGAAACAAGTTCTGTCACCTTTATTGATGATTATAGCAAATTTGTGTGGATTTATTTGCTTCGTTACAAATCTGAAGTTTTTCAAAAGTTCCGTGAGTTTCAGCAACTTGTTGAGCGGCTGTTTGATAAAAAGATCATCTCTATACAAACAGATTGAGGAGGTGAATATGAAAAACTCAATCCTTTCTTCAAGCAAATAGGTATATCTCATAGAGTCTCTTGTCCTCATGCCCATCAACAAAACGGTGCTGCTGAAAGAAAACATCGGCATATCGTTGAAGTTGGTCTCTCCCTTTTAGCTCATGCATCTATGCCGCTTAAATTCTGGGATGAGGCGTTTGCTACAGCCACATATCTGATTAATAGAACACCCAATAAACTTCTGCAATTTTCCACTCCTTTGGAGCATTGTTTAAGATCAAACACGATTATGACACTCTTGGTGTTTTTGGTTGTGCTATTGGCCTCACTGCGTCCATATAATACTAAAACTTCAATTTCGCTCAAAGCGATTGTGCTTTTTAGGCTATAGCAATATGCACAAGGGTTTCAAGTGTCTTGATATTCAGACTGGCTGTATCTATATATCTCGCGATGTAGTCTTTGATGAAGAGGTCTTTCCTTTTGCTAAACTTAATCCAAATGTTGGTGCTCTCCTTCGATCTGAAGTGCTCCTTTTTCCTTCTCTTTTTGACACTATTGATCACGGGGGTGAACAATCAAATGATCAATATGATGATTCTCCTGATAATGATGCTCCCCCAACTACTAATCCTTCTCCTGCCCGTCTTAGACAACATCCGGTTTGTGCGTGACGGGTTGAGCAATGACAACAACTTGAGAATGCGAGTCACCGTATAACGACTGAACTTACGAGATAGCGGCGACAATCTGCTGACAAAAGCACCGATACCAAGCCACCTATTACTCAGGTGTACAACCGACGTACTAAAATCTCTCCACCTGCACATACATCGCCTGATTCCCAGTCTTCAATGGAAGATTTGTCGCAGCTTCCTAAAATGATGGCTACGCATGAGCAATCCCCTGAAGACCTCTCTGACAATTCTGCAATGACACAAGGTGTGAGCTCTCCATTCCAACATCGACTTGTTACTTGTCTACAGCAAGGTATTACAAAACCAGTGACATTTACAGATGGTCGAATAAAATACACTGATGGTTTTCTTGCTGAAAATGGTGAACCATGTAACTTGGAAGAAACTATGCAGTCTGGAAATTGGAAGAAAGCAATGGATGAAGAATACATGGCACTTCTGAAAAACAAGACATGGCATCTTGTACCTCCTAAGAAAGGGATGAATTTAATTGATTGCAAATGGGTGTACAAAGTAAAAAGGAAAGCTGATGGAACAATTGATAGGTACAAAGCTCGTTTAGTAGCAAAAGGCTTCAAACAAAGATATGGAATTGATTATGAAGATACCTTTAGTCCAGTAGTAAAAGCTGCTTCAATCAGACTTATCTATTGCAATCTCAAGAGGATGGAATCTTCGCCAACTTGATGTAAAGAATGCGTTTCTTCATGGTGTTCTTGAGGAGGATGTGTTTATGAGGCAACCGCCAGGGTATGAAGACATGAAAATGAAAGATTATGTGTGCAAATTAGACAAGTTGTTATATGGATTGAAGCAAGCTCCTAGAGCCTGGTACTCAAGATTAAGTGAGAAGTTGCTACAACTCGGTTTTCAGCAGTCAAGAGCTGATACATCACTTTTCTTTTATAGAAAAGGTGATGTGATCATCTTTATGCTCATTTATGTGGATGATATAATTGTGGCCAGTTCATCAGCTAAAGCTACACAAGCTCTCCTCAAAGACCTTCAAGGTGAGTTTCCACTAAAAGATTTAGGTGATCTACACTATTTCCTTGGGATTGAAGTAAAGAGGATAGATAATGGAATTCTCCTAACACAAGAAAAATACACTGCTGATTTGTTGAAGCGAGTTCAGATGCAAAGGTGCAAACCAATGAATACTCCTATGTCCACTATTGAAAAACTGTCATTAGAAGGACAAAAATTAAGTCCTGAGGATGGCACAAGATATAGAAGCATAGTTGGAGCATTACAATACTTAACCTTGACAAGGCCAGATATTTCTTTCTCAGTAAATAAAGTGTGCCAGTATCTGCATGCACTAACAACTGCACATTGGACAACAGCTAAAAGAATACTTAGGTACTTGCAACACACTATGGGATATGGACTGAAAATTACTAAATCTTCTTCTATGTTAGTTTCGAGATTTTACGATGCGATTAATGGTTGTTTAGATGATAGGAAATCCACAGGAGGATTTGCTGTCTTTCTAGGAACCAATCTTGTGTCTGGGCATAAGAAACAACCTCTGATATCGGGTCCAAAGACGAAGCCGAGTACAAGGCAATGGCTAATTTACAGCTGAAATAATGTGGATCCAGACTTTTCTTAAAGAATTGGGAATTTCTAGTCCTCCTGCAGCTCGACTATGGTGTGATAATCTTGGAGCAACCTATCTATCTGCCAATCCAGTTTTTCATGCTCGGACTAAACATATTGAGGTTGATTATCATTTTGTTAGAGAAAGAGTAAATCAAAAATTGCTTGATATCAAGCTTATTCCAACAGGAGATCAGATTGCAGATGGTTTCACCAAAGCTCTACCCATTCAACGTCTTAAAGATTTTCGAAGCAATCTCAACTTGATAAAGTTGTGATTGAGAGGGGATGTTAGAGATAATGTTAGAGATAAGGTAGAAATCAGTTAGAGATAAGAATCTGTTTGTAATCTGCCGCAGAGATATAATTGGAAAGACCTGGCTATAGATAGAATAGATTGGTTTGAATGCAATAGATGGAAATAGCCTGTAGTCTTTACCCAATCTACTGCGACAGATATATTGTACTATATATGGCGTTTATTGATATTTAACATGAAGGGATCGGTGGTGATCCTTAACCCCAAAACAATAGATCTTTTCATTTACATGTGATGGGAACTGACTGAGGGGTTAGTGGCACCAACCCCATATACCAGTACCCTTTAGGGCTGCAAGCTCCTCAGGCATAGCTAGCTGCCACTCAGGTAGTATAACTGCCTCTTGATAAGTACTAGGCTCATGAGTTGCTCTTGCACAAAAACATACCTGCCTAGAATCTTAATGGAAGAACGATCACGAAGCGCATACCTCGATGTCTGAGAGGAGTCGTCAGTGCAGGGATCAGTAGTACTAGCCGAAGGAGTAGAAGTCAAAGGAATGGGAAGCTCATAATCAGATGAAACTCTAGGACGACGACTATAATAGAAAGGAAATGTATCTGAAGGTGGAACAAGTGAGGGAGAGGAAGGAACCTGTGAAGATGGCTCTGGTGATAGAGATGGTGATGGTAGATCAGAAATTGAGAGAAGATAGGTGGAAGAGAAAGAAAAGAGGTAGACTAGGACGTTGAGGAAGATGATTGTGTGGAAGAATAGAAGAAAGGTCGATCCTAGCAAAGGTGACATCTCGAGAGAAACGAATGCGACGAGCGGAGGGATCATAGCAACAATACCCCTTGTGCTCAAGACTATACTCAAGAAAAACACATTCAACAGACTGAGCAGTCAATTTGGTACGTTCATGAGGTACTATTAGAACATAGCAGGTACAACCAAAAACGCGAAGATGGTCATACTTGGGAGGAGAACCAAATAAAATTTCACCAGAGCACTTGCCCTGAAGACGAGATGGAAGGCTGAAGATTAATTAGATAGATAGCTGTTGAAACAGCTTCACCCCAAAAATGAGTAGGAACAAAAGAGGAAATTATAAGAGTACGTGGTGTTTCAATAATATGACGATGCTTACGCTCAGTAACACCATTCTGAGCATAAGCACTTGGACATGAAAGCTGACGAAGAGTACCTTCAGAAGAGAGAAACTCACGAAAAGCTGTGGATAGATACTCTCCCAGAGTTAGAGAAAAACACGAATAGCACTAAGCGTGTATGAACCATGCGAGCAAAAGCACGGTATATAGATATTAATTGAGGCGATGTTTCATGAAATAGATCCAAGTATATCGAGTAATTATTAACAAATATAACATAGTGTTTGTGACCACTCTTTGAAACAAAAGGAGGACCCCACACATTAGTGTATTAAATCAAAAGGATGACTTGAACAAGTAGTGTTGGAAAGGTTTGGAAGCTGTATCTGTTTGCCTAGCTTGCAACCTTTACAATGGAAACCAACATCTGTAGTAACATGACCCAAAACACCCTACTGAGCTAAAGTGGATGGGCGAGAACCACATAGATGACCTAGCGATGATGCCATTGGGCAAAAGAGCGCTTGAAATGGTAGCGGCAGTGACGAGATGACACGGGTCGGAAGGTGTAGGTATCAAGAATGTAGAGGCCCATAGATCCTCTACTGACAGCGGCCAATATCAATCACCCTTTTGCTTTAACGATCCTGCACATAGCAAGAGGTGTCATCAAAATCAATGAAATAATTCATATTAGCCAACTGACCAACAGACATGAGATTTATGGATAGTTGTGGAACAAAAGAAATAGCAGGAACAAAAAATTTGGATGTGACAAGAGAACCCTGATGTGTAACAGGACAAGATGTACCATCGGTATCGCGAGCGGATGGGCATCCTTCATTGGCTAGCGGGGCACAAGGCGAGAGCAATCGAGGTCACATGAAAAGAGCCCTGAATCAAGTGCCCAAGGCTGAACAACACTAGAAGCAGACTGAGAAACAGTTGAAACTAAGGCACACTTAGTTGAAAACTCTGATTCAAGGACTACAGCGGTGGAGGACCTTCTAGTAGATCCACTAGGCTGAAGATATCGTTTCTCAAGATACTTCCATATCTCTTTGGCGAAGTGATGATGCTCAAGGATCATCCGAAGTGAACGAACAACACTCAGAACCAGAACTCCCATCCCCTTAGCATCAGCCTTTTCCAAGCCTTCTTGATGGCATCATCAGTCCTTAAATCGGGAGGATCATCGTTCAGGTGATCCTCAAGACCAACTTCCCTTACAACTGTCATGGCCGAGAAGGCCCATCTGTAGTTGGAACCATCGGCTTGATGTTGGTGGCTAAGAGGTCATCCTTTGCCATGATAGCGAGAAGAAGAGGCGAAGAGGCCCGCTCGACTAGAGGACGACAACTCGCCGGCGATGCGGCGAGCAGGAGGAGCGTAGGGGCGGTAGTAACACTGCTCCGACGCGGAGAGGAAGCCGGCGACAAGACCTACTCCTCGCTTGGCGAGACAAAGCCGCCCAGCGCGGCACTTCCTCTACTCGGCGGCGTCGGCAATGATGAAGAAGATGCGGCTATGGCGGGGTGAAGAAACCGTGCCGGTAGGATAAGCCACTGGTAGAGGATGAAGCTGCGCCTCGGTAGGGTGAAAGCGAAACGCCGGCGGGATGATGAAGTCGCATGGCGACAAAGCGGTGATACTGCGCATACGTCGTGGCGGTGACGGATGAGATGAAGAGCCGCGATTGACGGCGAACACCGGCGACACGAGAAAAGGCCGCTAAGCGGCGCCACGACGGGTGAAAGAAGGCGCAAGTGAGGCGTTGGTCATGCTGCGGAAAATGTGGCGTGACGAGTTGCATAATTGGGAAGGCTCGAGACGCTTGCCGTCGCATGCGTGGAAGATCTTGCCGGCGGCGAGGGCGGCAACAGTGGGTGAAGCGTAGCCGGCCGGCGGGAATCTTGGCCGGCGACGCGATGGTGATCTTGCGGGTCACGGGGATTCGACGGCCGCCAGCGGCACCGGCTCGATACCATGTCGATTGAACTCGATTATTAACGTTGCAAAGAGAATACACGGTATATTCGGTGACGCCATGACCGGCTCGATACCATGTCGATTGAACTCGATTATTTAACGTTGCAAAGAGAATACACGTATATACATGGATATGGGCCTCATGGGCCTAATGCTGCTATGGGCTATGCTACTCTTAACAATCATAATGAGGTCACATGCTCTACATTTAGTTTCAGTTCTGCTGCTTCTATAGTTTTAAATTGCCTTCTTTGTCAACTTCTTGTGTTGAATGATCTTAGCATGATTGTTCTTGATTGGTGTTTACTGCTCCCAGTGGTTTTCTAGGCATTTATGATGTTCCCCACTTCATCAAGACATTGAAATATGATGTTCGTATTGTTATGAGCATTCCAGAAATCACTACAAATGGAAAGTCCAAGAAACTGAGAGCCCATCAGGTGAATAAATGAAAAGCTCAATGGTTTCAGTTATACTAATGTAAACTTTTTCCAGAGATATACTACACTCGTGAAATAATCTTTGTTCCTAACAGATTCGACCACCGTGTTTTTGGTTGTGCTGGCCTCACTGCGTCCATATAATACTTAAAACTTCAATTTCGCTCAAAGCATGTGCTTTTTAGGCTATAGCAATATGCACAAGGGTTTCAAGTGTCTTGATATTGATGGTGTATCTATATATCTCGATGTAGTCTTTGATGAAGAGGTCTTTCCTTTTGCTAAACTTAATCCAAATGTTGGTGCTCTCCTTGATCAAGTGCTCCTTTTCCTTCTTTTTGACACTATTGATCACGGGTGAACAATCAAATGATCAATATGATGATTCTCCGATAATGATGCTCCCAACTACTAATCCTTCTCCGTCTTAGACACTCCGGTTTGGCGGACAGTTGACAACAAGCAAGAGAACGAGTCGTAGCAACTGAACCGAGATAGCGGACAATCTGAACAAGAAGCACCAGATCCAAGCCACCTATTACTCGGTGTACAACCGACTAAAATCTCTCCACTGCATACATCGCTGATTCCCGGTCTTCAATGGAAGATTTGTCGACTTCCTAAAATGATGGCTACGCCAGAGCAATCCCGAAGACCTCTCGACAATTCTTGATGACACAAGGTGTGAGCTCTCCATTCCAACATCGACTTGTTACTTGTCTACAAGGTATTACAAAACCGGTGACATTTGGATGGTCGAATAAAATACAGATGGTTTCTTCTTTGAAAATGGTGAACCATGTAACTTGGAAGAAACTATGCGATCTGAAATTGGAAGAAAGCAATGGATGAAGAATACATGGCACTTCTGAAAAACAAGACATGGCATCTTGTACCTCCTAAGAAAGGGATGAATTTAATTGATTGCAAATGGGTGTACAAAGTAAAAGGAAAGGCGATGGAACAATTGATAGGTACAAAGCTCGTTTAGTAGCAAAAGGCTTCAAACAAAGATATGGAATTGATTATGAAGATACCTTTAGTCCAAGGTAAAAGCCTCAATCGGACTTATCTATTGCAATCTCAAGAGGATGGAATCTTCGCCAACTTGATGTAAAGAATGCGTTTCTTCATGGTGTTCTTGAGGAGGATGTGTTTATGAGGCAACCGCCAGGGTATGAAGACATGAAAATGAAAGATTATGTGTGCAAATTAGACAAGTTGTTATATGGATTGAAGCAAGCTCCTAGAGCCTGGTACTCAAGATTAAGTGAGAAGTTGCTACAACTCGGTTTGATAGGCGATACATCACTTTTCTTTTATAGAAAGGTGATGTGATCATCTTTATGCTCATTTATGTGGATGATATAATTGGCGGTTCATCCCTTAAAGCTACACAAGCTCTCCTCAAAGACCTTCAAGGTGAGTTTCCACTAAAAGATTTAGGTGATCTACACTATTTCCTTGGGATTGAAGTAAAGAGGATAGATAATGGAATTCTCCTAACACAAGAAAAATACACTTCGATTTGTTGAGCGAGTTCGGATGCAAAGGTGCAAACCAATGAATACTCCTATGTCCACTTTTGAAAACTCATTAGAAGGACAAAATTAAGTCCCGAGGATGGCACAAGATATAGAAGCATAGTTGGAGCATTACAATACTTAACCTTGACAAGGCGGATATTTCTTTCTCGATAAATAAAGTGTGCCGATTCTGCATGCTAACAACGCACATTGGACAAGTAAAAGAATACTTAGGTACTTGCAACACACTATGGGATATGGAGAAATTACTAAATCTTCTTCTATGTTAGTTTCGGGATTTTCGATGCGATTAATGGTTGTTTAGATGATAGGAAATCCACGGGAGGATTTCTTTGTCTTTCTAGGAACCAATCTTGTGTCTGGGCAAAGAAACAACCTCGATATCCGTGCCAAAGCTAGTACAAGGCAATGGCTAATTCTGGTGAAATAATGTGGATCCGTTTTCTTAAAGAATTGGGAATTTCTAGTCCTCCTGCTCGACTATGGTGTGATAATCTTGGAGCAACCTATCTATCGCCAATCCAGTTTTCATGCTCGGACTAAACATATTGAGGTTGATTATCATTTTGTTAGAGAAAGAGTAAATCAAAATTGCTTGATATCAAGCTTATTCCAACGAGATCGATTGGATGGTTTCACCAAAGCTCTACCCATTCAACGTCTTAAAGATTTTAAGCAATCTCAACTTGATAAAGTTGTGATTGAGAGGATTTAGAGATAATGTTAGAGATAAGGTAGAAATCGTTAGAGATAAGAATCTTTTAATTCTGGAGAGATATAATTGGAAAGACCGGCTATAGATAGAATAGATTGGTTTGAATGCAATAGATGGAAATAGCCTGGGTCTTTACCCAATCTCATGACGGATATATTGTACTATATATTGGCGTTTTGATATTTAACATGAAGGGATCGGTGGTGATCCTTAACCCCAAAACAATAGATCTTTTCATTTACATGTGATGGGACGGAGGGTTAGTGGCACCAACCCATACCGTACCCTTTAGGGCAAGCTCCTCGGCATAGCTAGGCGCCACTCGGTGTATAATCCGCCTCTTGATAAGTACTAGGCTCATGAGTTGCTCTTGCACAAAACATACCGCCTAGAATCTTAATGGAAGAACGATCACGGCGCATACCTCGATGTCGGAGGAGTCGTCGGTCAGGATCGATGGTACTAGGAAGGAGTAGAAGTCAAAGGAATGGGAAGCTCATAATCGGATGAAACTCTAGGACGGCGACTATAATAAAGGAAATGTATCGAAGGTGGAACAAGTGAGGAGAGGAAGGAACCGTGAAGATGGCTCGGTGATAGAGATGGTGATGGTAGATCGAAATTGAGAAGATAGGTGGAAGAGAAAAAAGAGGTAGACTAGGACGTTGAGGAAGATGATTGTGTGGAAGAATAGAAGAAAGGTCGATCCTAGCAAGGTGACATCTCGAGAAAGCGAATGCGACGGCGGAGGGATCATAGCAACAATACCCTTGTGCTCAAGACTATACTCAAGAAAACACATTCAACAGTGGCGGTCAATTTGAGTACGTTCATGAGGTACTATTAGAACATAGCAGGTACAACCAAAAGCGAAGATGGTCATACTTGGGAGGAGAACCAAATAAAATTTCACGAGCACTTGCCACGAAGGCGAGATGGAAGGTGAAGATTAATTAGATAGATGGTGTTGAAAGCAGACTTCACCCCAAAATGAGTAGGAACAAAGAGAATTATAAGAGTCGTGGTGTTTCAATAATATGCGATGCTTACGCCATTAACACCATTACGAGCATAAGCACTTGGACATGAAATGTGAAGAGTACCTTGAGAGAGAAACTCACGAAAAGTCGGGATAGATACTCTCCTCCGAGTTAGAGAAAAACACGAATAGCACTAGAAGCGTGTATGAACCATGCGAGCAAAAGCACGGTATATAGATATTAATTGAGGCGATGTTTCATGAAATAGATCCAAGTATATCTGTAGCAGTAAGTTATTAACAGAATATACACATAGTGTTTGTGACCATCTTTGAAAACAAAAGTGCAGGCACCCACACATTAGTGTATTAAAGTCAAAGGATGACTTGAACAAGTAGTGTTGGAAAGGTTTGGAGTGTCCATTTGCATAGCTTGCAACCTTTACAATGAAACCAACATCGTGTAGACATGACCCAAAGACACCGCTCGAGCTAAAGCTGGAGAGGCGAGAACCACATAGATGACCTAAGCAGATGATGCCCATTGGGCAAAGCGCTTGAAGTGGTAGGGCAGGACAGGATGAACATGAGGCTGGAAGGTGTAGGTATCAAGAATGTAGAGGCCCATAGATCCTCTACGCAGCGCGATTCAAGGTCACGCCTTTGCTTTAGATCCACAGTAGCAAGAGGTGTCATCAAAATCAATGAAATAATTCATATTAGCCAACATGAGAATGAGATTTATGGATAGTTGTGGAACAACCAAGAAATAGCGGGAACACGAAAATTTGGATGTATGTACAAGAGAATCCACGATGTGTAAGACAAGATGTACCATGCGATATGTCGCAGCATGGATGGATGACCTCAGGCTAGGTCAGTGCTGGAGAGGCAATCGGAGTCACATGAAAAGAAGCCCTCGAATCAAGTGCCCAAGGTCGAACAACACTAGAAGGCATCGAGAAGCGCTTGAAACTAAGGCACACTTAGTTGAAAACTCGATTCAAGGACCTGCAATGGATGACCTTCTAGTAGATCCACTAGGTCAAGATATCGTTTCTCAAGATACTTCCATATCTCTTTGGCAGAGTGATGATGCTCAAGGATCATCTGAAGTGAACGAACAACACTTAGAACCAGAACTCCCATCCCCTTAGCATCAGCCTTTTCCAAGCCTTCTTGATGGCATCATCGCCCCAAATCGGAGGATCATCGCTCAGTGATCCTCAAGACCAACTTCCCTTACAACCGCCATGGCCGAGAAGGCCCACTCTCTGTAGTTGGAATCATCGGCTTGATGTTAGTGGCTAAGAGGGAGTCATCCTTTGCCATGATAGCGAGGAAGAAGAGGCCGACCTAAGGCCCACTACGACTAGAGGACCCGACAACTCGCCGCGATGCGGCATGAATGAGGAGACGAGGGGCCGGTAACGTAACACCTTTCGAACCGGAGAGGAAACCGGCAGCAAGACCTACTCCCTCTGCTTGGCAAGACAAAGAAGCCACCCGCAACGCAACACTTCCTCTACTCGGCGACGTCGGCAATGATGAAGAAGATGCAACGATGATGGGGTGAAGAAACCGTGCCAGCGGGATAAGCCACACTGGTAGAGGATGAAGTCGCACCCTACGGGTGAAGAAACCGAGCCGCACCGGCGGGATGATGAAGTTGCATGGCGACAAAGCAGCGATGCACAACGCGCACGCCGATCGGGCGGTGACGGATGAGATGAGAGCAGCTGATTGACGGCGAAGCACGGCGATACGTAAGAGCCGCCAGCGACGCCACGACGGGTGGAAGAAGACGCAAGTGGCGTTGGTCACGCCATGAAAATGTGTCACGAGGTTGCATGGTGGAAGGCTCAGCGACGCCAGCCGGTCGCATGACGATGCTTACGCCCAGTAACACCATTCTGAGCATAAGCACTTGGACATGAAAGCTGACGAAGAGTACCTTCAGAAGAGAGAAACTCACGAAAAGCTGTGGATAGATACTCTCCTCCCGAGTTAGAGAAAAAACACGAATAGCACTAGAAAACTGTGTATGAACCATGCGAGCAAAAGCCTGGTATATAGATATTAATTGAGAGCGATGTTTCATGAAATAGATCCAAGTATATCGAGAGTAATTATTAACAAATATAACATAGTGTTTGTGACCACTCTTTGAAACAAAAGGAGGACCCCACACATTAGTGTATTAAATCAAAAGGATGACTTGAACAAGTAGTGTTGGAAAGGTTTGGAAGTCAGATCTGTTTGCCTAGCTTGCAACCTTTACAATGGAAACCAACATCTGTAGTAACATGACCCAAAACACCCTACTGAGCTAAAGTGGACAGACGAGAACCACATAGATGACCTAAGCGATGATGCCATTGGGCAAAAGAGCGCACTGAAGTGGTAGCAGCAGAAGTGACAGATGACACGGAAGCTGGAAGGTGTAAGGTATCAAGAATGTAGAGGCCCATAGATCCTCTACTAAGAACGGCCAAGATCAATCACCCTTTGCTTTAACGATCCTCGCACATAGCAAGAGGTGTCATCAAAATCAATGAAATAATTCATATTAGCCAACCGACCAACGTACATGAGATTTATGGATAGTTGTGGAACAAAAGAAATAGCAGAACAAAAATTTGGATGTGACAAGAGAACCCTGATGTGTAACAGGACAAGATGTACCATCAGCTGTCTGAACGGATGGACTGTCCTTCACTGGCTAGCAGGGCACAAGCTGAGAGCAATCAGAGGTCACATGAAAAGAAGCCCCTGAATCAAGTGCCCAAGGCTGAACAACACTAGAAGCAGACTGAGAAACAGTTGAAACTAAGGCACACTTAGTTGAAAACTCTGATTCAAGGACTACAGCGGTGGAGGACCTTCTAGTAGATCCACTAGGTCAAGATATCGCTTCTCAAGATACTTCCATATCTCTTTGGCGGTGATGATGCTCAAGGATCATCCGGTGAACGAACAACACTCGTAACCGTAACTCCCATCCCTTAGCATCGCCTTTTCCAAGCCTTCTTGATGGCATCATCAGTCCTTAAATCGGGAGGATCATCGTTCAGGTGATCCTCAAGACCAACTTCCCTTACAACTGTCATGGCCGAGAAGGCCCACTCTCTGTAGTTGGAACCATCTGGCTTGATGTTAGTGGCTAAGAGGGAGTCATCCTTTGCCATGATAGCAGAGAAGAAGAGGCCGACGAAGAGGCCCACTACGACTAGAGGACCCGACAACTCGCCGGCGATGCAGCGCGAACAGAGGAGACGTAGGGGCCAGCCGTAACACCTGCTCCGGCAACGGAGAGGAAACCGGCAGCAAGACCTACTCCCTCTGCTTGGCGAGACAAAGAAGCCACCCAACGCAAAGACTTCCTCTACTCGACGACGTCGGCAATGATGAAGAAGATGCAGCTATGACGGGGTGAAGAAACCGTGCCAGCGGGATAAGCCACACTGGTAGAGGATGAAGCTGCACCTCGGCCGGGTGAAGAAACCGAGCCGCACCGGCGGGATGATGAAGTCGCATGGCGACAAAGCAGGTGATGCACAACGCGCACGTCGACTGGCGGTGACGGATGAGATGAAGAGCCGCAGTTGACGACGCGGAGCACCGGCGACACAGAAAAGGCCGCTAGGCGACGCCACGACGGGTGAAAGAAGACGCAAGTGAGGCGTTGGTCATGCCGCGGAAAATGTGTCGGCGACAGGTTGCATGGTGGGAAGGCTCAGGCGACGCACCGGTCGCACGTGGAAGATGCGCCGGCGACGGCGGGGACGGCAACAGTCAGTGAGCGGTAGCCGATCCGCTGGAATGCGCCGGCGACGCGATGGTGATGCGCCGGTCACTGGGGATTCGACAGCCGCAACAGCACCGGCTCTGATACCATGTCGATTGAACTCTGATTACTTAACGTTGCAAAAGAGAGAATACACAGTATATTCGGCGGCCGCAACAGCACCGGCTCTGATACCATGTCGATTGAACTCTGATTATTTAACGTTGCAAAAGAGAGAATACACAGTATATACATGGATATGGGCCTCATGGGCCTAATGCTGCTATGGGCTATGCTACTCTTAACAATCATAATGAGGTCACATGCTCTACATTTAGTTTCAGTTCTGCTGCTTCTATAGTTTTTAAATTGCCTTCTTTGTCAACTTCTTGTGTTGAATGATCTTAGCATGATTGTTCTTGATTGGTGTTTACTGCTCCCAGTGGTTTTCTAGGCATTTATGATGTTCCCCACTTCATCAAGACATTGAAATATGATGTTCGTATTGTTATGAGCATTCCAGAAATCACTACAAATGGAAAGTCCAAGAAACTGAGAGCCCATCAGGTGAATAAATGAAAAGCTCAATGGTTTCAGTTATACTAATGTAAACTTTTTCCAGAGATATACTACACTCGTGAAATAATCTTTGTTCCTAACAGATTCGACCACCTCGAGATGCACCTGTGACTTGGTATACAACAGTTGCATTGGAGAAGATGAAGAAGTATGGGGCTATATATTTAACTCCATTTTCGCACCGCCTGGCAGAAGATATCGATGATCCAGAGCTCCAGAGATTGAGATGCAGGGTGAATTATCATGCACTACGATTCAAGCCACATATTATGAAAACAAGCAGTGAGATAGTGAATAAGCTCCGCTCGGAAGGCCATTTCATGTCAATTCATCTTCGGTTTGAGATGGATATGCTTGCATTTGCTGGGTATAGTACATCAACTAAACTATGCGCGTGATAGCATAAATGCTGAGTAAATTGCATCCTGCTGTCATTCAAAATTAGAAGTGTCACATTAGTATTCAAATGACATCATACATGCTTGCTATGCATCCATCAATGCAGAAGTGCACCCCTGTATTCTTTGTTTCAATGTAGGCTTAGGAAAAGTCTTCACAAGAGCCAAGCTTAGTATTATAGCATTTATTCATTCATTTTTTCAAATTATTAACATATAGTCATTAACCAAACTAAACCCATTGTCATTATGCATTATGGACATTTGCAGTCTTTGACACTAGTAACTTTGGAATGTCCTCCTATTATTTAGTTCATTAATCTGCTCAGTTCGATAGCTGATCTGCTATTTTTTTCTGTTGTTGATAACCTGTACATGAAGACTTGACATTATGCAGTAGACCAGTGGTTATTAGTTGCTGCATATCTTTGTTTTACAACGTTGGACACACCTTATTTCCAAAATGAATATTGCAGGTGCATTGATATATTCATGCCTCAAGAACAGAAAATTCTGATCAAGTATCGCAAGGAAAATTTTGCGGAAAAGGAACTTGTCTACAGGGAAAGAAGGCTTATTGGAAAGTGCCCTTTAACTCCAGAAGAGGTACCAGATTTTTTCTAGATATATTTTTCTGGATATGTCTGAAGTGGTAATATGTCATTTAATTGTGTTTCCAAGTTAAACATTAGTTGCTTCGAATGGATTATTAAATTTAAGTGGGGTGCTGCATAACAATATTTTTGGCCCTGAAGTTTTATCTAAAACTGTAGCTCAATGTAGTGGTTTCGACACTTTGGAGAAGTACGTGAATACGGTTTGGTGCATTCTGTACTTCTGTTACAGCTATTTAGTTTATTTACTTGCGCCCTGCCCACACACGCATGCTATTACATTTTTTAGTACAGCTCATGGATACATTTATAGATTTTTTATTCACATTACATTCTCATTTTTTACCAGGAATGATCCATTATTTTAATATATAACTGACTTGAACTCTTAATATTTTCTGCATACTTGCTATTCTCTGTACCTCATCCTTATGTCTTTGATAGCTTTATTCTTCCTCTAAAAGCAAGACCACCATAATCTGTGATCTACATTATGTTTGTTGTTTTTCTTGCTATTGATTGTGTGGTGCCATTAATATGCTGTTCTGGTGTACAAGGTGCCTTCAACATCGTATACCATTCTCTACCCTTATAAGTTAATGGATCTTTTTGATGGGTCAAGATTCAAGATTGATTATAGGGAGCAAAGTCAAAGCATATGTAGCAAAATCTTGTTTCTTTAGTAAAGATGAAAAAATTGTGAAAAGACAGTGAAAAATATATTTCATGGCTGACATTTTTTTCCTTGAATAAAAGTTTGCATAGATAACTTAAGCAATCTGATGTTCTATTGATGTTGCTTCACAGGTAGGTCTTATCCTACGTGCTATGGGATTTGACAATACAACACGCATCTACCTTGCTTCTGGCGAGCTGTTTGGTGGGAAACGCTTCATGAAGCCATTTAAGGCTATGTTTCCACGCCTAGAAAACCACAGCACTGTTGGACCTGGAAAGCTGGAAGAAAATACCCGAGGGCTGGCGGGTTCCGCAGTTGATTACATGGTCTGTCTCCTATCAGACATTTTTATGCCCACTTATGATGGCCCAAGCAACTTTGCGAACAACCTCATGGGACACCGCCTATACTATGGTTTCCGGACCACTATCACACCAAACAGGAAGGCCATCGCTCCCATATTCATGGACAGGGAGGAAGGCCGTACAGCTGGCTTTGAGGAGCGAGTTAGGCAGGTCATGTTCAACACACATTTTGGTGGCCCCCACAAGCGCATCCATCCAGAGTCTTTCTACACAAACTCATGGCCAGAGTGCTTTTGCCAGACGAATCCTAGGAACCGTGCAGACAAATGCCCGCCTGATAATATATATGATGTTCTGGAGAGTCAGTTTCAGAGTGAAGAGAGTGAAGAAGATATAGAAGAAGTGAAAGCCACTAATCAGACCGACTCAACCAGCCAAACAGAAGAGGCAATGATTTAACTGCGGATGCTAACTATTGTCGTATGAGAACACGTCATTGGATCATTCGTCACATATCAGGGTATGTCATTTTCGACGAATGGATGATCTATGGAGTGCTGATGGCTGAAGGTCACTACAGGCACAGACGAGATTCTGTTTAACCGGAGCTGTTAAAACTTAAGAGACTAGAGGTTCGAAAGTGGGAGAGCAGTGAACTGGATTTTTGTTAGGTTGGTCAAATATGGTTTTCAGAGAGAAAGCATACTTGTTCTGTCAGTAGTCTGTTTTGTTGACGATTCGAGTGCGGGATATAGTGTGTATGGTGAGGCGGCAATGGTTGTATGAAACCTTTATACAGGATGTTATAGCTGAATTTTTAGTAACTCCGATGATATCAGCTTATGCGTCTCTCCACTGTTGTTGCACAATTTCATTTTTTGCCTTCGTAATGTGTTTTGGAGTGGCTATTTTTACCGGGTGGATTTGTGCGTTCCTGGAACATGATGATCGGTTTGGATCGAATGTTCCAAGTTTCGACGGAATGTTGGCTTGGCTTGGCTTGCCTGGGTCGTGTATTGCGACTGCCTCATCCAGATTGCCGCATTGTTTATACTCTTGAGATTCGTACAGCATTGAGGTTGTGGAAATAAGATCGTTTATACTCTTGAGATTCGTGCAGCATCGTGGACAAGAATTGAGTTTTCCAGATTGTAGCCCCGTGCACACACGCATCCATGCATAGTTCCCTACGTATATCACTACTACAAATCAATTTTTCTTCTTCTGAATATAGTTTCGTTACGGCAATGGAAAACCACCATTAAGAGTGGTAGCACGAAGATAATTATTAGGCCGTCACAGAAAATCGGTATTTCGTAACGGTTTACCGATAATGGCACCAAACTTGACCTTTGGAGACAGCTTATCTTGGAAGTCACCAAAGCTAGACTAGATCTTAGATCACTAATTTTAGCTCTAGCATGATCAAATTGCTCTACATTATACATGTAGGGTGAGTCAATTTCAATTTTTTATTTTCAGCTCTAGAAAATTAACTTGTTCTACCATGTGGAATATGCTAATTTTAAGTTCTTATTTTCAGTAAGTATGTCTACTCAAGAATTACAATCATTTCTAGTCGAGGACCTAAGTTGTCTATTTCTAACTTAGCACTATCAAGCTCATGATGTATAGTAATACAAGAATTACATGACATAAAAACATTGGATTTCAACTTTCATTTTCAAATTTTAGACATGCAAGAGAATTTTTCAAGTTATCCATGTCCATAAGCAAGAAGTCAAAAGCATACATGAATGTTTTCAATCTCTTTTTTATTAGCACACATGGAGGTTTTCAATTTAGAAAGCTCAGGCGACAAATCACTCTTCTCTCTTTCTAGCAATTTCACTTTCTTCATAAGAGTATGCAATTTAGATTCATAAGCCACTAAGCCCTCAATGAGTTTTTTCTTACTCACCGTGCTTAGCTTAAGTAGAGAATCATCGATGGATAACTCGTCAACCTCGATCGCTACTCCATACAAAACATCAGGTTCCTTCTCCTCCTTGGGCTCCAAAAGCTTCTTATCCTAAAACTTAAACAATCGAAACAAAAGAGATCGCCAAAATATCACACAAAGATTCCTTCTCAACCGCCAATAAGTACACCTTAGGAGGGCAAATCTACTAGGGCAGCACATGCACACATGCTCTCATTTCTCTCTTGATCTCTCTCTCAAGCCCTCTCTCTTCTCTCAATCCATAGTCACCATCCTTCACTATCTCAAAACCCTAACTCCTTATACAGTGGAGGCTAACATGAAACCCTAAACATGCACCCTTAGTGAATATTATCCACTTTACATTTGGGAAAACCTAATAACCCAACACATAATGGGGTTTTCACTCACACACGCGCGCTTCTCAAAGCGTGTTTTCCACTTGGCTCCAATAGCCCGAATCCATTATGCCTTGCCCTCCATGGAGTATCATTGACATAATCCACTTAGGTCACCATCGTGGTTTTGTACACCATCACGTTTACGGTATTACACAATTTACCAAAATACCCATTCTTGTCTTTTCTCATTCCTTCCCATCGAAGCATCACCTTGCTTCATCATCTTCCATGTGGCCTAATGACTTGTCGTCAAGCCTCTCATACGTCTAGAACCTATCAAACCGTCCTTACATGCAAACGGGCCTAAGTCAATTGGTGCACCAAATGTCTCACCATGCACCATGACCACATCTGCTTTTTGACTGTTCTAGACCTCAGGTCATTCCAAAGCTTAGTCCTGATTCACCTTGCCGTTGCTTGTCATATCCACCTCTGTAAGGCTTGGTCATGTTCCGACAGCACCTAGAAAGTTCGGACCTTAGCTCTCTTAGCTAAGTCCTGGTCCCTCTCCCTCACTATGACGTAGATTTGGAGTCCCACAACCATCATCAACTAGCAAACTTACACAACAATATACTAAGAAAATCATTTTTAGGCATAAGTTCTACACAATTTGACCCACACTAGTCCAAATATGCATAATGTAATCTATATGCACTAATCTCAAGCTCTAAGGTCAAATTCCCAATTCAATTCCTGAAGCAACCCTTCTTGGGAACAAGGCATCGGTTTGACCGCAACCACCATGCCGATCAGATCGCACGTCGGTCATACCACCGCTCTGGTAAGCCAGTCAAACCACACCGACATGAGCTCAAAATCATTCTCTATGGAAAAAAATCTACCACTATCTAATCTCCGGTTATATCGCATAATGTCAGTTTGACCACTAGGCCTATGTCGGTTAGACCGCACCTGACTCAAACTCGACCAATGGTCTAACTACCATGCCACGGTCAGTCAAACCACCCTCTACCAGTCTGATTGCGGCCCTAATGTCGGTCAGACCGCTCGCTCTTTGTATTACCCTGAGAACTCACATTTTGGTCTGGACGCCGTGCTAAGGCCCTGTTTTTTCGGCTTCTAAAATATGCTTTTCTACAGTAACTAGATTTTAAACGGAGTATCGTTTTAAGATAGGGTTTACTAGTTAATTGTAGTACATGCTATATCGACTTCATTTATATCGGCAAAAACCGCATGTGAGTTTTTGTTACTCTGTAATCTATCGCACGAACAACCCAAATGCCAAAAGCCGCAGCCAAAAGCATAAGCTTTAGCCAAAAAGAACAGGCCCTAAGACTGGTTAGACTGCCCATGCCCAGTAGTCTGACCACCCTGCAACACGGTCAGATCGGTAATGTACTGATAACAACAATAAACCTTGCGAACTCTCAAAACCAAATTCAAACTTTGACAACACACTCCAACCAAATTCAATTACTCATCATAAACCATGGGCTGACCTATATAGTTTTACAAGGAACATTAGTGCGGTTAACCAAACTACACAACAAAGGAGGTCTCAGGTGGAGGATCTAGGCAGGCTAGCTTGGACACCAACACATACATTGCGATGATGTGTATGAGCCCCTGTCTTGGGGGCACTACCAAAGGTGGGAGGAAAAACAAAAAATAAGAAAAAAGGTGGTGCCAAGTTGGAGCGAGTTCTTGCACAACACAATGATTTCAATGGAGAAGAGTCAAGGTGAAGATTGTTGAGTACGGTGATTCATATCCTTTCCTACTAGGACTTGGAGAGGTGTGCTACATAAATTCCTAGATGAATCCTAATAGAATTAGAACATCTACTCCTAATTGGATTATGATTCCTACTTCGCTTTGGAGTAGAGCGAGAGGCACTATATGAAGCCATGAGGGGTGGTCATGGGGAACCCAAACCACAAAACAACTCATCCAAAATAGAGAGCGCACGAGAGGATTAGATACTAGCTTATTCTTTAGCACTAGATTTTTGTATAGGGTAAGGATCCTGGGTCCTAAAAGATTTGAGAGGGTTGTGAGAGAGCAATATTTTCTTGTACCCTTTTGTGGTTGTGCTTAAGGAATTTATGATCGGTTTCACCAAATCTTTCTCTCGTTGTGATTATTTTGTTGCCATTGTTTGGTTCTCTCTATTTGATTTATGTACTTCATTTTTGATATTGTACACGCTTATATCATACCTTGCAACTCTTATCCGATCTAGTGGTTGTTGCGCATAAGGAGAGGTACTGAGAGTATACACTTTTATTCTTCAGCTCCTGTGGTGTAGACTACCAAAGGTCGCCCTCACGATTTTTAGGACTCCTTCACGAGTTAATGGCCCAATTCTTTTCATCTTATGGCTTTCCTCATACAAACAAACAGTACGACTTCTGCACCGTCATTTCGAAGCACCTTATCGGGACAGCCTTTTCGAAGTGGCTTATTGGTTTATCGATATTCGATTCGTTCACACAAGCATTGTGCCAGGGCCAAAAATCATAAGTTACAACCATAAGCCATAAACCACAACAAAAAAACCCACCCAATAATAGGTAGGGCTCCAGAGGTGTGGACTGAGACTCAAGAGTGGGTGGATGTGCTGATGTGCAGCTGATTGGGGAGTTGGGAATCTAGGGCCGTGTGGTGGTGGTGTACTGGTGTGGACTGTGGACATGTGGTCATGTGGTGTACTAGCGTGGATTGTGCACGTGTGGTTAGTGGTCACTGTGGTGTACTGGTGTGCCTGTGCGAGTGAACAAGTCACGGCTCAACGGGCACCACGCGGCGCGCGCGCATGATGCATTGATTGAGACATGGGCACATGCCGCATGGCAGTGATTGAGCCATTGAGGCATGGCATGATTTCGTCCTAGTTTTACTGTGGACTGTACCCACCAACTGAAAGATCCTGATATCATATATGTGTATGCTAATCTCGAACGTTTAAACAATCTAGATATTGAGGAGTAGTTAGTATATACGTATATTGTTATTGTACTTTTTTCTTACTTGAAGAACCCCTCTAGAGTGTAAGTTTTTCATAAGGAAGCAACATTGTATCTATAAAATATTAAGAAAATTCATCCCCGAAATATTTACGTGCCTATGTTTTTACGCAATTAATTCAATTTAAACTAGGTTTTTAACGAGTCATACACGATGGGCACAATGCAGGCTAGCGCAGCGCCAGCAGTAATGGTATCATTCAGATAGCTAATGCATGCATCTGTTTAACCCTTTTGCTAGCTACCTCAGAATGGATGCATGCATGGTGCCTACAGTGCTAGTTGTCCCATCTTGTCACATTCAGGTGTCATTCAGATAGCTAATGCATGCATCTCTTTTGCTAGCTATCTCAGAATGCATGCATGCATGGTGCCTATAGCGCTGCCACTAGGCGTTTTTGTCACATTCATCTTGTCTCCAACATGCATGGTGCGTACTGGTACTCTCGCCTCAGTTAGTCTAAAATGACAAGACAAAAGTTGAAATTACGCAATTAATTTAATTTGAACAAGGTTTTAAATGAGGTAGCATGAGAGAAATGAAGATAGCGACCACCACCACCATTGTCGTTGCCGTCTCTGCCGTGTATAGTTACTTAGAGCTAGGCCATAGATAGGACAACACGACACCGACCTGTCGTGCTTTAGGCCGTGCTTGGATCTGACTGAAGATGAGACGGACCAACACGGTATAACACGATGAAATGATCGAATTGACCTAACATAGTATGATGCGACCCAAATCTCGTCGGATCCATGCCATGCCGGCACGCAGGGCCCAAGTACCACCTCTAATTGGGCGCCATACGAATATACTGCAATACAATAGTCAACCAACAAGCTGCCAAAAGTGTGCTTTGTAACGTGGGTTACGGCTGCTGCATGAAATTCTGGAGAATCTTTCTTGTGACTTGGTTTCGGCATTTGTCATGTGCAATGGCACTGCTCATGCAGTATAGTAGCAGTAAAGTGGACCCATCGGCCATGGCAAGGGTTCGGACTTCGGAAGGATTTTCGTCAATCAAAGCTTTTTTGGATAATGTTAGTTTTCCTATTAGGTTTAGGCCACCCTAATCCATCGTATGTATAAGGATCTTGTAAGCATCAGGGTCGGACAAGAATAGTGCCTGCTCCAAGTGGCTGCAGTTTTCGGTTTCTAGTTGTTGACTTATGGTTGAAATTGCAATATAGCGGCTGTTAGTTTTTTCTAGCCATTTAATTTAAAAATAAAGAAAATAAGGAATAAAAACAAAAATACTGTTACATCTCCCACAGACAAAGCAAAGGCATAAGGGTAAAAAGAAAAAGCAAAAAGCCAAAAAATACCAAAAAGCTAAAAAACCGAAATTAAGAAACCAACGCATTCCAAGTGGCTTCTGACATTTGAAAGCCGAAAGGCAGAAGCCGAAGCTACTTGGAGCGTGTAACACCCTATTTTTTCTGTGTCTTTTTTGAAGCTTTTAAAATAAAATTCACCATTTACTTTTCTAGGATTAATTAAAGTTTAAATTGAAAATTACCAAATTAAAAAGATTTAATGTGACTAAGTTAAACTTCAATCAATCTCAAAATTGTTTTATTTGGATTCGATATGTTGCAAGGAATTTGTTTTGGGATTTTTTTTGAATTTAATTGCTATTTTCTAGAGCTCAATTGAATTTCTAGCAATTTCTAAAATTAGAAAAACTTTTATAAATTCCTAAAGCCTTTTGGGCCGAAACCCTAAACTTGGTCGGTCTTCTTCGGCCCAAGCCGCCAACCACCGGCCTACCTCACTCGCGCGCAACGCGTCATCCATCTGCGACGACACACCATCGCCGTATGCCTACCATATGTCAGCCATCCGTCCACACCGCTTCACCGTGCCATGATCTTGGCCATCCTCTCTTTCTTCTCACCGACAAGTGAGGCCCACCTATTAGGCGTCTCGCCCCCATCTCGGACTCCGTCTCTGTATCCAACAAGGAGTCCTCGGTGTCTGTGTGATAGTCGCCCCGGACTTCGAGCCGTGTCTGCCCCGACCTGCCGGTGTCCATGCCAATAAATACCTGGCTACGCCTCCCTCGTCCTCCGCATCCCGAGCCACCCCCCGTTCCCTACCGAGTTCACGTGCACCACCGCCTTCGTCTTCGCCACCACTCGAGCCGTCGTTGATGTCTTTGTCGCTGGCGCCGTCGCCACTTTGCCCCATCCGCCTCACCTACTAGTAAGCCACGTCTCTTCGTTCGCCAAAACATCACCTCGGTCTACGCGCCTCGATGACATCATCACTGTGAGCCGTGCCACTAACATATGGGGCCCACATGTCAGAGGGCACTATTTCGTCAGCACCGCTACCTCAGTAGCCATCTAAGCCCTAGCACACATGTGTCGGCCACATGTACGCCACCTCATCGCATGCAAGCTACGTCACCCTTCCATGTGTCAATCCACATCAGCATGTCACGTCGTCACTATCTCAACCTCCCATGCCACGTGTCGTGCCACGTCAGCCCTACCCGACCACGTTAGCTAAAGCTAGAGCCTAGTCTTGTATGGACCGGTTTACCGTGAACCGTGTCTATGACATGTAGGGCCCACCTGTCAGCCTCTTAATCAATTTTCTTGAGAAAAATAATTCGGCCAAAATTAAATTCCCTACTGACGTTAGAAATTAGGATTTCCTTTAGAAAAATAATTCCAAAAAAGAAATTAGATTTCCTTTTTCTTAGATTTAAATATTACGAGAGTCCGTTCTTCTCTGTTCTAGCTCTGATTGACCATATTTTTTTTCTAAATTCACTAAAATTGAGCTCTATATTTTGGTTCTTATTTTGTAGTTTTTGGAATTCATCTAAAATTAGGACAAGAAGATGAAGAGCTGATACCTGAGCAAGGCCAAGGCAAGTTGTGTCTTTTGATCGTGTTGAACGTAGTTATCAAATCTATTTATTTATTTATTATTTTGTTTAAATTATGATGTATTGCTATTTTATTATAAACCTTTGTACCTGGTGGTTACTATCCAACTTGATTAATTCCACCTTTATAATTTGAATGTCATGATCCCATTATCACCATAGGATGAGTAATTACTTAGTGATGCAACACTAGTTGTCACATGGATTGTACGTTTAGTATGCTTAGCCATGCTTGTAGTACATTGGGTTCATCATCACATGTCAATTAGTTAATTAATTTTGACTTAATGAGATACTGAATCATGGTGGTCAGCCATAGTTATAAAATTTTAGTACCGTGACATGGGTAGTGTCATTGGTGTTGGTTATACAAAATAGTTTTCAATTGGGCGAGTGATCATGCAGTAAAGGGGAAGTGTAGTAGCACTTTTGGGAAATAGATGTCTCGCTTGGGTAATATCTAAGGACTTAACTTTGCACCCCATTGATCTAAGATTTGTTGGCCTAGGGATGGAACCAGACATGCGCACACGGTGGACAAAAACACACACAAACACCTCTGCTCCAACTCAAGACACGAGTTTGTACTATGTCAATCTGCCACCTGCTTTTTTATTTTCTCATTGTAACATCCCAAAAATTCGCTTTCTTTAAAAATTAATTTCAAATTAATTATTTTGAAGTATTTGAATTCTATTTGGATTTTTCTGTGTTTTTCTGGATTTTAAAAATCAATTTTAAAGTTAAAAAGTATTTTTGTAAAATTTAAAAAAAAACCAACATTAAGTTGGAAATTTTTTTCTAAGTCTAAAACATCTCCAGGAATTTCTGTAAATTTTATAGAATATTTAGACCTTATTTGCTATTTTCTAAGTATTTTTAAAGCCTCCTTCTATTTCTGAATATTAAAAACAAAATTTAAATCCAAAATTCCCTCCATCCGACACGTGGCACTCCTAGATTGAATCCGTCCCACCGCCTGATCAAGTACGGGCTGTCATCCAATTACCCCTTCACATTGAATCTAACGGCCCTGATCTCCTCCTTGTACGCGTGGCTCTAATCCGGCCGTCCGCCTCTCCTTCTCTCCTCTCTCTCACTCGTCGATATGTGGGGCCCGCATGTCAGCTTCTTCTTATTCCACCCATCTTCCTCCTTGCGCCGCCGCCATTAGCGCTCGCTCGAGCTCATAAAAGCCGTCGTTACTCCTCATTTAACCGGGGAAATGCCGTCTTTAAAAGCCTCTTCACTCCCGCATTTATTTTTGCCCGTTTCTCCTCCTTTAAATTCCTTTATTCCCGCCGTTTCAACCCATTTCCGATCGCCTTAACGCCGGGGAGTAACCGGCTGCTACTTTCCCTCCCGTTCCGCCTATAATGCTCCTTCCCCGAGCTCGGCTCCCCTCCTTTTGCCTTATCCCGCGCCGAAACCCCTTTTCCCTCTCTCTCCCGTGCCCGAGCCCCACCGCACCGTGTTCCCTTTTCTCGCCGCCGCGCCGTGCTCCGGCGAGAAATTACCGGCGTCCCGGACCACCTCGGCCCTCGCCGCCGCCTCCTTCGCCTTCCTCGTCGCCGAGCGAAGCTGCCGCCGGAGCGCCACCCCGCCGTGAACTCGAGCCATCTCCGTCGCCTTTCTCCGTTTGCCGTCGCTGCCGCCCATCGCATCGCCACCGGTACCGGAGAATTCCCGCCTTCTCCTCTTGCGTTTGCGCAACTCGGCCGAGCCGAGAGCCCACATGCCCGACAGCCTCGCCGGTGGCGCCACAAGACAACAAGACGCGACGTGTGGCAGCGCGGCACCGGGTGGCGCCAGCGTGTCCTTCTCGTCGGCCGCAGCCACCTCCTCTTCTTGGCCACGTCAGCCGTGGACCCGATCCACGGTGGACCGCGCGAATCTGTGAATCCAGTCCACCGTAAGCCCACCCCACCTATCAGTCAAATGAAGTCTTTTTCAATGTAAAAATAAATCATCCAAAATGAAAATTCCTTGCTGACATCATAAATCAGTTTTTCAGTACAAAAATAATTCCAGAAATCCGATTTATTCTTTTTCTCTCAATTCGAACTTTCGAGAGACCGTTCTCTTTCGTTTTAACTCCGTTAAGCTCATTCAAATTTCTAAATTCATGAAAAATTCCAATCTATCAATTTCTGCCATCATTTTAAATATTTGAAGTTTGTTTGATATTCCAAAAATTTAAATTTCAAATTCCAATACCTAGTTCATTTTCAAAGCCTCAATTTCATTCCAAATAATCAATTCACTTCCAAAATTCAAATTCAAACCTTGTAAATTCTCTATAAAATCCATTCTATTTTTCTTGGTCCAAATACTTTTCCAGAATTTTCTTTCCAACCGATCTTCTGATGACTCGTTCTTTGTCGTCCAAACCCCGAATCCATTGAATATTTCTCCTAAAATCATGTAAAATTATAAACTTCCTTCCAGTGTATATTTTATATTTTTGTGATTTTATTTGTATTTATTTATTTGTTTATTTTGTCGTTTCACGTGTAGAACCCGACGTGTAGCAAGAAGATCCAGACAACGTGCAAGAAGGCAAGTCTCCTTTGATCATCTTGAACCTATGTTTACCAAAATCATTTTATTATTTTAAATTTAAATGCATTGCTATGTTACATAAAATTATAATTTTTGCTGTAAGGATAATAGTTAAACCGATAATTGTTATGCCCTCATTTGACATTGACAACCATGTACCATTGTCACCCTAGGTTTCTCTTGTCTCAATATTGAGATTGTTATATGATTGCTAATTTTAGAACGGTAGTAATTTACTTAGACAAGCTAGTCGGTTAGTGTAACCATTCGGGTGGAAAATTGATATGTATGATTTGATCTTTTATTTCAAATAATTTGGATTCAATAATATTGTTGTTGATTTTAAACTAAAATAAAATGGTAAAAGTTGTTTTAGACTCGGGCGGATGGTAAGATTGGATTGGTCCGGATTTAGTACGAGAACTTGTATTGTGAATGTTCCGCCCTAGTCAATTAAGGACCGACGCTTGTGATTGTCCAAACTGAGCACTACTGTACAACCACAAGTCTATATGGGTACGACCTAGCTGATTAACTTGCAAAGGTTTAGTTCAGATACGACCAGTGGAAAGTGGGTGCCAGGGATTTACTGTTTTCTTCACAGTGAGGGACAGGGATTCACTCTACTCATACGGCTCAAGAGGGGCTTCTGACTATGGTGGATTTAACCCTTCAGCCGTGAAACCTCAGCGGGTGGTGTCTAGCTAGACTAGAGTGAGGTAAAAGCTTTGTGATATTTTATCTGGATCTCATGTTTAAGGAAGCATGTTGGCTATTAAGATGACTTATCTCTTGTGGGTAAAGCTGTACAACCTCTGCAGGGTGTTAAACTATTCGAATAGCCGTGCCACAGTCAAGGGCGGGCAAGGAATGCATTCACATGGTAGATCTTTGGTTTTGATTTTAAAGTAAAAGTTTTGGGAACCCGAGAGTGGATGGAACACTCGAGTTGTGTCATGGCGGATGGAGCCAGTGAGGGTGGATAGAACCCGTAGTCTTGAGCCTTGGCGGTTAGAGCCAGTCAACTAGTGTTGTGGATATAACCTTCACTAGAAAATTCTTGATAGTTTCTGTTAAAACAATTACTTTATTAAATTAATACCTTTGAAAACATTTAATGGTATTTGAAATAAAATGTTGTTTTGTGCAAAAGAATCATATTATCCTTCCTTTGTTAAGCCCTGCATCTACTGCATTTTTCCCAAGACTTACGGAGTACTTTATGTA
Source organism: Bonia amplexicaulis (assembly GCA_036346245.1). Lineage (NCBI taxonomy): Eukaryota > Viridiplantae > Streptophyta > Magnoliopsida > Poales > Poaceae > Bonia > Bonia amplexicaulis. Next base: position 9,995,388 of record CM070765.1, read on the forward strand.
CTCACATGTTGCACTCAAAACAAATCTCAGAGGATTATGAAGCTCAAGAAGGAGATTACGACTACTTCGCGTGTGGATATGATGAAGGCTTTCCGAAGTACTAGGTTGCATTTCTCCAGTCAATTACCTATGGCGTATTGATGGGTCTTCATTAGAATTTCTTTTGCTTGCGCTGTGTTTTGTGAGTTTGGGAGGTCTTGAAACCTCAGTTGTAATAAAGAGGCCTTTTGGTCTGTACTCTCTATTATTGTAATAAAGCGTTGTTGGTTATGTAATCATCACTGTTTGACTGTGTGCACTAGCTTTGATCTAGGACTAGTGCTGTAATACATAGAGGATCCGGATTCAAAAATCTGGGGTCCCGACACTCATCTATTTATAGACCTTGATTACAAGTGTATAGGCTAAAACTACCCAACTCTTTCGACCACGATCTCCATGACTCACACACTCCCCATTACCCGTACGACTTGCTTCACTAACCATCACACTCGGTTTAGTGGACACGAACAGTCACATGCAGACTAACTGCTATCTGGCCTGGTCTACGACCACACACAATCCTTCGGATCCTCTTTGGGTTCTACTTCGAGTCCTTCGACCATGTCCTGCCGACCACGGTGCCTCGACCACACCTCACAACCACGGCTACTCGATGCCTTCGACCGCTTCACCGACCATGGCTTCACGACCAATGGTAGCTACTACTACGACCACTTGCTACAATACTCCTCCCCAATACTGACTGCTATAGTACTCCTCTGAGTACCGACACCGAGCACTCGACACGACCACGTAGTACTCAACACATGAGTACTCGACTACGACCACGCACTACTCAACACACGAGTACTCGACTATGACTACTGTACTCGAACACACCGAGTACGCACAACAACAAGATTAGTTCCAACAAGATTTACCGTACAACCACATGTCTAGTATAGGATAGACCTGGCTAATTAATTTGTAAAATTTCAACCTTGATATCACCATTGAGATATTATGCTGGTGCAAGATGGGGCTTTTCTGACTAGGTGGTTAGCCTACTCGGTAGCGAAACCTTAGCGGGTAAGATCAGTTTGAGTTTGAGCATTATAAAGGTCTTGTTATGATCTTCTTGGTCAACATGCCCAAGGAAGCGTGTTTCTCTAGTGTCACTATATGATGATCGTATCATGTGGGTAAATTTGTGCAACCTCTGAAGAGTGTAAAACTATTCGAATAGCCGTGTCTCTGGTTATGGACAATGATCGATGATTTCACACGAGGGTTAGATATTTCATAAAGACCTGGTTATGTTAAGTTTGGGAAGTGAATGGTTAGTTCACTAGTGGTACATTACGTGAATGGTTAGTTCACGAGTGGTTCATTATGTGTATGTTTAGTTTACTTGTGGTTTACTCAATTCCTTTGATTACTTGCTTATTACTAATTTTCCAAGTTCACTTTCGGTCTATTTACTGTTTTTGCTCTAAATTGTTGTTTTTTGAAAAATAACCACTCAACCATCGTTTGGTAAGTCTTGCATAACTATACTGCATCTTGTTACAAATGACTTGCTTAGTACTCTATATACTTACCGCTATATCCACATTTACATAGTTGAAGAAGAAGAACCATACCAACCGGAGGTACTTTAAGGAGGATACTTCGTATTTCATGTGTTTTCACTGCTAGTTCTGTTAAGCTTTTAGGTTGTTAAAGTGTAAAGCTGGCCATAGGGTCGTAACTTTGATAATTAATAATATTTGAGTCTTTTCTTAGTTATTCGTGATGTGATCGATATTTCATCTATATTTTCACTATGTGCACTAGCGTGATCCTAGACTAGTGTAGTATACATAGAGGATGTCGATTTGCTTATTCGGGTCTCGACAGAGGTAGTATTAGAGTCATATTGATTGTAGGACGAAGCTTTAGGTAGAAGGGGAAAGCCTTAATGATCTAAACAACTCATAACCACCAAATAACAATAAAGATAATAATAAAATCTTAAGCTTTTCTACTTCTTCCTTATCCTTCTTAGTGTTTTTATCTTGCCTCTATCTGAATTATCAAGCTATTGATAACCCTCTTTTGTCCTTAAACTTTTGTAGATGTTGTTCTCCAATTCGTACACTAGTGATGAAGGTGGTTTTTGTGTGGAGTTGCGGCTCATGCTTCAGGACTTGGGTTACACTCGCTGCCCTCAGTTTCATATATTCACTACCACCAGGAATGGTAGGGAGGTCTGGAGGGTCAGGATCACCATCTTCTTCGAAGATGGACATGACAACCGCTCTTATCGCTTTACCATTGATAGAGAGACTTTCAAGTTGGGATACCAAGAAGTTGCTTGAGTAGCCCTCGCACGCTTGAGTTGCACTCACTGTTGTCCTTTGGTGGCCACTCCTTTTGGTACTTTCCCTATCGCAAGAAGGGGAAGGTCTTTAGCACGTTTATGAGTTCAGAAGGTGAAGTCGATCCCACGGTTGTCCATATGGCTTCTATCATCAATGCGCAAGATGATGCTTACAACCACTTGGATTGGAGCTAGAGAGTACCTATGCAAAACTAAGGGAGGCGCAGTTGGAGTTGTCACAACTAAAAGAGCTACACCAAGTCTAGCAACAACTTCAAGCACTGCATCAGGAGTTGGTACAACAATAGGAGCTTGAGCACGTGGAGGAGCATCGACCCCCGATGACACAGGAGCAGTAGGCTTCATATTCTCCCATGGAGCTGTCACCTCAAGGATTCACTCCAGAAGCATCTCTAGTCTAGCATCGACATTCGAAGGTCAGGACCACATCACGCAAGAAGGTCTCGCGCCCTTGTCAGTTGGACAACTTCGTGCCTATGAGAGAGTATCACGCGATGTACCCAGCAGGGCCCCCTGCTAGAGGAGGGGGATGGCTCAGTGAAGAAAATGAATTAGAAGAAGAAGAGGACCCTGAGGAGCGTGTGCTTGATGAGGATTCTAAGGATGATGAAGAGTAGCGTTAGAGTAGTAGTAATAGAAGAGTATGTTGCCATCCAAATAAAGACTGTGTAATAGAATGTTTTGGTTTATATTTGCAGTTGCTTGTAATGTGAGCTACAGTTTTGCCTCGTGCATTATGTTGCAGTCATGTCAAAGATCTTTATTTGAGTAATTTAATGCTTCTTTTGTTAGCCTTTCGGCTAAGTATTTGCTTAGTTTAGGTTGCCATTAGTTTATCCCTCTTAGACGAGTTTACCCCTTACCTTTGTTATTCCCTCTTTCCTTAGTAACTCTAGTGTCATCCTGTCAGATGGTTGATACCTAGAGCTCAGCTGGTCGTAGTTAGATGAATCAAGAACTAGGAAGCAGCATCGCGGATCCCTCAACCTAGGGGCAACAGGCAACACCTTGGGGTTGGATCCAATCTTGAGTCAGTTCATGGTAGCTTAGACTCAGCTGATGAATACAATGATACAAAACATGAATACCATGATGAACCAAAGAAACAGGAAGCTTTTGCACTCCAGCCAGTATGACAGCAGTCAAAGTTCACGGACTTCATGAGGACAAGGCCGCCTACATATTCTCATTTTTCTAAACCTTAGGACACTGATGATTGGCTTTGTTCCATAGAAAAGAAGTTGAATCTCACTCAATGCACACACCGAGAGAAAGTTCTCTAAGCCATTCACTAGTTGGAAGGTGCCACCGTAGTGTGGTGGGATAACTACTGTGCCGCTCATAAGGATCAGGATAGCATCACTTGGGCTGAGTTCAAAGTAGCTTTTCGCCATACCCATGTCTTAGATGGGGTAATTGAGATGAAGAAGTAGGAGTTTTGAGAGTTGCAGCAAAAGGACATGTTCGTGAGTGAGTATCTCAACAAGTTCACTTAGTTAGCCCGGTGTGCACCAAAGGATGTTGCCACAGATGATGCATGCCAGAAACGTTTCAAGAAGGGATTAAATCCCAGATTGAATGTTCAAGTTGTAGACAACAATTATGCTAGTTTTTAGAACATGGTGGATAAAGCAATACTCATTGAAGAGAGTTGTCGTGAGTTAGAAGAGTCTCATAAGAGACGGATGATGCAATAAAGTGCCTAGATGCATCAATCCCAGAAGGCTTGCTTCAATGCTTATCAACCGACACGTGTACCCCATAGTTGGGATTCAGGACTCCAACACCGATGCCTCGTCATAATGTGACGGGACCATGCCCTATCAGTGTTAGTAACCAACAGCAGAGGAATGCCAATCTTGTAGCAGCAATTATACCTATTTTAAGTGTCATGATTCTGGTCACTATGCCAATAAGTGTCCACAGAAGAAAGCTGTGACGCCAGTTCTCTTCAACCTAGGAGCTATGCCAGACAGAATCCCTGCTTCAGGATCAGGTCATGGAGCGCCCCAAGTTTCAAGCCTAGCGAACCGAGTGCCTCAATCTATTGTCCGAGGACAAGTGAATCATGTCACCGCAAAGGAGGCTCAAGCAGCGTCCGATGTTGTGATGGGTAAATTTCTAGTAAACTTAGTACCTACTACAATTTTGTTTGATTCTGGAGCTTCGCATTTATTTGTTTCTCGAAGTTTGGTATTAAGTAACGGTTGAAAACCGTCATTCTTGGATATGTTCTTTTGGTTCAATCCCAAGGCTCTAAGTTGAGTACGAGTCAGAGATGTTATATAGTTAAGATATCTATTCAAGGAGGGAATTTCTCGCTAATCCCATTGCCTTGGATATCCAATCTTTCGTTGTAATCCTGGAAATAGACTGACTTAAGAAACACCAAGCGGTGTTGGACCGTGGGAATAGAGCCATTACAATAGTCAGTTCAGATGGGAGCTGGGTGAAATTTGAAGCTAGCATGAATCCACCAAGAAAGGCTATGTTTATCAGAGTAAAAGTGTCATGTTGGAGGATGTGCCTGTTGTCACAAAGTTTTCTGATGTGTTTCAAGATGATCTTCCAGGAATGCCGCCTGATAGAGAAGTTGAATTTTTAATTGAGTTAGTACGTGATACTTCATATATATCCAAGAGACCATATCAAATGCCTGCTAATGAGTTGGTAGATTGAAGAAGCAAATTCAGGAGTGCAAGACAACGGTTATGTCAGACCTAGTTCATCACCATGGGGAGTGCCAGTGTTATTTGTTAAGAAGAGGGATGTTAATTAGTGTATGTGTGCGGATTACCGAGCACTAAGTGAGGTTACTATTAAGAACATGTATCCTTTGCCCAGAATTGATGATTTGTTTGATCAGCTTAAGGAAGCTAGAGTATTTTCGAAGATTGATTTGAGATCAAGATATCATCAGCTAAAAATCTATCAAGAGGACATTCCCAAGATATCATTCTCTACTCACTATGGATTGTATGAGTTCATAATGATGTCTTTTGGTTTAATTAATGCCCCAACCTATTTCATGTATTTGATGAATAAAGTATTCATAGAGTATTTGGATAAGTTTGTCATCGTGTTCATCAATAATATTTTAATTAACTCCAAGGATGAGAAAGAACATGAAGAGCATTTGAGGTTAGTATTGCAAAAGCTCAGAGAGCACAAGCTTTATGCTAAGTTCAGTAAGTGTGAATTCTGGGTGAAGGACGTTGCTTTTCTAGGTCATGTCATGTCAGTAGGAGGTGTTGCAGTCAATCCTAGAAAAGTTAAGGATTTGCTTAACTGGAAGTCACCTACTTTGGTAGCGCAAGTCAAAAGTTTTCTTGGTATGGCAGGGTATTATCGTCGCTTCATTGAAGGATTTTAATGTAGCCAGGTTGCTTATGCAGCTGTTGAAGAAAGAAAAGAAGTTCGTTTGAATGCTAGAGTGCGAAAAGAGTTTCTAGAAACTAAAGGAATGTTTGACCAGTGCACCCATATTGGTATTGTAGATATTAACAAGGATTTTAAGATTTGTTATGATGCTTCTTGTAAATGTTTAGGATGTGTGCTGATGCAAGACAGGAAAGTAGTAGCTTATGCTTTTGCGCCAGTTAAGGCCACATGAGAAAAATTATCTTACACATGATTTGGAGTTAGCCGCAGTCGTACATGCCACGAAATTTTGGTGTCAATATCTTATGGGGAATCGTTGTGAGATCTATATGGATCACAAGAGCCTGAAGTATATTTTAACTCAGGCTGATCTTAATCTCAGGCAAAGGAGATGGTTGGAGTTGATAAAGGATTATAATGTTGAGATTCATTATGACCCAAGAAAGGCCAATGTGGTGGCAGATGCATTGAGCAGAAAGAATTATTGCAATGCTATGATGATCAAGGAAAGTCGATCAGCTTTACATGAGGAATTTCAGAAGCTTAGTTTAGAGTTGGTTAAAGATGAATTCCTAACCACAATAGAGCTACAACCAACTTTGGATGCCCAAATTCGCCAAGCTCAAGTTGGTGATGAAAGTATTTAGCGTATCAAGACTAACCTAGGGAAAGGTAAAGCTTCAGGTTTTATCGAGGATGACCAAGATACCTTGTGGTTCAAGGAGCATTTGTCAAAAAAGGAATTAAAAGAGTTGCTACTTAAGGAAGCTCATTAGTCTTTATATTCAATCTATTCGGGTAGTACTAAGATGTATCAGGATATCATTGACAAGCATTGGTGGCCTAGAATGAAGCGAGAGATAGCAGAGTATGTTGCACTTTGTGTTGTGTGTTAGAGGGTTAAAGTCGAGCATCAGAGACCCGTAGTGTTATTGCAATAATTGAGAATTCCCAAATGGAAGTGGGAAGAAGTTAGTATGGACTTTATTATAGGGTTGCCTAAGATAAAGGAAGGATTTGACTCAATTTGGGTAATTATGGATCGTTTGACAAAAGCTGCTCATTTCATACCAATTAAGACAACTTATGTAGGAGATAAGTTGGTAGATCTATACGTGTCAAGAATCATAAGCCTCCATGGTGTGCCTAAGAAGATAGTGTCAAATCATGGATCGCGGTTTACATCATGATTTTAGGGAAGTTTCCATGAAGCCATGGGTACTCATCTAAATTTTAGTACAATGTATCATCCCCCAAACTGACGGACAGATGGAGCATGGTCAAGTAGGACAGATGTTTGGCTTTTGCGGAGTTTTCCTACAACAATAGCTATTAGACTAATTTGCAAATGTCACCGTTTGAAGCTTTGTATGACAGAAAATGCAGAACCCCTCTCAATTGAAAAGTGATTGGGGAAGGTCAAGTCTTTGGTCCAAAATGTTTAAAGGAAGCTGAGGAGGTTCAATTAATTTAGGAAATGTTAAGAACTGCTCAGGCTAGATAGAAAAGTTATGCAAATACTCATCATCGAAAGTTGAGTTTTGAAGTAGATGACTATGTGTATCTCAGAATTACACCATTCAAAGAAGTTAAGAGATTCTAGACGAAAGGGAAGCCTACACTGAGATATGTGGGACCGTTCAAAGTTTTGAAGTGTAAAGGAGATGTTGCTTATCAGCTGGAGTTACTTGCGTCTTTCAGTAGGATACATGATGTCTTCCATGTGTCTCAATTGAAGAAGTGTTTGAGAGTGTCAGAAAAAACAGTGCTAGTGGAAGCCATTGATCTTTAGGAGGATTTGACTTGCAAGGAACACCCTGTCTGAATTTTGAAAGTGTCGGAACGTGTGACCAGGAGTAAGGTCATTCATTTTTGCAAAGTTCAGTGGAGCAATCATTCAGAGGGGGAAGCCACCTGGGGGCGTGAGGAGGATCTCAGAGTGGAGTTTCCAAACCTATTCATTTAATAATCCCGAATCTTGGGGTCGAGATTCTATTTAAGGGGGAGGTTCATAACATCTTGTTTTTCTGTGTTTTTTTGAAGCTTTTAAAATAAAATTCACCATTTGGTTTTCTGGAATTAATTAAAGTTTAAATTGAATTTTAGCAAATTAAAAAGATTTATTGCTGCTAACATAAACTTCAATCAATCTCAAAATTATTTTATTTTGATTCCTTGTGTTGGAAGGAATTTTTATGAATATTCTGGGATTTTTTGGATTTAATTGCTATTTTCTTGAGCTCAATTGAATTTCTAATAATTTTGAAATTAGAAAACCTTTATAAATTCCTAAAGCCTTTTGGGCCAAAACCCTAAACCTGGCTCGTCTTCTTGGGCCCGGGCCGCCAACCAGCCTGGCCTGCATCACTCGCGCGTTACACGTCATCCATCCGCGGCCGTCGTCGAATGCCCGCAACGTGTTGGCCATCTATCTACACCACTTCACCATGCCATGATCTCGACCATTCCTCTCTCTTCACGTCGACAGGTGGGCCACACCTGTCAGGCATCTCGTCCCCATCCCGTCTGGACTTTGGAGTCCCTGTCCGTCCCATCCTCTTCCCATCCTCTCGGTGTCCACGCCAATAAATACCCAGCCGCACCACCCCTCGTCCTCTGCATCCCAAGACACCTGTCGTTCCCTACCGAGTTTGTCGTGCGTCGTTGCCTTCGTCTTCGTCGCAGCCTGAGCCGTCGTCGCCGTCTTTGCCCCTTGCGCTGTCGTCTTCGCTCTGCCCCGTCCGCCGGTAAGTCGTGCCACTCGCCGCACGATGTTGTGCCTCGCTCGCCCATACGCCACTTCACTTGCTAAAATGCTGCCTTAGTCCGCGTGCCTCGATGACATCATCGCTGATGCCACCCTGCACTAGCGCTGTTTCAAATTCTCCACGAACCCAATTCATCGTGAGTTGTGCCACTAACATGTGGGGCCCACATGTCAGAGGGCACTATTTCGTAGACTTGTGAGCCCAGCCGCGTCAGCACTGCCACCTTAGTAGCCACATAAGGCCTAGTGCACACGTGTTGACCATATGTTTGCCACCTTAGTGCATACAAGCCACGTCACCCTTCTACGTGTCAGTCCACATGAGCGTGCCACGTCATCACCATCTGAGCCTCCCATGCCACGTGTTATGCCACGTCAACCCTAGCTGCCACATCAGCTAAACCCAGATCTTAGTCTTCCGTAAACCTAGTTCACTATGAACCATGTCTATGACATGTAGGGCCCACCTGTCAGCCTCTTAATCAATTTTCTTTAGAAGAATAATTTGGCCAAAATTCAATTCATTGCTAACGTCATAAATTAGGATTCCCTTTAGAAAAATAATTCTAGAAAAGAAATTAGATTTTCTTTTTGTTAAATTTAAATCTTTTGAAAACTCGTTCTTCTCTGTCCTAACTCGATTCTTTTTCCTAAATCATCTAAAATTGAGCTCTATCTTTTGGTTCTTTTTTTGTAGTCTTGGAGTTCATTTGTATTTTGTTTTATTTTATTTGTGTTTCATTCGTTTTCTCTCGCGTTAGATAACGTCTTCGAAGGAGTGAAGCAGGACAAGAAGATCAAGAGCTGATACCTGAGCAAGGCCAAGGCAAGTTGTGTCTATTGATCATGTTGAACCTAGTTTTTAAATCTATTTATTTATTATTTTATTTTAAATTATGATGCATTGCTATTTTATTACAAACATTTGTACTTGGTAGTTACTATCCAACTTGATTAATTCCACCTTGATAATTTGAATGCTATGATTCTATTATCACCATAGCATGGATAATTACTTAGTGATATAATACTAGTTGTCACATGGATTGTACGTTTAGTATGCTTATCCATGCTTGTAGTACATTCGGTTCATCATCACATATCGATTAATTAATTAATTTTAACTTAATGAGATATTGAATCATGGTGGTCAGCTATAGTTATAAAATTTGAGTACCGTGATATGGGTAGTGTCATTGGTGTTTGTTATACAAAATGGTTTTCACTTACGTGAGTGATCGCATAATAAAGGGGGAAATGTAGTCAACACTTTTGAGATATAGATGTCTCGCCTGGGTAATATGTAAGGACTTAACTTTATACCCCATAGAGTTGAGATTTACCGTGCAACCACATGTCTAGTATGAAATAGATCTGACTAATTAATTTGTGAAGTTTCAACATTGATATTGCCAGTGAGATGTTTTGTTGGCGTAAAAAGGGGCTTTTCTGACTAGGTGGTTAGCCTACTTAGTTACGAAACTTTAGTGGGTAAAATCAGTTTAAGATTAAGCATTGTAAATGCCTTATTATAATTTTCTTTGTCAACATGCCCAAGGAAGCGTGTTGCTCTAGTGTCATAATAAGATGATCATATCATGTGGGTAAAGTTATGCAACCTCTGTAGAGTGTAAAACTATTTGAATAGTTGTGTCCCCGGTTATAGACAATGCTCAATGATTTCACATGAGAGGTAGATATTTCATAAAAACCTGATCGGGTTAAGTTTGGGAAGTGAATAATTATTTCACTGGTGATTCATTACATGAATGGTTAGTTCACGGATGATTTATTAGATGAATGGTTAGTTCACTTGTAGTTTATTCAATTCGTTTGATTACTTACTTATTACTCATTTTCCAAGTTTGCTTTCAGCCTATTTACTATATTTGCTCTAAATTGTTGTTTTCTGTAAAATAACCACTCAGCCATCATTTAGTAAGCCTTGTATAACTATATTACATTTTGTTACAAACAACTTGCTGGGTGCTCTATATATTCCCTGCTATATCCATATTTGCTCAATTGAAGAAGAAGAAGAATCATATCAACCGGAGTACTTAAAGAAGGATATTTTGACGACTTTCCGGATTAGGGTCTCATTTCCCAATCGATTTCTTGTAGGCATGTCGAATGGTTACTTCGTCTTTTGTGTGTTTCGCTACTAGTTCTGTTAAGCACTTCAAATTGTTAATGTGTAAATCTGGCCATAGGATCATAACTCTGATAATTAATAATATTTGAGTCTTTTCTTAATTATTCGTAATGTGGTCAATATTTCATCTATATTTTTACTGTTTATACTAACGTGATGCTAGACTAATGCAGTGTATACAGTATGTGGATTTATATATTTGGATCTCGAACGAGCGGCGCCTCAATGTAGTCTCTCTCCCACTCCCCGGAAAGTTTTCTCCTCGGTCTATGTTCTATCTCCCTGTTCCGGTGACCTAATCTCCTTCAAGCCGTACCGTCCGGTCCTTCTCTGTACTGTAGCTACCCCATAACAGTCACCCTGTTATGAAGCAGACGTTTTGTTTCCAGTACATTATTGTTGTCATAATATTATGTGTTTCTTCTGCAACGCTGCAAGGCCCAAATTTCGTTGCAGCAAGATTGCCCATCGAATATATACACCTTGTCATGTTGTTTTAAGCTACGGCTGATAACTTTTAACTGTGCTTTTTAAGATAGCGATAGATAGCATAAATAATTTTGGATCCAAAATGCTGTTTGAAAAAGCGGTTTCAAGAAACCGCCCATTTGTTTCGGCTTTCAAAGAAATCAAAGACAAAAACTACAAGGAAAAAAACCAAATGGAACAGGGCTCATAGCCGTATCACGTCAATAAGAATCATCATCAACTAGCAATGCCAATGGGGAAAGCCTGAGAAGTAGAATGAGGTGGTTAGGTGGGTCAACTTCTGAAATGTAAATCGGCTCACTACAAACATGTACAAGGTGTAATGAATAGGGCAGTTCCTTTCAAGAATCCAGGATGAAACAAAAGATGGCCTGGATACAAACACCCGTACAGGCAATACATAAGATACAAGAGATTAATACAATCTACAGCCGTGGTTTCAAACTTGCACAAAATTCTCAACAGTATTTGCTTTCAACTGTTGTTTGACAAATAATGAAATAGAACAGCTACTACCGCAACTAATACAACCTTGAGTAGTAGCTTCGATCCCACCAGAGATGCATGCGAAGAGCCTGATTGTGGTGGATTCTGCCCCCTTAGCTTAGCTAGCAACAGAGGTATGAGTCCACGCCTTGCAGCTGTTATAGAATTGAGATTGGTTAGAAATAGGTTCAACTTTGAGAGTCAATCCTAACCACAATAATGGTGAAATACCAATTTAGAATTCAATACTACATCATAATAATGGTGATATAAGGAATAAAGAACAATATGAAGTATGAAAAAGTTGATATAAGGAATAAAGAACAATATGAAGTATGAAAGAGTAGTTCATGCACAAAAAATGCGTGAAGGTCAGTTCAAGAACTATGTTTTGGTATGTAACACCATCATTCCACTACCAGAAGCAACCAGATGGATGGCTAAGTGCCACAACATAACCATAAAAAGTTATAAAATTTTGGACAGAAAATATTATAACTCCATACAGTTGCCCATGTCCCAGTGGTACGTATAGAGGAAACAGGGTGACAAACTTTTGAGACCAGCAAATACAATTGAACAGAGCCGAAAGTAAACCAAAGAAAAATAACCTGAAAACTGCATTCTTTATGCTATATCTAACAAAAGCCATGCCCCTCTAATAATCTGAATCATAAAAAGTTAAACTGGAAAAGTTGCTTGTTCTGTATAATAAGGCTATCTTGAATCCAACTCTAGCATCCAAAAAGAAAGTTTCAAGTGCAACCAAAAGAATGAAATATAAGACTTGAAAAACCAAATATAAGAGAAGTGTAATTTTATAATTGTTTGCTAACATACTATTATGAAAATAAAATGGTCAACATCATATCTTGCAGACGATGTAATGTCCAATACATGTATTTGTCAAAGGAGCGAGTATATAATCCCCAAACACCAGCAATTCTAAACCACGTTTTCTTGAAACTAGGTGTTCTTTGATTTTGACAAGTGCATCAATTTTTTGTCAAACAATTAATCAACCTATTTTCTTTCATAGATGTTTTCTAACGCAATCACCATGTAGTACAAACCATAAAGTAGCACTGAAATGGGACAAACCATTAAGCACTCTACTCGAAGTAAGAAAGAAGGTGCACTGTATTCTTTTTCAGCTTGTCAGTCAAACTAACAATGGTTAACTACATTCTCCACTGTAATTTACAAAGCACCTTCCCGATTTTTATCAAAGGTTAAAATAAAAACCTTTTCTCATGGATACTAGGTTTGGTTGTATGGATAATAGCAAAAGGAAATCAAAGGGTTCTCTACTTCTCTCTGTATTGCTATGAAAAAATGTGATTGCCATATGAATACGAATTATTTTTTCCACAGCTTATAGTGTGAGCTGTCCTAATACCCGACGCAACTCATACCTTTTTCATATATATGAACTCTCCTGGTAAAACACTAATTCCAGTAGGAAAAATATATAGGCACCATGAACCACCCTATGATGTCTACTTGACAAATAGAGCACTAAGCCACTAACTTCACATTTCAGATTCACGCAAAGAGTATCATCCACCACCTCATCATGTGAAGATAGAGGCAATGCAAATTGCTACTCCGTAGCACAAGAGGTGAAGGCATCATAAAAAAGGAAACTACATGAACCAAACTTAAATTACCTGATTTTTTCAATTCCCTATCTTCCTCACCAATTCTTCGTCTCAAAGCATTAAGTAGTGAGCCAAAATAAAGAGCTAAGACAGTGCAAGTGAAGGTGATAACATTATATGGCATGCTGAAATCAGGAGTTGTCAAAGGAACAAGCAATACTTCTGTGTATGACTTCACAACACCATCTTCCTGCAGGACATAATAACATTTGCAATGAGAAAATATCATAGCAGAACATCTCATAATCATAAGGTAGTTTGTCTGATACTACTAAGTACTAATCAATCCATAACATCTCTAAAGGATTTACCTTGAAGTTCTTTAGCAAAGGTGACACAAACAATGAATCAGTCCCAGGATAACTTCGGCTAGAGTTTAACTCAGGAAAGCTAATCAAAGCTGATGGAATGTCAAATCCTTGATTAGCATCAGGAGGATATTCATCTATGTGCAGGAACCCCTGAAAATACATGTTCATGTAACATTGTCAACCAAGGAAAACATTTAGTTCTGAATATCATTGTATGGAGAATGAAAACAACAAATGAAGATTTGCACAAAAGTACAATGTCAGGAAAAAGTGCATTTCCTACCCAAAAGGAAGGTATATTCAAGTAATTAAGCAGCAGAACAGACCTTGTCAAAGTCCAACGTCAGGGTGGCCGACTGCATACTGCAAGGAAATCTTAATAGCATCTCCAGAGTACCAGGCAAAAGTTTGTCTTCTGAAGGAGTGACATGAATCTTGTCAACTACTTCTGATATAGCCTTACTGTTCCCATCAATGAAAATTTCTAGGCTGTGATAATAGACCTTAACATACCATGGAACAACCTGGAAAACTACAGCCTTTATCGAACAATCATTTGAGCTGCCAAACAACTGCTTATGCAGATTAGTAGATATAAATGACACAGCAATCGACCCTCTTTCATTTCCGCTACCCATAAGAAATCTGTTTACATGATAAGGTGCAGGGGAGCAAGACCATATGAGGGGAAGCTTCCAAGTTATGCCAATATCCAAAGGCTTATCATCATCGTAGTTACTAACATCATATTCATATAATGAAGAAGATTGGGTTTCCAATTTATTTAATTCTTTGAGTATCCTGTCTGGGGCAGTCGACAATATGAAGAATTCATTACTCCAAGAAGCTTCAAATCCAGATTTCTCAACTTTGTCAATGATACCTTTTTCAATCTCTAAAAATATTCTGCTGGATTTAGAAACAATGCATTTCCCTGACAATTTCCTGTTAAACAGATGTTTCATGGACCAGCTGGGCTGGAGTTGACCTTCAATGGATTGTACCTGTTTGCCATTAACAGTATTTGGTTGCAGCACTACTGTCAGTGTTTGATCAAGAATAATACCAAGTGATCGGGATGATGTTAATTTCAACTTTTGGGAATGGTAATATCCTTTATAAATTGAAGGTCTGTACAACAAAGAAGCTATCCCAGCTTTGTCACGACATGGAAGAAGTTTCAGCCAAGGTGTGAGATTCTCAGTGCACACAGCTTCACAAGGCAATGCACCATATCGTAGATTGCCTTCATTACCCTTAAATCCCCAACGAGGAGCAGAAAATGCCGTGGAGGACTCTAGGAAGTTGATGGATGCACAAAACAGGCCTGAGAGTGTGTGTGTCAGGTTCTTCCATGTGGCATCAATCTCAGCCAAAGGAAAGTCAAAAACCGCCCACAGCTCAACACCTGGAGGCTTTGCATTATTTGTTGACATTGGATCATATCCACCCCACTGCACATAATTCCACCTTCCCTGTGTGAATGATAGTTCCAATTCACTAATATGAAAATTTTGGACCTGGTTTACACAACACAGCATGATGTTAACAGCAATTCCAGAACATTCTTAGAAGGCAGTAGAAAATTGTTACACAGATGAGCAATGGAGACCACTTTCTTCTGAAGTTCTGATGTGACACAAAGGCATGAAACTGTCATGGTTTTACTAAATAACCCAATAGCGTGCAAAGGCCACATGCAGGAAAGTTTACTGTCTGAACAATGGCGTATCTCAAAATGTTAGCCTTTTATTATAGGAAATGTTAGCTATTGTTAGCAGCAAGTAAATATGGACACAGGTTGTATGCTACACAGATCTCTATAATTTAGTGTCATCTAATCCTAGTCAACGTGAGGAGACACGGGGATAGGATTATCCCAGTCAAGCTAATCTTTGGAGACTTAGTTTTGAATGTTGTTAGTGCATATACTCCACAAGTAGATCTGGATGAGACCGATAAGAGGTGATTTTAATGACATGGTTAAAAGTGTGCCTAACAGTAAGAAGCTTTTCTTAGGAGGCGATTTTAACGGTCATGTCGGTATAACTAATGGGGGGTTTCAGAGGGTGCATATAGGTTTTGGTTATGGTGATTGAAATCAAGAGGAAGAATACATCTTGAACTTTGCCGTAGCCTATGATATCATGATAGTTAACACTTTTTTTAGAAAGACATTCCCATTTAGTTACCTTTAGCAGTGGTTAGCATTCTAGCCAAATCGGTTTCAGAGGATGCATGAGGGGTTTTGGTTATGGTGATAGGAACCAAGAGGAAAAAGATATCTTGAACTTTGTCGTAGCATATGATCTTATAATAGTTAACATCTTTTTAGAAAGAGACATTCCCATTTAGTTACCTTTAGGAGTGATCAACATTCTAGCCAAATCGATTTTGTTCTTGTTAGGAGGGAGGACAAACGAGTCTGCATAGACTGTAAAGTTATACCTGAAAAGTGTATTGTCCAATAATATAAGTTGGTAGTCTCCGACTTTCGTTTTAGGATACGGGTTTGACAGGCTAAAGTCGCCAAAGCCACGAGGACGAAGTGGTGGAAACTCAAGGGGACGTCTCACAGTGTTTAAAGAGAGAATGATCGCGGAAGGGATATAGAATGTGAGAGAAGCGAATAGTATGTGGACGGAGATGGTAAACCGCAATTGGAAGGTGGCTACAAAGGTGCTTGGAGTGACCCGAAGGACAAGATGCGAACCTAAAGACAATTGGTGAGAATACATGTTACAAGCATATGCATCATGATAGGAACGACTACAACGTACAGAAGTACAAAGCAACAAAACGAATGCAAAGAAAGTGATGAGGCACGGGCAAGGCCTATGAGAAAATTTACCGGAAGTTAAGTACAAATGAGGGCAAGAAGGATGTCTACAAGATGGCTAAACTTCGAGAAACAAAGACGAGATATTTCAACTAAGTTAAATGTATCAAAGACGACACTGATAGACTTTTGGTGAAAGATGGTGAGATCAAGGATAGGAGAAGAAATAACTTCAACGAGCTGTTCAATCGAGACAACGAGAATAGTATGATTGAACTGGATGATACTTTGATGACAACGATATGTTGTTTATTCGAAGAATCCGAGTCAGAAATAGATAGGCCTTAAAAAGAATGAAAGTGGGTAACACGTTGGGGCCTCATAGCATTCCTATCGAGGTGTGGAAATGCCAGAGAGAAGTGGGATAGTTTGGCTAACTAATTTGTTCAATAGCATTTTAGGTCGAATAAGATGCCTAACAAGTGACAGAGGAGCACATTACTACTAATTTTCAAGAAATAAAGGAGGCATCCAAAGTTGTACTAATTATAGAGGAATTAAGCTTATGAGTCATACAATGAAGCTTTGAGAGCGAGTGATTGAGCACTATTTAAGAAGAGTGACAAACGTGACGACAAACCAATTTGTTTTTATACCCGGAAGGTCGACCACAGAGGCAATTTTCTTGACACGACAGTTGATGGAGAGGTATAGAGAGCAAAAGAATGATCTTCACATGGTGCTTATCGACTTGGAGAAAATCTATGACAAAGTGTCAAGATAGGTCATATGGTGGACGCTCCAAAGGAAAAAAGTCCTAACAAAGTATGTTGCCCTAATCAAGGATATGAACGAAGATGTTGTGATTAATGTCAGAACATGTGGTAGTGATATTAATGACTTCCCTATTAAGATAAAACTACACCAAGGGTCAGCGTTGAGCCTATACATTTTTGCCCTAGTGATGGACGAGATCACGTGAGATACACAAAAGATATCCCTTGGTGTATGCTTTTTGCTGATGAAGTGCTAACTGATAAGAGTAGGATAGGTATCGATAGGAATCTGGAGTTGTAGAGGACGACCTTAAAATCGAAGGCCTTTAGACTTAGTATGACTAAAACCAAGTCTATGTGATGCGATTTCAGCGGTGCCAGGACAGATGATGGAGATGTTAGTTTGGAATTGATGCTACAGTGGGATGGCGAGATTGATGAAGACGTGAGCCACAGGATAAAAGCGGGGTGGGTGAAATGGCGCTAAGTATCAGGTGTCCTGTGTGATAAAAAAATCTCTCAAAAGTTAAATGATAAGTTCTATAGAACGACGATCAAACCTACGATGCTATATAGAGCAAAATACTGGGCGACTAAAAGACAACATATACAGAAGATGAGTATAGTGGAGATGAGGACACTGCAGTGAATCTGTGATCGCACAAGGCGGGATCGAATCCGCAATAATGATATACATGTTAGGGCGGGGTAACACCAATTGAAGAGAAATTTGTCCAATATCGCTTAAGATAGTTTAGATATCTCCAACTGAGGCCTTCTGAGGCACTGGTACGTAGTAGAATTTTAAGACGTACCAAAAACGTAAGAAGGGGCAAATGTCGACCAACACTTACGTGAGAGGAAACAGTTAAACGAGACTTGAGAGATTGGAATGTATCGAAAGAATTAACTTTGGATAGGAGCGCATAGAAGTTACCGATCCACGTACCGGAATCATGACATAAGAAGAAGATTTAGGAGGAGGTGTTTTAGGCTCTCAGTTCAGATGGCAGGATGTACGACTTAGAATTTTAGCCTTGTAGGTTTTATTACAAGGCTCTTTGACCTTGAGGAGATTTCATTCCTAACCTACCCCATTAAAAAGCTTTGTTGTTGTATCTAATAATCCATGTCATAAATACATCCCTTCTCCTCAAGACTTTTGCATATATTAAGATGTGAAGTTCTAAGAAAAGGATGGTTTACATTGCAAAACTTGCATCATGACAATTGTATTTATTTAATTACCAGTATGGTATTTGTCAAATAAAAAATTAACAAACAAAACATTAGAAAAGCTCAGTCACGCGCTTGTCTTAGCAAGCTAACTTGGTAAGCTAAGGATGCCTACTTCTTTGGGCACTATAGTAGGACATGTTATCTGAGTAATAGTTTATCTCTGACTCATGCCAACACTTTGATAAATTTTCACCTAAATGTTGTAATTGTGGCAGCGTACATTTCACAGCAAGACTGTCAGAATCTCAAATCTGTCATACGATTCTAAGATTTTACGATCCAAGATTGACTAGACCGATCCGATTCTATGGTAGAATCTTAATGATTTTACGATTCTACCTAAACTTTTGTAGCATCATGATCAAAATTTTCATACGATCCTACTCGATTCTGTCGATTCTATTGTTTTATTGTAAATAATTACTTGTATACTTTCTTTTAATTAAAAAGTTCAACTTTTATCTGTTTATGTCATGGTTGTCATGGCGTAGTTGGCGACCACGGCGCCGAAGGGGCAACTGGACACCTTGGCGAGTCGCCAGCTACTCCATATCTACGTATCCCATCATGCATGCGTATACATCTACCGACTCTCTCTCTCTCTCTCTCTCTCTCCCTCTTCACTCTCTGCCTCCTCCTCCTCCTCCTCCTCCTCGACTCCTCTCCTCCCCCCCGCCCGCCTCCTCCCAGGTGCCTCCTCCTCTCTCCTCCCCTGCCTCACCTCCTCTCCCCCGCTCTTCCCCACCGCCGCCTCTCCTCTCCAGTGCCTCCTCCCCCCGCCGCTCGGTGCCGGCGGAGGGAAAAGGCCGCAGATCGGCGCTGGGGGCGGGAGAAGGCCGCAAATCGGCTCCGACGGTGGAAGAAGGTTGTAGATCGTCGGCGGCGGCAGGAGATTTCCTGAGCGAATAGCCTCGACGTCCCCTCCGACCGCCAGGACGACTTGGCGTCGTCTAGGCGACGCCGTGACAACCATGCTTTATGTTCACTATAATTATCATAAATAACACATGATTTTACCTTTACTCTACAATTTATAAAGAAAAGTTCAAAAGACATAATTTGGTAGATTTTACACCGTAGATTTTTAGACGTAATGTTATAATACACTATAGATTTTTTAAAATGTTTTTTGGTAGAATTAGGTAAGATCTTAGATTCTACATCGATCCTATCATTTGCGATCCTACCAAACAACCTCCGATCCGATTTAGGATCACGTTTCTGACAACCTTGTTTCACAAGTTAACCATGAATCCGAAAGTCCAAACAGCAGTGCAGGTCAGGTTGACTGGAATACAAAATGTCGAAAAACATAAATTTCAGAGATTTCATACTGCTCCTGTACAAAATTAGCACAAAAAGATCAGAACTTGGATTGCATCATTTGATTGATGCCTTAACAACTTAATGAGCACAATACCATATAAAAGTGCTCAAGATAGTCCACATTATGCATACAACAGTGAAGATCCCCATCTATCTAGTCCCAACTGTAATGGATCAACCGCAAAAGCTTTGCCGCAGTTGCTAGACTCAGCTTTAGTCTCAGTAGAGTGCCTGCCGATCTAAAAATGATTTAATTGCTCTATCCCCATCTAGTCTCAGCTAATTCTACCACTCTGCACGGCCAATTAGCACAAGCCATGAGCAATTCGAACACGAACCCTACGAGAACCGGTAGGGAGATATCTATGTTTGAGGGGGAGGGATGTGTGGGGCACGTACCAGCTGGGAGATGGCCTTGGGGAAGAGGTGGTGGTGCCGGCCGGCGGCGGCGGCGGAGGGAGGAGCGGAGGAGCGGAAGTGGAAGTGGGCCAGTGCCTTGCGGTCGGGGAGCGGACGCAGGAGCAGCTCCTCCGTGAACTCCTCCGCAGCCGCCGCCGTAGATGCCGCAGCTGCGGCGGCGGCGGCAAGTAGGAGGAGAGAGAGGAAGAAGAGCCGGCGAGCGGGTGGCGGCGGCGCCATTAGCGCCGGCCAAGGGCTGGGCGGCGTGGTTTTGCTCGGGTCGTTGTTGCGGGCCCCGCTTGGTACTTCTTCAGCTCGTCAGTTTTTACGGTGACTCGTGTAGTCAGTTTCAAGACCGAAATCAGCGGGCCGTTCGTACTAACTTTGGTTTTAGCTTGGATTTATACTAACAGAGGATTTTGTAGAGTTATATTTGTAACAATTTTGATCAATATAAATAAAACTACTGTAATATATGTTAGATATATCTTACATAGCTGTGTATCTAGGCTCTGTTCTTTTCAGCTTCTAAAAACTGCTTTTTGGCTTTTCTATAGTAACTAGTTTTTAAATGGAGTATTTTTTTAAGATAGGGTCTACTAGTTAATTGTAGTACATATTTTATTGACTTCATTTTTATTGGCAAAACCGCATGTGAGTTTCATTACTCTGTAATCTCTCGTACAAACAAATTTAAAACCACAAGTCATGACCAAAAAGCCACAAACCGCAACCAAAAAGAACAGGCCCTTACCCTATTGTACGAGAGGTTTCCTGCATATATACCACACATGTACATGTATATATTGGACTATTGGCCTTATAAAGAATACATGCGCTATTCATAATATGGTATCAAAGCACATACCTAGGGTTTCGTTTGGCCGATTCGTTTTCTCCAGCCTCTGCCGCCGCCGCTTGGCTTTTCTTGCGTCGAGGTTCACCTCCGCATGCACCAGTCTACGGGCTTTAAAATAAGACGCAACGTCGATGTTCACCTCCGCACGCACCGGTCTACGTACTCTAAAATAAGACGCAACGTCGACGTTCGCCTCCGTGCGTACCAGTCTACGGACTCTAAAATAAGGTGCAACGTTGAGGTTCGCCTCCGCGCGCACCAGTCTACGGACTCTAAAAAAAGACGCGGATGTTGTTCCCGCGCACGCGTGGATATTGTCTCTACGCGTACTCCCCGGAGTATAAAAAAAGACGTGGATGTTGTTCCCACGCACGCGTGGATGTTGTCCCTACGCATATTCTCCGGAGTATAAAAAAAGACGTGGATGTTCCCACGAATGCGTGGATATTGTCCCTACGCGTACTCTCCGGAGTATAATAAAAAAAACACAGATGTTGTTCCCGCGCATGCGAGGATGTTGTCCCTACGCGTACTCGGAGTATAAAAAAACGTGGATGTTGTTCCCACGCACGCGTGGATGTTGTCCATACGCGCATTCTTCAAAGTATAATAAAAAAGACGCGGATTTTGTTCTCGCGCACGCATGGATGTTGTCCCTACGCGTACTCCCCGGAGTATAATAAAAAACACGCGGATGTTGTTCCCACGCACGCGTGGATGTTGTCCCTACGCGTACTCTCCGGAGTATAAAAAAGACATGGATGTTATTCCCACGCACGCGTGGATGTTGTCCCTACGCGTACTCTCCGGAGTATAAAAAAAGACGTGGATGTTGTTCCCACGCACGCGTAGATGTTGTCTCTACGCGTACTCTCCAGAGTATAATAAAAAAGAAGCGGATGTTGTTCCTGCGCACGCGTGGATGTTGTTCCTGCGCACGCATGGATGTTGTCCCTACGCGGACTCTCCGGAGTATATAAAAAGATATGGATGTTGTTCCCACGCACGCGTGGATGTTGTCCCTACACGTACTCTCCAAAGTATAAAAAAAGACGTGGATGTTGTTCCCACGTACGTGTGGATGTTGTCCCTACGCTTACTCTCCGGAGCATAATAAAAAAGACGTGGATGTTGTTCCCACGCACGTGTGGATGTTGTCCCTACGCGTACTCTCCAGAGTATAAATAAGACACGGATGTTGTCCCTGCGCACTCTACGGAGTTTAAAGAAGACGCGGATGTTCCCGTGCACGCGTGGATGTTGTCCCTACGTGTACTCTCCGCAGTATAAATAAGACATGGACGATGATCCCACGCACTCTACGGAGTATAAAAAAGATGCGGATGTTGTTCCAGCACAAGACGCTGGATGTTGTCCCACGCTGCACTCTCGGAGTATAAAAAGACGCGCATGTTGTTTCTGCACACGCGTGGATGTTGTCCCTACGCGTACTCCCCGGAGTATAAATAAGACGCGGATGTTCTCCCTGTGCATTCTACGGAGTATAAAAACTGCACGATGGCCGATGCACCAGGGAGTGCCTCGTTTTAGCGGCGCACCACCTGGATATCGCGCCAAGACGCTGCACCGTGGAGTGCATCGCTCTTCAAGGTAGGGGAACGGCGCCGCCTCCCCGCCTCGCGCTGTAGCGCCCTCGGCCCACGCCCGCGCCCGCACCCTCCGCGGCATGGTTTTTGAAGGTAGGGAAACGGCGGCGCCTTCCCGCCTCAAGGTGTAGTGCCCTGCACGACCTTTTTAAGGTAGGGAATGACGACCTCCTCCCGCCTCGGCGACGGCCCGGCCCGACGCAGGACTTCGCCGTCCGCCTCATAGGCATCGCCTCGGTGGGACGGCCCGGCTCCAGCGCAGGACTTCGCCGTCCGCCTCGTAGGTATCGTCTCGGCAGTACGACCCGGGTCCGGCGAAAGACATGCCCATCCGCCTCGTAGGCGTCGCCTCGGCGGGACGGCCTGGCTCCGACGCATGACTTCGCTGTCTGCCTCGTAGGCATCATCTCGGTAGGACGGCTCGGCTCCGGCGCAAGACATGCCCGACCGCCTTGTAGGCATCACCTCGACGGGTGACTTCGCCATCCGCCTCATAGGCATCGCCGGGCGGACGGCCTCGCTCGCGCACGACTTCGCCGTCCGCCTCGTAGGCATCGCCTCGCGGACGGCCCGGCCCGGCGTGGGACTTGCCGTCCGCCTCGTAAGCATCGCCTTAGCGGGTGATTTCGTCGTCCGCCTCGTTGGCATCGTTTGCAGACGGCTGGCTGGCCGCAAGACTTGCCCATCCGCCTCGTAGACATCGCCTCGGCGGGACGGCCTGGCTCCGGCCAGACTTCGCTGTCCACCTCGTAGGCATCGCCTCGGTGGGACGGCCTGTCTCCGGCGCAATACTTGCCCGTCCGCCTCGTAGGCATCGCCTCGGCGGGTGACTTCGTCGTCCGCCTCGTAGGCATCGCCTCGGCGGGTGACTTCGTCGTCCGCCTCGTAGGCATCGCCTCGGCGGGATGGCTCTGCTCTGGTGCACGACTTCGCCATCCGCCTCTAGGCATCACCTCGGTGGGATGGCCCGACTCCGGCGTAAGACTTGCCCGTCCGCCTCGTAGGCATCGCCTCGGCGGGACGGCCTGGCTCCAGCGCAGGACTTCGCCGTTAGCCTCATCGGCATCGCCTCGGTGGGACGGCCCGGCTCCGGCGCATGACTTCACTGTCCGTCTCGTAGGCATCGCCTCGATGGGACGGTCCGGCTCCGGCGGCAAGGCTTCGCTGTCCGCATGGTAGGCATCGCCTCAGCGGGACGGCCGGGCTTCGTCATGGGATTCCGTGGAATTCTTCGTAGGCATTGCCTCAGGGCGCGGCAAGCAACTAGTTGCATCGGCTTGCCGGTCGGCACCCTCGCGCTTGCTGTCGGGGACAGGGGGGATAGTTTGTCACGTCAGCTCGCCCATCGGGAGCTCTGTGCTTACTACGAGGGAGTCCTGTTGTGGGGGTGGCCCAACCCCCCGTGACTAGGTATTGTAATTGGCCTAATATGTAATAGGCCCGATAGTGTGGAGGCATATACCAATGTAAATATAGCAATGTACACTCATCCTTTGTAAGTATTAAGGGGTATAATGAAGATTTTCCATTCTACCCCACTCATGTATATAAACTCCCAGGAGGGGCAGGAGGAGGGGCATCCTCTCATTCTTACCAACTCTCCCACAGATCTGGCTCTCCTCTTCCTCCTCTACGAGTCCCCTTCTTTACTGTTTGGCCTGTAGCGACAACACACATCATTTGCTTCTTTTTGTGCCAAAAAGGGTTTATACCATCAAATTTCAACATCTCAAGTGCCTCAACAGAACATTGTGGTCGAACGTAAGAATAGAACCTTGGTCGAGATGGCTAGAACAATGTTAAATGAACATACTACTCCTAGGAAGTATTGGACTGAAGCTGTTTCGACTACCTGTTACATTTCGAATAGAGTATTCTTGTGAGCTAAACTGCATAAGACCTCCTATGGGCTACGGTTTGGTTATTCTCGTATTGTTTCTCACTTGAGGGTGTTTGGATGTCGATGATTCATACTTAAACATGGCAATCTTGATAAATTTAAATCTAGATCCTTAGATGGCATCTTTCTTAGTTATGTAGTTCACACTTGAGGCTATTGTGTACTCAACTTAGAAACTAACAAAATCGTTGAGACTTGCGAGGTTACTTTTGATGAGGCTAGTCATGGTACTAGACTCGACAAAGCAGGTATACAAGTCTCTAACGCACTCGAGGATATCTTCTATGACTCCGACAACGACAACAGGGAGTTTCTGATTCAACTACGACACCTACGACCACCTCTACGAATACTCCTATGACCATTCATGAGGTAGAGGCCACTACGACCTCTTTGGCAACATCTACGACCACTTCATAGGTTCCTCTACGTATTCAATGAAGTCATCTCCTTGAACAAATGATCAGTGAGTTAATGAAAGAGTTCTTTGTAGTAGGTATAACTCCAATGCCTCATATGCTCATTATGCTTTTGTCTCCTCTTTTGAACCCCAAGATGTAAGTCACGCTTTATCTGATGAGTCTTGGATTAATGCTATGCATGAGGAATTAGAAATTTTTAGTGTAATAAAGTCTGGACTTTGGTTTCTCCTCCTCATAGTCATAATGTAATTGGAACTAAATGGGTCATTAAGAATAAACAAAGTCAGGATGGTATTGTTGTTTGAAATAAGGCCAGATTTGTCGCTCAAGGATTTACCGAGGTAGACGGTCTTTGACTTTGGTGAAACATTTGCACCTGTTGCTCAATTAGAAGCCATTAGAATTCTGTTAGCATTTGCTGCATCAAAGGATTTTAGACTTTATCAAATGGATGTGAAAAGTTCTTTTCTTAATGGCTATATTGAGGAGGAACTTTATGTCAGACAACCACCTGGCTTTGAGAATTCTAAGTTTCCTGATCATGTCTACAAATTGTCCAATGCTTTATATGGTCTAAAACAAGAACCCAAAGCTTGGTATGATAGGTTTAAATCATATTTGCTTAAAATGACTTCCAAGTGTGCAAGGTAGATAAGACTTTGTTTTCTCTCAAGCATGCCAATGATCTTTTACTCGTTCAGATTTATGTGGATGATATCATCTTTGGTGATTTCTCTCAAGCTCTTGTTTTCAAGTTTTCAGATACTATGAGCAGGGAATTCAAGATGATTATGATGAGAGAGCTCATATTTTTCCTAGGCTTTCAGATTAAACAATCAAAGTTGGGTATTTTTGTTCATCAAACCAAGTACATCGAACATCTTCTTCGTCACTTTGACATAGGGATAGTCAAACCAATTTCCATAGCCATGGAATCTATGGCTATGCTTGATCCTGACGAAGATGGATAGCCTGTAGATCAAAAGGAATATAGAAATATAATTGGCTCTGTTTTTTACCTCATCGCTTCAAGACCAGACATACACTTTGTTTGTACTTGTGTGCTCACTTTCATGCTTCCCCACGAGCTTCACATCGTCAAGCGGCAAAGTGAATTTTCAGGTATCTTCAGTCAACTTTGGAATTTGGCTTATGGTACTTTTCTTCATCATGTCTTACCCTTAGAGCTTATTCAGATACAGATTTTGGGGTTATCAAATTGATAGGAAGAATACTTCTAGCACATGTCATTTTTAGGCACATCTCTTGTTTCATGGGCTTCTAGGAAATAGGTGTTTGTTGCACTTTCCACTTCTGATGCTGAATATGTAGCTGCTGCTCATGTTGCTCTCAATTACTTTGGATGACAGCTACTCGTAAGGATTTTGGCTTAGAATTGGATAGCGTTCCACTTTTCTGTGATAATACTAGTGCGATTAGTATTGCTAAAAATTATGTGCAACATTCAAGAACCAAACACATTGATATTCGCTATTACTTCCTTACAGACCATGTGGAAAAGGGAGATGTTATATTGCATTTCATTGATTCCAATTCTTAAGTTGCTGATATTTTTATCGAACTAGCTTGATTCTTCTCATTTTGGTCGGTTGCGAAGTGAGTTTGGTGTGTTATATCCTATGGGATTATTCTGAGGGGGAGCCTGGTTTTTAAATATTTTGGAAGCTTTATATTATACTTGTCAAATAATACACCAATCCAAGTCATTGAAATCAAATGAGTAGTAGAGCTATCTTTATCATATTTACTCATTTACTTTGTAGGTTTGATCGTGACAGGTTGTAATCAATCTACTATAGTTGAACTAAAACTTGACATGGTGGAAGACTTTGACAAGATTGATTGTAGATAGCACTTTGTGATGTTAATCTAAAAGGATTAGCTTGGTCATGAGTCTTCTTTTAAATCTTGGCTATGAATGTTTCATATTGCACCTTTTATATTCACTCAAGTTAGCATGTTATAAATAAAAAAAGCGCACAACGTGCTTGAATGAAAAGATGTATGCTTCAAGCATACCATGGTCAAACAAAAGAAAAAGCACAGAACATGCTCAAATGAAAAGATGCATGCTTCAAGTATGCCACTATTTAATAGAAATTTGATACAAAAATGGCACCATGAAAAGAAGTATGCTACTAGCATGCTACATGCTTAAGAATTAAGTGTGGAGCCATATGAGACTGCTTCACTTTTTAGGCTAACTCTTTTTGGAGTGATATTCCTTGGTGCTCTTTATAGATTGGTTTGGTCATGGCCGTGATGCCTGACATTAATTTAATTTGCTTAATTGTGCTAAAGACTTGTTTATACTTGCTATATGGTATATGATTTTATATGATCTAGGAAGTTCTACTAAAAAATGGCTTATGTACATTCTTAAATCAATGCAAAGTAACTTGGATAATCTATAAAGCTTCTGGATATTTACTCTCATTGCTTCTTTTTAGAATCATCCTATCTCTGAAGCCTTTGATGATTTCATTGCCAAAGGGATAGATATTAGAAGATAAGGGGAGAACTTTCTGAGAATTTAATAAAACAATTCCAAAACACTTTGCTTTCTAGTGTTGGGGGGAGTTTTCTGAGCTTTTTGGCGCCTTCTACAGTGGTCTGTGTTCTTTAGGTTGTGGTCTGCAACTCTTTCTGCTATGATCTACGATCTGTGGCTTCGAATTTTTTACTTTTCTCAAATTTTCTCTTCAAGAGTTTTTGAGGTGTTGTCAATGTATTCATTAAGGAGGATATTGTTAGACCATGTGATGGTCGTGCACTTAGCAATGATGAATAATTGACATTTGAGTTTCATTGGAATTTGCATTTGTAAAAGTTCTGATCGATGCGCTTGTGTTGCTGGAAACTTTTAGGGTGGCAGTCGACCACAACAGATGATCAAGGTCTGTCAACCACGGTAGTCGTTCAAGGCAGTCAACCAATGCAAATAACGATCGGCTTCAACCACGATTAGGAAACCGGTTGTATGCTATGGGGAACCAGACATATGACATAATGAACGAGATATAATGGACTACGGTCGGTAGTCGGTGACTTAGCGATCGGGTGTCTTAAACATTGCAGTCGGTACTAGATGGTTCAGTGACTGGTTGGTAGTCGGTAGTACTACAATGCATATGATTTCCTAGTGTTCTGAGCGGAGCAATAAGAATTCCCGAGTACTTGTGTTTTTGAGTACTTGATGAGCTAGTGATCGGTCGGTGCATAGTAGTTGTAATCGGTCATAATAAGTGATCGGAGATTGAGAGCATTGGATATTCTTGTCGTGGATGACCTGGTTGATATTGGTGGATGATTGAAGGTGTGTTTTGTGAGTGTGGACTAATGTCGGTCAAGTTAGGAAGAACTTGTGCCGAGAAAAACGTTCTTTGGTCTTTGGATATGCAGGTTGTCTAGAGGCGATTATGGACGGTGATGAGGAGAATCGAGACTAGGATGGGGAAATCTGAGGTCCAGATAGTTGAAGATGTCATGTGAGGTGGTCGGGCTCATGCTAGAGTACGTGGAGATCAAAGGTGGTGATGCATGGTGAAGATACAAGAGGTGCTGTCCTGGAGGCTTCGATATGTGAGGTGATGGTGCATGATGAAGATACAAGAGGTGTTGTCCTGGAGGCTTCATCATATTGTGTGTTAGGAGTTGTGGAAGGAGTCCATAACTGAGAATGAAAGAGTTACGGATAGAGTTCGTAACTTGGAAGATTGAGAGTTTGAATTAAACCCTTGTTCGGAAGGGTTTCGGGTCTCTTGGTTTTTAGAAGAGATAGTATTTTGAGTCCGTGTTTGAGGTGAACATGGTTTGGATGTTAGCCTATAAAAGCAGGGAGAGGCTACAGGCTAACATGACGGTTCTGAGAGAATTTCGAGAAGGTTTTGACTTTAGTTTTTGGCTAGGGCTTTTCTGGGTGCTTGTGAGGGCACTTTGTAAATCCACAGAAATCCAATAATAAAGATAATCTTGAATCAATCTAGTTCATGATTTGTTGAAGATTGTTGGTGATTGCGATTGGGTTGAAGCATATGACCACGTACAAACTGGTCACGGACAAAGCGATCGAAGTATTCGAACAGAACAATTGATTGGGTGAGCGGTTGAGCAGAGCAGTCGATCAAGCAGTCGTACGCTGAGTGATTGGTCAGGCGATCGATCACTGAGTGGTCAAAATCTTCACTGGCCGCCAAAAGACTCTAAAAAGTAGTGACAATCATTTACCCCCTCTGATTGCAGTATTCGATCCTACATGGACACCAACTTCGCTCAACCTGAGCACAATTAAAGTACTAGCATTAGGTAGTCGCCAATTCGCATGTAAATCCAAATTTATTTTACTTAGGAACAAGTTCACCTGATAATATTTAATGCGTCTTAATAATTCTTTTCAGTTAAATAATATATTTAACTGAAAAGCGCAAGACATATGTGTATCCGCATCAATACATAAAAACCAATATGGATTTCTCCAGAATAGGACGATTCAAGACTGTCTAGCTTGGGCTTTTGAATACATTATTAGTGCGAACAGAGCAAAAAAGTAAATTATCATTCTCAAGCTGGATTTTGAGAAAGCTTTTGACACAATTGAGCACTCTACAATATTGAAGTAGTGCGAAGAAAAGGATTTCCAGATAAGTAGATTGAGTGGACAACTCAAATTCTTTTATCAGGATACGTTTCTGTACTTCTAAATAGGGTGCATGTAACATCTTTTTATGTTAGAGAGGAGTCAGGCAGGGGGATTCGTTGTCATCTCTCCTGTTTGTACTATGAGCTGATCTACTGCAATCAATTATTAATGAAACAGCAAGAAAAGGATTGTTTCACCCACCAATATCCGTCTCAAGTACCTAAGACTATCCAATTGTTCAATATGCTAATGGCACTTTAATCATAATGCCAACTTGTGTGAAGCAACTTTTATGTTTAAAAGGTCTTCTCTAGGCATTCTCTACATCCACTAGTCGTAAAGTCAATTACCACAAATCCTTGATGGTTCCCCTTAATGTCAGTTATGAAAAGGTCGTCCATCTTGCAGGAATGTTTGGTTGCAAGGTTGGTACAAGGCCTTTCATATATTTAGGTTTGCCTTTGTGCACAACATGGCCCATAGTTCAAGATTTTTCACCATTAGAAGGTAGAGTGGAAA
This sequence comes from Bonia amplexicaulis, assembly GCA_036346245.1. Taxonomy (NCBI): domain Eukaryota; kingdom Viridiplantae; phylum Streptophyta; class Magnoliopsida; order Poales; family Poaceae; genus Bonia; species Bonia amplexicaulis. Next base: position 10,025,489 of record CM070765.1, read on the forward strand.
GAAGGTTATCAAGCTCAACAACGTATTTGTCTTATGGTGGAACGCTCATAGTAGTCAATGCGTTTCTCTTTGCATACTATATACTACATGTGCTTGCTTAAATTGTCAAATAAAGTGATTGATCATATAGACAGGGCAAGAAAGCACAGTCTTTGGAGAGGCTCACAAGAATTACAGGAGTTATGCAAATCTTTAGCTGCATGGGAGAAGGTGTGTCGTCCTAAAAGGATGGGTGAGTTTTTAATCTACGAGTGCAAAATTGCGCTTGTCATGAAATACCTTCATAAGTTTTATAGCAGAAACGATATTCCCTAGGTTCAAATACTTTCATCAAAATATTATGAGGCAGTGGTACCTCATGCAGCTAATGATTGTAGCTCTTTTTGGTGGCGAGATGTGATGAAATGTATTACAATGTTTAGAGGCAAGGGGATGGTAATAGCATTCTCTTTTGGAAGGATTTCTGAGATGGAAATCTTTTATGTCATAAATAACCCAAATTATACTATTTTGCAAAAAATCAGGATGCATCTGTCAGGGATATTATGCAAGACAATGATCCATACATACAATTTCATCTGCCTCTTTTGGAAAAGGCATTCCAAGAGTATACATATATGCAAACATGCTAACTAATGTACACAAACAACAAGTAGTAGATCATTAGACATATATTTGGGGCAATGCAAAGTACACATCAAAAAATTTCTACAATCATTAATTTAGACGAATGCAACATCTTATAGAGTTTTCCTATATCTAGAAAAGTAAATGTGTAATGAAGTTGAAAGTTTTTGCTTGGTTATTCATGATGGACAGTTTAAATACAAGAAACATATTGAAGAGAAGACATTACAACATTGGAAATAAATTTAATTGTGTGCTATGGGACATAGGAATGGAGAAGACCTTGCATCATCTTTTCTTCAACTCTACATTTAGCAGACAATGTTGGCAAAGTATTGAGATTCAATGGGTTGATGACCCCGATGTAACTCGCATGGTTCATCAAGCAAAACATGTATCTGGGATTCCATTTTTCATGGAAATTTTCATCATATCTGCATCGCATATTTAGAAGCAATGAAACGACAAAATTTTTTAGTAGCAAAGTCCTAGCTTTTTAAGTTAGAAACAGAACTTCAAGATGGAAGTATCTCCACATTCGCACAGAGCGAATGATAGCTTACATGATGCAATTTGTAATTAGCTAAAGTCTTTATAATTAGATTTTTATGGCTTTAGTCGTGTTCATATTGTAACTATTAAATTATTTAATATATCATAGTAGGAGACTCTCCTATTGTTTTTCTTCAAAAAAAAAGAAGGCTAAGGATATTTTTCATAGCTTTTGCCACTCTCAGTGCTCGGTGGTTGAGACTAGGTTGTTAGAATAAGTGTCGTACAATTAAGAGGGGTCTTTGGCTAGTACATTGATAGCATCTTGGTGCCATATTGCTCAAACTTTGTTGCATGCTAGGTCATTTGATATGCATCCATGTCTTTTGTGTTCTAGAACTCCTAAGCCGGTATGACTGTCATTGATAAAATAGTATGACTACATCATATATGTCGATTTCTTTTTTCTAGAATGATTGATTTTCTTCTCCCAGCTGATTTTCACAAACTGTATGACCATAGTTGATCAAGCGGTACTACCACTAGAGTGGTATCACCGCACACTTGATGCCAATATGACCACAATAGCGGTAGTTCTACACTTTTGTTGGCGGTTGTGATATTCCAGAGTGCACATTTTTTGGGCATTTTGGATTTCATGAGCACAATACTATCGCCATGCTACACCCAATACGACCAGAGTTACGATACGACCATAGTTTAGTTGGTAGTATCCTTGTTTTTAAAGATGGTGTTTTTTGGCTACCTTGATTTCACTTGAGCGGTCATGCCACGTCTTGTGAGGGCAGTATGACTAAACCCAGGGTTAACAGCTAGTTTTTGTGCATTTAATGCAAAGTAATAGCTGTTGAATCATCATTCAGTCTAATCGGCCACACAATGATGGTGCGACCACTCTCGGGTGAAAAATAGGGACTTTGTCCCAACGGCTACACAAATGGTTGGAGGCCATGAATACCTCCTCTCCTGCAGCAAGGACTTCTTCTTGGAACCCTAATGAATACTCTTGAGTCCTTGCCTCTTCTCTTCACCTCCTGAGCATTGACTTCATTCTTGTGAGGTTGTTGAGAGCATTCAAGTACATAACATCCATTGTTTGAGCTTTGTGGCACTTGGTCATCAAGTAAGTGTCATTGAGTTGTTAGTCTTGGAGGCTGCTGCCTCCTAGATGGCTTGGTGTGTGGAACATGTGATCTCTTTAAGAAGATTATGAAGAGGCCCGAGATTGGTGTGAAGGTTGGAGCTCACTTATCCAGAGCGAGAAAGAGCTACATACCCTAATGGATTGAAGAAGGCTCACTTTTTGCACAGAGCTGACTTGATTTGTTTAAGCTCCCTCAATATGGATTAGGGGAGTTCGTTAAAACTCCAACACCACGGGAAAACGTCTTGTGTGTATCTTGTGATGCTCTCACTAACTCTTTACTTTGTGCATTTACATTCCTAATGATTGAAGTGTATTCTTGTATACATAGAATTGCAAACCACGTTTGGACTTATATTGTTAGTGCACTTAGCAAGACTTAGTATTTATGTTTTGAATTGTGCAAAAACAAATTTCATTTTCATTCTAGCTCAAAAACCTGGTTTTAGGCAAAAAAAAATTTAAAACATCATATTCACCTTCTCTAGTCGGTTATCCTTGATCGTACATGATTCTTAGCTACACCATGAGATTATTACTTTGGTAATCCCTTCCTTGATTGTTGATGATCCATCATCTTGTCACCCTAGCTTAATTATCATAATAATTCGCCCTTAGTTTATCAATATTGAATAATGGTTATGCTTAGTGGTTGACTTGAACATGACACAAATATTGCCAACATATACTTGGGACATGGTATGACACTTGGTGTGTTAACATGAGTTACCACTGGAAACAGGAAAATATTTTATAAAATAGTTGAGACTTAGGCGAGTGGATTGTATGAGACCGTTGCAGGGTTTGTATGTGATCTGGGTTTGTTGATTGTATCATCTAAGTCAATTAAGAACTGAATTGTGTGCTGATCATGCAATGACAAGTCAAGTATGACACGACCTGGCCAAATAAATTGCTTAATTTTCGAATGGCTCCTACGCATAGAGGTTGGTTATGATGATATAGTGGCGGGATGCAAATTTCCCACCACGCCATCGAGTCCCTCATTGAAGGGAGCATTCTGGGGGTAGACCCATAACAATCACGGCCCAAGGTTGAGGACGTGGGTTTCTCATTGAAAATGTAGACAAAGAAGGGAGCATTCTGGGGGTAGACTCGTAATGGTCACATCCCAATGTTGAGAGAATAGTGTTGAGGCGAGACATTTGAAAAGCCTTGTGATGATCCCCTCAGTCGCTCTCGCCAATGGAAGCGTGAACGACAACATGTGTTAGACATCTCTTATGGGTAAATTTGTATAGCCTCTTTAGAGTGTAAAATCTAGTGTTCCCGATTATGGGCATTGTGAAGAAAGCTCACTTGGTTAGTTTATAAAATTATGATGGGAAATACGATAATGATGCATAATGGTAGCCTTAGTATAAATGCAGGCGGATGGATTCCACTATTGTATGTGGAGGGATTCCACTGGTATAGGTAGAGTGATTCCCCTGTGGAGATGGAGGGATTCCATTCTCATGATGAACTTAGTTAAGCATAACAATTTGGTTTTAAGTAAAAATGCTAGGTCATAGGCTTGAAAAATAACTATAGTAATTAAAATAAAACTTACTTTGTTCTAAAATAACCCTAAGACCTTCTCTTAACCAGCCTAGCATCTATCACAGTGGACACAATTGAGTGGTGATATCCAACTGTGGCTCAAAAACTCTGAAGTACACATGAAAATTTTTATTAAGTCATCGGGTAAAGTCATTTCAATACTTTGGTTGCTTTAGTTTCATATATTTGCATCATATGATAAGCTACACCATAGAAACTATTTCATTTGCATGCTCTTTACACATGAAACATGGTTCACAACCCCCCAAAGCTTCATTCCGAGATCATTGATTTGGATTCCACTACGGGAAACACGTGATTTACCGAGTGCAAAAATCATTGCCGAGTGCCAAATTGCGGGCACTCGGTACAAACCTTCTTTGCCGAGCGCCGCACTCGGCAACATATAGCACTCGGCAAATAGTACTTTGCCGAGTGTCCGCACTCGCAAATACCGCACTCGAATATTGTCTTTGCCAAGTGCCGTGCACTCGGCAAAGGTAGGCACTCGGCAAAGACTGCTAGGGGCCTAACGGCATCCAGCGGCGTCCTCTTTGCCGAGTGCCCCGCTTGGCACTCGGCAAGAAGATTTATTTTGCCGAGTGCCCAAACTTGACACTCGGCAAATGATTTTTTTTGGTTTTTGCCACCAATTTTTTTTGAAGCTTTAGTACACTACCACAAACAACATGTTTAAATTTGGGACATTTGCATTGCCTTTTGGCATATTTCTATAGTTTATTTTGTTTTGTTGAATTTTTCCAGAAATGTAAGTTTGAACTGTAGTGCATCGAATAATGGATTACATTCGCTCAAAAATGTTATCCTTGTTTCTTAGTGTAAATTTAGGCTAAATCCAGAACTGTCTTGAAATTTCGATCAACGTGCTCACGGGCAAAGCCGCCAACTTGCGTGGAGTGGTTTTTAATTGTATAAAATGCGAACGAATTCGAAAATCATGAAACTTGTCGAGTTGTCGCCGATCGTATGCGTATGCCGTGGAAAAAATTTGAAAAAGTTTCAAGCACGCTGTCACGTACGATGCTCACAAACCAGGAGATCTCCTACGTTTGTGAGCATCGTACGTTTGTGACCAAGAGATCTCCTCGGCGCCCTCTCCGCCGATCTCGCCATGCACCGCCCCCTGTGCCCCCGCCTCCTCCGCCGAGCTCGCTGGCCGCCGCTTTGTCGCCTCGACCGCCTGTGAACAAATTTGTAAAACACGCTATGAAAAAAGAGAGGAAGTTTTATTAAAGAAAATCTTTGCCGAGTGTCTTGTGGGAGATACTCGGCAAGGAGGGGTTTGCCGAGTGCATTGTGGGAGGCACTCGGCAATATGATTTGCCGAGTGCCCGATCGTGACACTCGGCAAAGGAGTTTGCCGAGTGCCCGATCGGGGCACTCGCAAACAATACACATAACATTAATTTCCGCGCCGCACACACGCAACACCCGCGCCCGCACGCCCGCCGCCGCCCCGCGCCCAGACACCGCCGCTGCCACGCCGCGCGCCGCCCGCCGCCGCCCGCCGCCGCCGCCGCCCGCCGCCCGCCCGCCCGCCCGCCGCCCGCCGCCGCCCCGACGCGCAGCGCCGACTCATGACTCGGCCGCCGCCGACGCCTCCCGCCCGACGCCTCCCAGCCGCCGCCGCCCGACGCCTCCCGACGCCCCGCCCCCACGGCCGCCGCGCCCGACTCCTCCGCCCGACTCCAAACTGATCTCACCACCGTAACAACCCCTGATTCTTCCATTTGCAATCATTTTCTTGATACCGATTTCTGAGTCATAATCCAATTGCTCGATATCGTTGATCATTATAACCTGATGAGGGTTTTCGCGTATTGCTTCATACAAACTTTGCACATAGCCATGCTCATTGTCCGGTGATCTTTGCCTCTTGAGGGTGAGCTCGCCAACCCATGTCCCGAATTGGCGTCTCGAAGACGTACATTGGGTTCACGTACCACGAACCACGAACTGTTGTCTTTTACTAAGGTAGTCGACCCAGAATTACTTGGTTAACAACCCATGTCCCGAATTGGCGTCTCGAAGACGTACCTTGCAGCACCAACTTTCTCACATTGGATTGTCGTGAAAAGAATTTTGCGATGTCTCGAACTAACTACGTACAACAACTAAGACTTGAAATTTAGTAGTCATACTCCATCTTAATGGGTGCATTTTTTAAGCGGACTGGGCAAGATGCCTAGATGATCAGTGATCCACATGAGGTTATGCAATTTTTCTTTGTCAAAATCTAATCTCATGGAGTTCAAGGAAGCAAACTATGGTATCATGTTCAAGTACGGATGCAAAATATAAGTCTCTAGCAAATCACTACTCCAAGAACTTGGAATCTTTCAGGTTGGACTACCAAACTTATGGTGTGATAGCCTAGAAGCCACCTATCTATCAACAGATCCGGTATTCGATGCACACAGAAGCACCCCTGCACATAACTATGTGCAGAGGTGCCCAGATGGCAACACGTGTCTCCCAAAAATCAAAAAATACTTTAAAATCCAAAAACACTTAAAAAATTGTAAAAAGTATTTTTTTAAGTATTTAAAAAATACGTTTATTTAAAAGTAATTTTTTAAGTACTTAAAAAATATTTTTTAATAAAAGTATTTTTAAAAAATACTTTAAAGTATTCAAAAATGCTTTTAAAATTTTTTAAAGTATTTTTTAGAAATTTTTGGATTTTTAAAGTATTTTTTGATTTTTTAAGGATACGTGTCGCCATCTAGGCACCCCTGCAGAGCCGCTCCGTCTCGCATGGCCTTAGATCAAGGTTAGCAGGGCCAGCATAATTAGCTAATTACCCCATCTCCTTTCTAAAAAACTAATTACTCCATCTTTGCTTTAAGAAAGCAAATTACTCCATCTATTTATGCGTCATTCTGGGTATTGGCATAATACCCTTCCACTTATTTTCACAAATGAACCCTGCTGGCAGTGCCAGCCACTTCAATGTTGGATTGTTGGTGGCGTACTAGTGTGCCAAATAAATATTTGCTCTGCTTTTTGGGTTTTTGTCTTTTACTTTTTTGCTTTTGGTTTATGTAAAAATCAGAATAAATATGATGGTTTTTTAAAACGGATTTTTCGGATGGTTTTTTGAGTCAAAAGCCATGTGCGTTGTCTACTTGCTGTTTCAAAAAACATAGACAGTCCATTCTCATTCCACTGTCGCTGACATGGCAAGCTTTGCCACGCGAACAGCCAGTGGGGTATGGCGTGGCAGCCCTTGCAAACATTCATTTTTGAAAATAGCTTATGAACAAGCTTTGGTATTTTTTTAATAAATAAGTTGAGGAGGGGTTTATTTTTAAGATATGTTGTAAAAAGGTCTATTAATAATAAAAAGAGTTCTCTTAATGCGTAGTAGTAAAAATCATTTCGTTCATGCAATTATGCTAGACCACTTTGTGTTGACACTATCGGTTAACTTCAAAAATTCAAGCTCTCCTGCCTCCTCTTGAAAAGAAAAAAAAATTGTAATCCTGAAACTGTGTTTTTCCAAAGAATTTTGAAACCGTGTGGAATGATTTGGGTTAGCAATAAACAAACTAACGGAGACAGAGACAGAGCGTCGTGTATACCTGGAGTCGTTAACATCTCCCATGTCCTTGATGGTGGAGTGACCACCGAGTTGTAGTAGACTAGTGGCAAAGCAAAGATTTACCCTTGATCTCTCCTCTGCTTCGTTGGGACTCAGGTTATTGTCCAGGTTAGTGATTACCAAGTTCTTCCTCTTGGGGCTCATCTGCCGTTCAATTTGTTCATGACAAAGTGGGGTTTGCGTGTTCTGTGATTCGTGTTCATGACAGGATATTTCAATTTCGCCGCTGCAGTCTTGCAGACACCGTGTGGCGCTAGATTTGACCTCCCGTTCTTCATCCAAAGGACACTGTTAATCGCCGTTGAAATACTGGTGATCGGTTCGGCTCCACGCCAAACACTGGTGATCGGTTCGGCTGAAAATTGAAAGCTTATGGCTGAAAACACCTGTAGTGGGTCGAAAACACAGAATGATGAGGCTTATTTAACATAATTAAATTTAAAAATTGAAAAATATAAAAAATATGTTAGCACATCACAGACAACGCAAACGAATACGAGAAAAAAAGAACCGACAAAAAAGCTCAAAAAAAGTCAAAAATTTAGAAAAAGACGAAATTATGAATAGTGCAAAAATAAGCTTAAGCCATAAGCTTAAGCCATATTAAATACAGCCGGTTAGAGGAAGGGTCACCTCCGTTTCAACTTTCAAGCCACCACCGGCGTCTCTCCCATTTTCCGCCGTGCTCCCCTAAATTGAGGTGGAGGAACAAAGAAGAAGAAAGCAAAGCTGTACCTAACAACCCTCCAAGCTTGGTCTATCTTTCAACTGGATGTTAAGAATACCTTTCTTAATAGTATTTTGTATAAGAAGGTTTATATGTAGCTATCACCTGGGTATTCTTGTAACACCCCAGGATCCACATTACCCTGAGATACTACTAAAACTACTCCACAACTAGCCAATTTACAAAATAAATTAAACGGCAACAATTACTAAACAAGATAGTATAAGCGGAAGCATAAACAACTAAGGAATAATATGATAGTGATAGCAATTCACTAATTAAAATATCCTCCAACATTTTAATCTAAAACAATCTAAAACATAGTTCATAAATTTAACATTATTAAGATAATGTAAACAAAGCTATGCAAAGGTCTAGAATTCTTTCAACTTTATTACAATATTAAACTATGATCCAAGTGCATCAGTGTGGTGCCGTTCTACCTTTCCTATGCATGCTCAAAGTCCACCTGTAGGGAGGGGGAAACAAAGGTGAGATAAAATCTCAGAAACCAATCTGTTTAACAGGCTATTCAAACTACAAACAATTATACATCATCATTTACAATTCCATACAACCACAACCACAATTCATGTCCACAATTATTAAACCACCACAAATTTCCATTAATCATACCTTTTCAATTCCAGATTTAATTGGCATATGAATGCAATTATTTTATCCGCGATTAAATGCAAGTGAGAACATTTAATCTTTTACAAACCACAATACATTAACCATCAATATTTAATCTTCCACATTTAACAATGTTTATATCCTCAACCTCAAATCACCATCAATGACGGTAAAACATTAGCAATTAAATCTTGTTTGACTACTTTAAAACCTCAACCACTACCACTAACAAAGGCAAGTAAAACATATGCATGTTTTACTTCATTACTTTTCTATTTCTCACATCCACAACTACTATCAACAATTAATACAAGACAAAAGAATCTCATACCACAATCACAACCCTTACCATACACAAGGGACGAACCCCAATCCACGACCACAACCACAATACTCATACCACAAATAGTTCACAAGAGCCAATTCCACAGTACAACTATGAAGTTGTACATTCCACATTACAACTATGAGTTGACAATTCCATAAAATAACTTCACCTCAATAAGTTGCATATATATGCAAATGATCTTTCACAATGCAATGCATATGAATGCTTTCATGCTATGCTCCACATCACTCTTTCCAGGGCAGGATTTGAGGTGCATCGTATTATGGTAATATACGATGCTTCCCGCGGGATAAGAGGTGCATCGTATTACGGCAATATACGATGTCTGTACCGGTACGGTCGCAGCTATGTGCGGCGATATCCACATATGCATATAACATGATATGATATGATATGAATGATATGATAATCATAAATCATATTAATCCATCCTCAAAGGAGCATCATCATGCTCACAACATACCTACATCCACCACATGTTATTTTCATGTTCCACATTATAACATTTAAGCAAGAATTCCATATGTCTAATAGCAGATTATCAACATATCAATGGATTAATACTTGCTACCATCTCCACAATTAAAATATCATGCAATCTTGACATAATGTATCAAATTACGACAATAATGTAAACTGCAAGTAGAAGGAATAACAAGTTAAACGGTAGCAACCACCTCTATATTTACTTGCCAAAATCCGACGAAGCAAAGTAAAAATCAAGAGCGCTCAGGGACAAGACCACCTGTCCAAAAGACATCTCTCAGTACAAAACCACAGCATACAAATACGACATAAATAATTAAAGACGTCGCTAGAAACCCGAACCCGCACTAACTCCTCTCCGCTCAACAATTCAGCAAATTGGACAACGATAATCAATTGCATCCCAACAGCAATACAGGGGTCTAAACATTCTACATTTTATACATAAGCTAGATCTCTAAATTATCTACAACTTTCTCAATTACGGCCATGATCATAAAAATCATTTACTACCTCTAATTCCCAGATTACCGTCGGTCTGTACCAATCTGCTCGCCTGACAAACAGCAGTATTCCCGACCCTGTAACTCACAGATCCCACAGCAGAAAATTCCGAAACAAATACAGGAGATGCGTCTGGAAGTTCTCTACAACTTTCCTTTTGTGAGAGTCTGCAAGAAAAATCGTTTACTATGTCAAAACCTAGCGAAAATACGCGCTGCGCGAATCAATCTACAAAGAGCGGACAATGATAATCTCTAATCGGGCAATTAATCTATAATCCCCCTTCAAAATCCGTGCCAAGAATCCTAATTATTCATAGGAATAGAGGGTTTGGGATGGGAAAAAATTACCTAGATGGTGGATCACCCTTTTTTTCCTCATCTTCTTCTTCTTCTCCTTCCTTCTTCTTCTTCTTCCTTCCTTCTTCTCCAATGGCAGCAGACTTGGGGCACCAATGGCAGCAACAAGGGGAGGGGAGGCGCCCAAAGGGTGGAGACGGGAGGGGTGGTGGCTGGAAAGGGGAGGAGAGGGGCCCTAGGGTTAAAGGGGTAGGGAGGGGTGCGGCTTGGGTGGAGGCGCTACCCCTTGGGCCAGCCCAAGGCGGTCGCCCACTCCCAGTGCAGGTCAATCTGAAATTTTAAATTAATTTTAATATATTTTATTTTTTTCAATGTTCTACAATTTATATTTTTCCTTCCCGCGATTTATCAAAACCGCGATTCCGCGATTGTTTTAAAACTTACGCCAGAACGACGTCGGGATATTACATTCTCCCCACCTAAAAAGGATTCATCCTCGAATCTCGCTCCTCAACCCACAAGACAAAAAGAACAATCATGGAAAGAACAACAAAAAAATAGAGCATCCCAAGGATAGAACATCCCACGGAACAACAACTACGGGTTTTCACCCGCCTCGAAGAACACGGGTCCTCCTTCTACATTTGAACTTCAAGCTCCCACGTCACTTTCTGCTCGGACTGATTCGTCAAGAGGGCCTCCACATCAACTCCGTCGAGTCCACGACATGCGCGGACAACGCCGAGCACCAGTAACTCTTCACGGCCTCGAGCGGCCAATGATCCTGCCTTCCTCGCATAATCCCCGCCACAATTATCAAGCCACTATCTAATACCATACTCCTTTGAAATTCTCCTCTATATATTATAATCGGAATAATACATTGTACCCCTTTTAAAGAACTCGACCACAGATTCCACTCATAACATTACTCGAAGCACAAACAATAGCTTTGCAAAAGGAACCCAACCAAAAGAGAAATAAAGGATTCTCAAGCAACACACCAGCAACCAGCTCTCCTTCAAAGGACCATGGTCCAAATCAAAGGATTCACAACAAAACCATTCACACTCTCCAAATAGACATTTGGAGAATCCACACTGCACAAGGCAAGAGTGAAAATCACTCGACAGACTAATTCAATCATTTTCTTTTCCTAACTCGAAAATAATTCACCTCAACAAATAACAACTCAATTTGCGGATGACCTCTGCCATAAACACACAGTTTAAACAAGAATCAAGAGAGCATATTACTGCTCGAGATATTATCAATTTCCCAATCCATTCTGTAGGACCCTAGATTTTACATCCGAAATCCTGTGATTTACTGCACTATTCCCTGGATCAGCAGATAGTGCTCATATATACAGAAATGAATATCAAATACATATCTTGCAGAAGCATAAATAAAATAGTAAACTTACACATGGGCCGATTAGGCCGAAACCAGAAAATTGCAGCAGCGGAAGAACGAAGCACACAGTGGGACCTTCAGGACATGCCCACAGGCAGCCAACTGGAGGTTCGCGACCTAGCCCTTGACATCTTCATCTTCTTTACCCTAATAACCACCAATGTTGCTGTGGCGCAGTGATCTGATCCTTGATTCTGAATTTGTTGTGAGAGCGAGTGTGAGCACACTAACCACCGTGCTCCGCGAGCCAATACACAGAATGCAAATAAATAGTATGCATGGCTTATCAAAGGAAAGGCTTGGGTTGTTTTATTTGCCAGCAGTTTCTCCTTGGTAGCATTATCATTATTGAACCCTAGTGTTATAGTTGCAACCTAGGACTCCACACGGCGATTGCCATAATTGACTTAATCCACCAAAACATATTTTCTTTCTCGATTGTCGCCTAAGACTCCAAACAAAGCAGTGACATCATTTAGTTAATCCACCAAACGTATCGACATTATTTATTTAATCCACTAAACATACACTTTCTATGTTGATTGCCATCTAAACTCCAAACAGCAGGTGACATCATTTAGTTAATCCACCGATCATATATTTTCTATATACATATATCTATTCGAATCCACCAATACCTTTGTATTCTGGATTCCTAATAATCCAATCTTGCAATCACTAATCACCAACTCTTCACTTTTGAATTCTACTGATTCTCTAACATGATTACTTATTAAACCACCAAAATCATTTGTATCAGAATATTCTAACAATTCAATCCTTTGGTTAATGATCCAATTCCGTAATTTACTCTGCCCATAATTAATTCTTACTTTCCATCATCTATCTCTAACTAATTCATCGGTATTTCTCCACCAAGATTTAATCAAGTTTTCATCCCAATCCTCATATCTCCAAATTTCCACAAATTCAATTCAGCCATCTAGATCAAATCCTATTAATCCCATTAATTCCAGCAATTACCTTTACACCCTTCTATTCCTCCAAAATCATTTAAATCACCTATCTAGCCTATCTATTCATTTAGACTGCACCAATTTATTTCTCCTAAACTCCTTTCTATCATTCCCTTATTTATAATCGACATGAATCCACCAAACATTGTTATGTATTTACCACAACAATTATCTTTTGTTTCTTACGACTCTATTTATTTTTCCTGGCATTTTATTTTAGGAGAAACATTGCCATTATTTGCTTTTGAAATATAATACATAAAAACTTCCTGAGACTTAGCCATTTAAACAGAAACATAATGTGACAGAATACAATAGTAATAGCGATCCAGATTTCATCCACTGTTTCATAGTCTCTGCACCATATGCTTAACCTTTCAGCATTATAACCGCTTACATTACCACCGGGACGACACCCAGGACAATACCACTGGGACGACACCCAGGACAACTCAAATAAGGGTCTTTCTCTGCCCTCCACTTTTCCATTTTGTAACATCCCAAATTTTGAGTTTTGAAAAATTTAAATTCAAATTAATTATTTTGAAGCAATTGGTTTTTATTTGGATTTTTCTGGGTTTTTCTGGAGTTTATTTCAAAGTTTAAATTAAGAAAATGTATTTTAAATATTTTATAAAAACCAAAAAGTGTTCATTTTATTTTTCCTAGCCTTCTCAGAATTTTTAATTAAATTTTGAGAATTTTCTGGAATTAAAAATTAATTTTAAAAGATAAAAGGAATTTTATAAAATTATTAAAAGTAAATCTGAAAATAAAAATATTTTTATTAAGTCTAAAATGTTTCCAGGAATATTCTATAATTTTTCTGGAATTTTTAGATATTATTTATTATTTTTCCAAGCAAGTATATTGTTTCTAGTATTTTCTGAAAATCTAATCCGAAAATAAAATCAATTTAATCTCAGGCCGCCACGTGTCGCTCATCCGACGGACGATACCCCTTCGTGGATTTAATCCAAGCCACACCTCTTCACTTAAATCCAAAGGGCATGATTCATCCACTTGACACGTGTCAATCATCCAACCACGGCACTCTTCACCTCTCCTCTCTCACCGACAAGTGGGTCCCACATGTCATGTTCATCTTCAACCTCTCCTTCTTCCTCCTCCATCCCCTCTCTCTCTCCTCCATTAGAGCCGAATTGAAAGCTTCAAATCCGGCCGTTTTCTTCGCTTAATCTTCCGTTTGATTGCGCAATAAAAACCCCCTAATCACTCCCCTCTAATTGCCGACCGTTTCCTCCCCATTTAACCCCCTAATCGCGGCCGAAAATTTCGCCTCCATTAACTCCGGCCGCCGGCCTCCCCCTCCCCATTGCCCCTATAAATAGCCTCCGGGAGCTTCAGACCGCATTCCTCCTTTTCCTTCTACCACCTTCTACCGCCCGTCCACCCGAAGCGCCGCCACAGGCGCCACCGCCGCCTCTCTCCGCCGGTCTTCCTCCGCCATCTCCGCCGCCACGGCATATCAATCACCTCCCCGCCGCCTCTCCTCCGCCGCCTCACGGCCGGCGAGCGCCGGCGCCGGCTGAAGCTCGCCGCCGCCGCCGCCTGCGGCTGCCGCCTGTGGTCGCCACTCACCGGCCGGCCGTGGCCGCCAGATGGTCGCTGTGGTGGCACGCCACCGCTGCGGCGCCACCTCGCCCGATCCGGCTCAGGACTCGGCCCACGGTGGACCGGCCCACGTGTCCGAAAATTCAAATTTTAATATTTGCTGACGTCAGCATGACGTCATAATTAAATTTTCAGTATAAAATAAATTGGGAAAATCGCCCTTTTCTTTTTCTTTCAATTAAATCTTCCCGAGATCATATTTTTTCGCTTTAACTCCGATTTGACCCGCTCAAATTTCTAAATTTTTCTAAAATCATAATCTATCTAAATATACATTCTTTTCAATTTTGAATTTTATTTGATTTTATGTGTATTTATTTGCTTTGTTGCTTTGTCTTTTTCCGCGCGTAGAATCCGACGTCGCTGAAAACTTTGCCGACCTGCAGCAAGACAATCAAGAGCTCACACACGAAGGCAAGTCTCCTTTGAACATCTTGAACCTATGTTTAAGAAATGTTTTAATTATTTTAAATTAATGCATGCTATGTTACATAAAATGATAATTTTGTTTAAGAAATGCTAGTTAATCCAACTATTGTTATACCCTCATTTGACGTTGAATGCCGTGTACCTTTGACACCCTAGGATTTTCTTTGTCTCAATAATGAGATTATTATATAATTTTGGTAAATATTGTATCGGTAGTAGAAAGCTTAGTCATGCAACATAAACTTTTGTAACCTTGGATTGGGAAAATATTATGTCTTTGATTTAGACTTTGTGTAGAAATTTAGTGGCGATGGATGTTGCCACGATCTTTAAAATAAAATAAAATGTGAGAGTTGGTTTAGACCGGGCGGATGGTAAGATTGGTTTGGTGCGCTTGCACGAGATCTTGTAAAGTGTATGTTCCGCCTTAGTCAATTAAGGACCGACGCTTGTGTTTGTCCGATCGAGCACCACCGCACAACCACATGTCTATATGGGTACGACCTAGTCGATTAACTTAGGATAGTTTAGTCTAGGTGCCACCAAGGAAAGTGGATGCCGGGTGTACCGGGTTATTCACAAGTGAGGGACAGTTTGGTTTACTGTACTCATACGGGCGCAAGAGGGGCTTCGTCTGGTGGTTTAACCCTTCACGGTGAAACCTCACGGTGGTAAATCGCTAGACTAGAGTAAGGTAAAAGCTTTGTGATAATTTGTCCGGGTCTCATGCCAAAGGAAGCGTGTTGACTATTAAGATGACTTATCTCTTGTGGGTAAAGTGTACAACCTCTGCAGAGTGTAAAACTATTCGAATAGCCGTGCCCACGGTCAAGGGCGGCAAGGAATGCATACACATGGTAGATCATTGTTTTGGTTTTAAAAATAAAGATTTGGGAACCGAGAGTGGTCAGAACTCTCGGAATTGTGTCCCGACGGATATAGCCAGTGGGTGGTGTAACCCGTGGTTTTGAACTTTGGCAGTTAGCCAGTACTTCAAGTGTTGGTGGTTGTAACTTTCACTATTTAACTTGATAGATTTTATTGAAACAAACACTTTGCTAAATTGATGCCTTTAAAGATAACTAATTGTATTTGAAATAAAATGCTGCTTTGTGCAAAAGAACCATATAACCCTCCTTTGATTAAACCCTGCATCTAATGCATTTTCCCAAGACTTGCGGAGTACTTTATGTACTCACATACTACACTTAAAATAATACTCGTAAGAGTATGAAGCTCAAGATGGATCGATCGACTACGGAGCTTATGGATTCGACGAAGGCTTTCCGGAGTACTAGGTCGCGCTTCCCCAGTCAATTGCCTGTGGCGAATTGATGGGTCTTCTCCGCTGGATTTACTTTTGCTTCCGCTGTGCTTTATCTTTTGTGTGAGTGCGAGGTCTTGTAACCTCGTTGTAATAAAAGGTCTTTCGGCCTGTACTCTCTTTATTAATGTAATTTCGTTGTTGGCAATGTAATCATCAACTGTTTAACTGTGTGCACTAGCTTTGATCTCGGGACTAGTGTCAGAATACATGTAGGGGTGGATTTGGAAACCGGGTCCCGACAGAGATGGTATTAGAGCCAATTTGACCGTAGGACGTGACCTAGATTAGATTGGTAAAACCTTAAGGACCTATATTTATTAAAATATATGTGAAAATTTTCTATATCTCTTTACTTCTGCTCCATTCTTGATCTTATATTCACTTGTTTAAAATGTCTTTACTGATCTTCTCTATTATTTCCAAAATTGTAGATGGCCGGTTCATCCTCCGATGACTCTTTGGACTACTTCACTCATGGCGAGAACATTGGAGCATTTGTTGGCCTCCTTCGCCGCCTTATGCGAGATCTCGGTATCCCCAACCGCCTATCTTCAGGGGGCGGAAAGTCAAGATCATGGACCGAGATTCTTGGTCGATGGAGGTATTCCTGTATGCACGGGAAGGAGAATTCAACCTCCCACATACCCTATCGAACATCCTCGGACGCATCGCTCGACGCTATCCAGATGCGCACTCGTCTGCACTAGCCGACTTGTGCCGGATTCATAAGGATATCCTCGCGACGCCTTCTTCTTCCCAACCACCGAGCCGGGCGGAGATATCCGAACCCTTCAAGATTACCATGGATGATCCTCGCCATGTCGCATCGTGCGACTTACTAGGCGATGTCGCCACATACGCCACGCCTTGAGGAGATTGGACACCCGGACGCCCTCACTTCCAGCTACCAGCACTCCGAGACTCTCCGTGCTCAGCTTATCCAGAGCCAGGAGGCAGAGTTCGAGCTGAGACGTCTTCGAGACAGTGCACTGCCTCGTGAGGACTACACTGCCTTCACTGCACACCGCCGTCCCGACAACCCAGTACCACCTCGACGCACGTGACCCGTATCATAATCACACAAGAAGAGTGTGCGGCGTCCTAGTCCGTTGTCCGACATCGACATCGGAGACTCCAAGAAGAGACGCAGCCTCTCTCGCTCCGTTCTCGCTCTCCGTCGACCGCCTCCAGCAGAGCGACCATCTTCACTCCGTGCCTCTTGCAACCGCCCGAGTGTGGTTGTAGGTGCGCCATGGGTGTCTTAGAGGAGGATCCAGAGGAGGATCCGGAGGAGCTTGTCTTCGAGGAGGACAAGTAGTTGCAGAGACAGTAGTACCCAAATAAATTGTTTACCTTCCTTAGAACGTTTTATATTATGTTGGTGTGCTAGATGGACTGTACCAATGCCTTAGTGCACTTGTGGTACACCATTCTCAAAATTATATTAATTTCAAAGATAAAGTTTCTTCCAAGTTGTTGTTGTGATCACTCTTGTGTGTTGGTTTGGGATGTTATTTAGTTTGCCCTTGCTTCTTACTGTGCTACTTCCCCTTATCTTTTGCTCGCCCGGTTGCCGCTCGGATGGTGAACACAAGGAGCAATGCCGTGATAGCCGTGGTGTCAATGCTCGCAGATAACAACATGCCGCCACCCCGCTCAAGCTCCTAGCATGGAATGATGATGGCCATGCAACCGCAATTGCTTCAAGCCCGGCCCGTAACTGCGCAAGAAGCTCGCAAGCACCCTTCGTGCACCCCACCAAGCCGGGAGAGTTCATGAGAACCGCATCGCCAACCTTTTCGGTGCGGTAGATCCAATGAAAGCGTATGATTGGATCAAGGATGTGGAGAGGAAGCTGATTTTAGCCCAAAGGCAATGATAACGAGAAAGTACTTTATGCTGCTCATCGCCTAAAAGGAATCGCACTACTTGGTGGAAAATTCTCACGCCCATCGAATGTGCGACTATCACTTGGGCTGAATTTGAGGAAGCCTTCCGATCGCACATGTTCCTACCGAGTCATGGAAATGAAAAGAATGGAATTTCATAAACCGCAGCAGGAAACCTCAAGAATACTGAATACCGAATAGGTTCACTCAACTATCCGTATGCTTCAAGATGTTGCAACAGATGCAAAGAAAACGGAGGTTCATGCGGGGACTTGAACCCAATCTCAAGGTGCACTGGTGTCAAATGATTTCCCAACTTTCCGGATATGGTAAACAAGGCCATAATACAAGAGGAAGCTCACACACCGTATGAAGTCCTAAGAGGAAGTTTCAAGCTCGGCAGGTGCAAGCGGCCCCGACCGCCCTAATCCACCTCACTTCAACAGCCTCCATGCCAAATGTGCCGAGGACACCGCTCGCTGGACCTCGCCCACCCCCAAGCTCCTCGACCAAACAATGCGCCCGCCTCGTGAGAACAAGACTTCAATGGTCGGAGTGCGATGTTATAACCGCAAGAACATGGGACATTATGCCAATAATTGTCCACAAAGCGCCCACCGTGACTCTGCTCGCTTCAACTTGGGGACTACACCACCAGAGCCCCACTTGCAGGACAAGGCCGTGGAGCACCTCGACTCAAGGACTCACAAGCAAAGGAACAGAGGGCATGTTAATCATGTCACCGCAGAAGCAGCCAGATGCACCGGGCGTGCTCGGTAAGTTTCTTGTCAACTCGGACTGCATCAAGATTATTTGATTCTCGAGCTTCGATTCTTTTGTGTCAAAAGATTTTGTGGGAAGATATAATTGGGATGTTCGATTGCTAAGGAATCCTATGCTAGTCCAACACCGAAATGAAATGAAGACTAGTACGGTTTGCCCTAGAGCAACCATAGATATAAATGGAGTAAAATTCTAGCGAATTTAATTATAATAGACCCAAGAGCCTAGATGTAATACTTGGTATGGATTGGTTAACCAAGTATAAAGGCGATAGATTGTGCCAATCGTGCCATCACTCTTACCAATTCGAAGGAATTCAAGTGAGGTACAAGTCAAAGCCATCTTCTCGAATAATTGTGGATTGAACAGTTTGAAGGAATAACATCGAAAAGGTGCATATAGTAAGGAATATCCGATGTGTTTCGGAAGATTTGCCAGAATGCCGCGATAGAGAAGTCGAATTTGTCATTAATCTGCACTGAACGGCTCCGATTTCAAGAGACCCTACCGGATGTCTCGCAAATGATTTGGTGAAGTTAAGAAGCGATTGAGGAACCGCAAGAAAGAGGTTTTATAAGACCAAGTTCTTCGCCTTGGGTGCACCAAGACTTCTAGTGAAGAAGAAGGATGGCGATCTTCGTATGTGTGTGGATTACGGATCCACGAATGATGCAATGCTTAAGAACAAGTATCCATTGCCCGTGATTGATGATCTGCTTGATCGCTTAAAGGATCATGTGTCTTCTCAAGATTGATCTCCGGTCGATACCATCAAATGAAGATTAGACCGTAAGATATACCAAAGACAAAGATTTTCCACTCGTTATGGACCGTATGAGTTTACGAATGTCTTTTGATTGACCAATGCTCCTGCATACTTTATGAATCGATGAATAAAGTGTTCATGGAGTATTTGGATAAGTTTGTTGTCGATTTATTGATGACATTCGATCTACTCCCGAATGAGGAAGATCATGCGAACATCCGAGGATAGTTTTGGAAAACTCGAGAGCATCAGCTGTATGCCAAGTTTAGTAAATGTGAGTTTTGGTTGAAGAAAGTAGCTTTCTTGGGTCATGTGATTTCTGCAGGAGGAGTGTCTGTAGATCCAGCTAAGGTAATAGACGTACTCAACTGGACGCAACCCAAGTCAGTATCAGAGATCAGAAGTTTTCTGGGTTTAGCAGGATATTATCGCCGCTTTATTGAAGGATTTTCCAAACTCGCAAGACCTCTCACGCAGTTGCTAAAGAAGGAGAAGAAGTTCGAATGGAGTAAATCTTGTGAGGACAGCCAAGAACTCGAAAAGAGATTAACAATCGCACGGTGTTAACACTTCCGATATTAGAAAGGATTTTGAGGTATTCTCGTGATGCTTCAAGACAAGGATTGGGCTGTGTTTTAATGCAAGAAGGAAAAGTCGTAGCCTATGCTTCAAGGCAATTCGACCGCATGAGCGTAACTATCCAACTCATGATTTAGAGCTAGTCACAGTGCATGCCCTAAAAATATGGAGGCATTATTTGATCAGTAATCGCTGTGAGATTTACACGGATCACAAGAGCCTGAAGTATATATTTACCCAGCCTGACCTCAATTTGAGACAGCGCAGATGGCTTGAGTTGATAAAGGATTATGATGTTGGAATCCACTATCATCCAGGAAAGGCTAATGTTGTAGCTGATGCTTTGAGCAGAAAAAGTCATTGTAATAACCTGTTGATTCAAGTTCGACCGCACTTCATGAAGAATTTCACGCTTAATCTAGAAGTAGTGGAAGAAGGATTCCTAGCTACTTTGGAGGTTCAGCCAACTTTACAAGATCAAATCAAGGCAGCTCAAAAAGAGGATAATTATGTTAAGGATATCAAAGAAAATATGAAGAAAGGAAAGGCACCAGGATTTTCAGAAGATGAAGAAGGTATCCTTTGGTATGGAAAAAGAATTCTTGTACCCGAAAAGAAAGAAATAAAAGAGTTAATTCTGAAGGAAGCTCATGAATCCGGATATTCAATTCACCCTGGAAGTACAAAGATGTATCAAGATCTTAAAGAAAGATACATGTGGACCAGTATGAAGAGAGAAATTGCTGAATATGTAGCCTTGTGTGATGTATGCCAATGAGTTAAAGCGAACATCGAGACTCTTTGGACTCCTGCAACCTTTGCAGATACCCGAGTGGAAATGGGAAGAAATTGGAATGGATTTTATAACTGGATTTCCAAGAACTAAATCAGGGTATGACTCAATTTGGGTTATTGTGGACCGATTGACAAAGGTCGCACATTTCATTCCAGGAAAACCACTTATTCTGGAGATAGACTTGCAGAGTTATATATGTCAAGAATCGTGTGCTTGCATGGAGTTCCAAAGAAGATTGTGTCAGATCGAGGATCTCAATTCACCTCAAGATTCTGGCAGAAGCTTCATGAGATTTTGGGCACCAATCTGAATTTCAAGACAAGATATCATCCCAGCATGGATGGTCAAACAGAAAAGAGTGAATCAAATCTTGGAAGACATGTTGAGAGCACGTGCCTTGGCAAATAAAGCAAGTTGGGATCAAAGTTTACCCTATGCAGAATTTTCTTATAATAATAGTTATCAATCCGGTCTGAGATGTCTCCGCTTGAAGCTTTGTATGGCGTAAAATGCAGACACCGTTGTATTGGAAAGAAACGGAGAAGGACTAGTCTTTGGTCCGATGTGTTAAGGCAAGCGGAAGAACAAGTCCGTCTGATTCGTGATGATTAAAACAAGACAAACAAGACGAGAAAAGTTATGCGGACAATCGTCAAGAGCACTAGAATTTGTACCGGAGATCATGTGTATCTCAAGGTTTCACCTCTCAAAGGGATGCGTCGTTTCCACGTTTCGGGAAGCTTGCTCCAAGATTCGTTGGACCATTTCTGTAGTAGCAAAAGGGAGAAGTTGCTTATCGCTTGAACTTCCACCTCGGTTGTCAAGCGTGCACAACGCCTTCCATGTGTCCCGCTTAAGAAAGTGCCTCGAGTGCGGAAGAGCAAATGCCTTTAGAAGAAGTATCTTTGAAGGAGGATCTATCATATCCGAGTATCCAATCAAAATTTTGGATGAAGCGAGCTAGACAAGAAACAAGAGTATCAAATTCGTAAAGTGCGATGGAGTAATCATACAGTCGTCGAAGCAACTTGGGAGCGTGAAGAAGATCTAATAGCAGAGTTCCCGATCTTTTCCTGTTCGTCCGAATCTAAAATCGAGATTCATTCTAAGGGGGTAGGTTTGTAACATCCCAAATTTTGAGTTTTGAAAATTTAAATTCAAATTAATTATTTTGAAGCAATTGGTTTTATTTGGATTTTCCGGGTTTTCCGAGTTTATTTCAAAGTTTAAATTAAGAAAATGTATTTTAAATATTTTATAAAACCAAAAGTGTTCATTTTATTTTCCTAGCCTTCTCAGAATTTTTAATTAAATTTTGAGAATTTTCTCGAATTAAAATTAATTTTAAAAGATAAAAGGAATTTTATAAAATTATTAAAAGTAAATCTGAAAATAAAAATATTTTTATTAAGTCTAAAATGTTTCCAGGAATATTCTATAATTTTTCTGGAATTTTTAGATATTATTTATTATTTTTCCAAGCAAGTATATTGTTTCTAGTATTTTCTGAAAATCTAATCCGAAAATAAAATCAATTTAATCTCAGGCCGCCACGTGTCGCTCATCCGACGGCCGATACCCCTTCGTGGATTTAATCCAAGCCACACCTCTTCACTTAAATCCAAAGGGCATGATTCATCCACTTGACACGTGTCAATCATCCAACCACGGCACCCTTCACCTCTCCTCTCTCACCGACAAGTGGGTCCCACATGTCATGTTCATCTTCAACCTCTCTTCTTCCTCCTCCATCCCCTCTCTCTCTCCTCCATTAGAGCCGAATTGAAAGCTTCAAATCCGGCCGTTTTCTTCGCTTAATCTTCCGTTTGATTGCGCAATAAAAACCCCCTAATCACTCCCCTCTAATTGCCGACCGTTTCCTCCCCATTTAACCCCCTAATCGCGGCCGAAAATTTCGCCTCCATTAACTCCGGCCGCCGGCCTCCCCCTCCCCATTGCCCCTATAAATAGCCCTCCCGGGGAGCTTCTCGGCACCGCATTCCTCCCCTTTTCCTTCTACCACCTTCGGCCGCCGCCCCCGTCCACCCGAAGGCCGCCAGGCGCCACCGCCGCCGGCCTCCTCTCTCCGCCACGGCCTTCCTCCGCCATCTCCGCCATGCCGCCGGTACCAATCACCTCCCGTCGCCCTCTCCCTCCGCCGCCTCATGGCCGGGCGAAGCGCCTGCGGCGCCGGCTCGAAGCCGCCGCCGCCGCGCGCTGCTGCCGCCTGTGGCCGCGCACCTCGGCCGCCGCGGCGGGCCGCCAGATGGTCGCTGTGGTGGCCGCCACGTCACCGCGTCGCCACCTCGGCTCGATCGCCGGTCAGGACTCGGTCCACGGTGGACCGGCCCACGTGTCCGAAAATTCAAATTTTAATATTTGCTGACGTCAGCATGACGTCATAATTAAATTTTCAGTATAAAATAAATTGGGAAAATCGCCCTTTTCTTTTCTTTCAATTAAATCTTCCCGAGATCATATTTTTTCGTTTTAACTCCGATTTGACCGCTCAAATTTCTAAATTTTTCTAAAATCATAATCTATCTAAATATACATTCTTTTCAATTTTGAATTTTATTTGATTTTATGTGTATTTATTTGCTTTGTTGCTTTGTCTTTTTCCGCCAGAGAATCTGATGTCGTGAAAACTTTGCCGACCTAGCAAGAAGACAATCAAGAGCTCACACACGAAGGCAAGTCTCCTTTGAACATCTTGAACCTATGTTTAAGAAATGTTTTAATTATTTTAAATTAATGCATGCTATGTTACATAAAATGATAATTTTGTTTAAGAAATGCTAGTTAATCCAACTATTGTTATACCCTCATTTGACGTTGAATGCCGTGTACCTTTGACACCCTAGGATTTTCTTTGTCTCAATAATGAGATTATTATATAATTTTGGTAAATATTGTATCGGTAGTAGAAAGCTTAGTCATGCAACATAAACTTTTGTAACCTTGGATTGG
This sequence comes from Bonia amplexicaulis, assembly GCA_036346245.1. Lineage (NCBI taxonomy): Eukaryota > Viridiplantae > Streptophyta > Magnoliopsida > Poales > Poaceae > Bonia > Bonia amplexicaulis. The sequence goes on from CM070765.1 coordinate 10,049,529, forward strand.
GAAAATATTATGTCTTTGATTTAGACTTTTGTGTAGAAATTTAGTGGCGATGGATGTTGCCACTGATCTTTAAAATAAAATAAAATGTGAGAGTTGGTTTAGACTGGGGCGGATGGTAAGATTGGTTTGGTGCAGTTGCACGAGATCTTGTAAAGTGTATGTTCCGCCTTAGTCAATTAAGGACCGACGCTTGTGTTTGTCCGATCGAGCACTACCGCACACAACCACATGTCTATATGGGTACGACCTAGGCGATTAACTTAGGATAGTTTAGTCTAGGTGCCACCGGTGGAAAGTGGATGCCGTGGTGTACCGTTATTCACGAGTGAGGGACAGGGTTTACTTGTACTCATACGGCGCAGAGGGGCTTCGTCTGGTGGTTTAACCTTCACGGTGAAACCTCAATGGTGGTAACAGCTAGACTAGAGTAAGGTAAAAGCTTTGTGATAATTTGTCTGGGTCTCATGCCAAAGGAAGCGTGTTGACTATTAAGATGACTTATCTCTTGTGGGTAAAGTGTACAACCTCTGCAGAGTGTAAAACTATTCGAATAGCCGTGCCCACGGTCAAGGGCGGCAAGGAATGCATACACATGGTAGATCATTGTTTTGGTTTTAAAATAAAGATTTGGGAACCGAGAGTGGTCAGAACTCTCGGAATTGTGTCCCGACGGATATAGCCGCAGGGTGGTGTAACCCGTGGTTTTGAACTTTGGCGCTAGCCAAGACTTCAAGTGTTGGTGGTTGTAACTTTCACTATTTAACTTGATAGATTTTATTGAAACAAACACTTTGCTAAATTGATGCCTTTAAAGATAACTAATTGTATTTGAAATAAAATCTTGCTTTGTGCAAAAGAACCATATAACCCTCCTTTGATTAAACCACGCATCTAATGCATTTTCCCAAGACTTATGGAGTACTTTATGTACTCACATACTACACTTAAAATAATACTCGAAAGAGTATGAAGCTCAAGATGGATCGATCGACTACGGAGCTTATGGATTCGACGAAGGCTTTCCTGAGTACTAGGTCGCTTCCTCACCAATTGCACGTGGCGAATTGATGGGTCTTCTCCGCTGGATTTACTTTTGCTTCAGCTGTGCTTTATCTTTTGTGTGAGTGCGAGGTCTTGTAACCTCGTTGTAATAAAAGGTCTTTCGGCCTGTACTCTCTTTATTAATGTAATTTCGTTGTTGGCAATGTAATCATCACTGTTTAAACTGTGTGCACTAGCTTTGATCTGGGACTAGTCTTTGTAATACACGAGGGGTCGGATTTGGAAATCGGGTCCCGACACATTTCCACCCACAAAGTTTTTGAAACAGAACTATATCTAGTTAAGTTCCTATGTCCGCCCTTGACCGTGGGCACGGCTATTCGAATAGTTCTTACTCTGCAGAGTTTGTACACTTTACCCACAAGAGATAAATCTGCTCGTTACCCCACATGATTCCTTAGCCATGCAGTTGAGTAGATTATCAAAGGGCTGTTACAGTGCATAATCCTACTTGTGGTTACGCCCGCTAAAGTCTATCTTCTGTAGGATGTGACCATCCCTCGAGAAGGGTCCCTCGTGAGCCATCACGGGCAAAGGCGGGGATGAGACCATCCTTCCCTTTGCTCGTGTTCATACCTTCACATAACCACACTAGAGCTACTCAAATTAATTAGCCCTGCCTACATTTTGCCAACATGTGGTTGTATTGTTGTTTCTTAGGAGGTCATCGCAAGATTCGGTCCTTAGGGATTATCTAGGCGGTTCTACCACTAACCACTTTTGTGCTTCCACTGCACCACTCATACACACCCTCGAACCATCGCCCAAATATTAAAGCAACTAGGGTTTTTGAGAACATAAAATATTCATACAATGACTGCCCAACCATACTAAGCATGGCATATAGTTACGGACTTATTTTCGAAATATTACTATTATAATTTTGCTAGGGTGACAAGGTTCACATAATCAAGTATTCAACAGGGGGTGTAATATAGTCATGGTAAACATGGTCATATAACTAGGATCTTTAAATTAAACATGTATTTGCATATAACATAACAACATGCAATTTGATAATTTTAAACAAAAGTAATTTGCAGAAAATATAGGTTCAACATGATCAAAGTATTGACTCGCCTGGCACGGTTTACTGCGGTCTTGAGCTCACATAATACTTTCTCTGGAGCTTCTGGTCTTTATCTTCACTTCGTTCTCATTCACGCTTGATCCCTTGATTCTTCTGGACTTCAATATCTAATTACGCGCTAAACAACTGAATCCAAATAAAGGCAAATAACTCAGAAGATCCAAAATAAATCCGAATAATCTTGCTTTAGTTTTGTTATGAGTTATTGGTCGGTTCGGGTGATTTGAAACAAGGTTGGTGGTAGAATATAACGACTCGATCTTTTTATTAATAATTTCTTTTTACTATTTTTGTATTTATTTAGAAAGTTCCATGAGTCAGGTTAGACTTATGATCCGGTGTACGAGATTAGTGAAGCATTATTTCATCGAGCGTTATATTTAGGTGAATTTAGAAACTTGTTTCATTCAATTTGGAGTTAAAATGAATAAGTTATGCCCATTTAAAATCTTTCGGTTTGGTTAAATCCCGAAAATAATAAAATCTGACATGTGGGGCCCATCGCAGCGATCGCGCCACGTGGGCGCCGGCAGTGGGGCCCGGCGGCAGTGGCTCATCCACGCGGCGCCGACAAAGGGGCCCGCCGGCAGCGGGCTCCGCCCCTTCCGTGGTCGACAAGTGGGACTCGGCCGTCGGCGAACGTGCCTGCGGGCGGTCGGTGACAATGTGGGGCCCACATGTCGGCGGAAAATCAAAAGAAAGGCTCAACCTCAGCGCTGCGTGAGCGGGCTCGAACGCCGAGGGAGCCAGGGGAGAAGAGAATTAATGTCAGCTGGGGGTTCGCTCGGTGTTGCTTACCCATATAGGGTAAATAATCCCTTAAGCCGTGCCTCACCTATGAAACAGAAGCTCTGGGACCGGCGGTGGGCGACGGTGGCGCCGGGCGAGGGGCGGCCAAGGGCGCTGGGAGGACCAAACGGTTCTTGGCGCCCGGTGATGCTGATGGGGGTGTCGGTGAGGGCCGGGGATCGCTGGAGGTGGGTCGGCGACGAGCGGCGGCGGTGTGCTCGGGGAGGCGTTCGGTGCCGGCGAGGTACGGGCAACGGGGTGCTCGGGTGAGGCTGGGAGGAGGTCGGCGACGCTCTGGAGATGGTGTAGGAGGCGGGAATTGGGTTCCTACGGTGGGAATTGGCGGAATTCGAGGAGGCGCAGGAGCGAGTTGGGGAAGACGCAGTGCCGGCTATTGGGTGACTCATGGCCGATTTCTTTTGGCAAAATAATGAGGAGGACGGGCGACGCTTTTAAGAGGCGCCGGGCTTTATAGCCGGCGGACGCGGCCGGCCACGGCGAAGACGCCTGACGCCGAGGCTGCCGGCACGATGTCGGCGGCGTCGTCGGCGACAATGGCGGCGCTGGCAATGGGATTCAAGCGAGGCAAGGGTCCGGCCATGCCTTGGCCGGCAAGGCGAGAGAGGAGAAGGGGACCAAGGCCAAGGGAAGGAGGAAGAAAGAGAAGAAAAGAGGAGGGCGACTGGGTAACCTGTCCAACTAGGGAGAAAAGGGGGAAAGAGAGGGAGAGAGAGAAAAGTAAGAGAGAGGAAAAGGGTGGGGCCCACATGGAAGAGAAAGGAAAAAGGAAAATGGGGAAAAGGGAAAAGGAAGGCTCAAGCAAATTATTGTTTTGATTTTCTAGATTCAATTTAAATTTCTTTTTCCACATTTATGACTATAAATTTCAATTCTTGCACGACATTTAAAAGTTAAGCTTTTAAATTTTTAGCTATTAAATGAGTTTCTATTATTATTATTTAGGTTATATGTGCATATACATACATATATATATTTTATTTCTTATGTTAGATCATCTTTTCATATTCGTATTTAAAATTCTAGTTTTCTATTATTTGCATTTGGGGTTACTCTTTGAAATTTAATTTGTATGCCACAAATCTCAAAAAGATTTCAACTAAACATTCAAAAGAAATTTAAATGCCAACAAAATGCAGGAAAAGATTTTAAAATTCCACGTTTTTGAAATAACCAAATTTCGGGATGTTACAAATCTACCCCCCTTAAATGAATCTCGACCCCGAGATTCCGGTAGAATAGAAAGAAAGAAGGTGGGGCTACTTTAGTTAAGGCTAGCAATGGGTTTCTGAGAGTTATTCGACGCTCAATTCTTTAGCTTCACGGAGAGGTGAAAAGCTGCACAATAGAGGTTAGAACTTAGAGAAGTAAAAAGGAAAAAGAGAAACCTTGTTCTCCGGGATGGGTCGTAAGCTCCCAATTACTTGCTCTTGATGTCGCTGTCTTCACATTATCGTAGAACGGAGTCGTTGCATCGTCTATTGGACATGCGGTTGTAGAATTTTATATTGATATGTGAGTAGCAATGGTCTATGCCCAAGGAGTAGAGGGCCTTAGAAATGTAGAGGTGACGATGGGCATATCTATATGGTGGTCCTTCCCTTCTACTGGGATCCCGTTCTTAGTCTTTAGCTTTTGCCAAGCACGACGATTTTAGCTAAAGGTACGTTTTGTAGTCCTCATCACAGAAGATTTTTGGCCTTGCTAATATCCTTGTACTGGTCTGATGGGCTGTAAGTCCAGGTGGTTGCAGCTCCAAATATACGTCGCAGTAGTTCTTTTGGCAGCTTTGTCTCATAGTGCTACCCCCCTTAAAATGAATGCCACTAATAATACATTCTTAACAAGTATCATCATATCCTCAAATCCCTTCATAAACTTTTCCAAAAGAAACACAAGAATTCACTTCATCATGTTTCTATCATCTAAATAAGATTACAACTACTTGATCTAGGAAAAGCCTAGTGCACAAGCCACAATATTGAAACAAAACTCTTTTAACAAGCTAGCAATAGAACATAGCAATATCACAAAATATGCTAGTATAAATCTCTCATTAGATTTCATATATTCAATTCTCATTGAAACTCAACTGTAATTTAGCACAAATTAATTGTACTCTAGTCATTACTGGCAATAATTGATTATTATTTTATCATAAGAATATTCATGATCTAACTCCGTTTTATAATCGTAAAACAATCATGAGCATAGATTCAGTATCCCACCTTACGTTCAGAAATTAGAACGAAATAACTTTAAACTTCAATAATACCAGCTTTGTAAGATAAGATTCTAAAAGTCAATACATCAACCTTCATCTATTTCTTTATTCGTGTTTCAACAATTTAACATGGTGAAAGATAGATGAATCTAACAATTGTACATACTCATAAAGTATCTAAATAAAGGACATGTTAAAGGTCAATATTACCAATGCAATATTCCAACACCTCCTTTACTTAATAATTCCAAAACGGTCAGATTAATTACTAAAGACAAAAATAATTCAATTTATCCAACAGGATGGAAATTTAAACAATCATAATAATCATTCCAATTCTTTTTGCACACTCCTCAATAACTCCATGAGTTCCAATCATGTATGGACAAATTCTTAATCACAGTTCTTCAAGAAACTATTACACGACGATATCAAATTAATCAACTATATTTTCAAGGATGCTAGTTGAAATTAATTATGCACCACGCTAACATCTCAACTTGATAACTCATACCTTATGAATTAGTTTATAAGATTACCACATTCCTACTTAAACATAGCAAAACACCGCAAAGGGTTTAAACATTCTCTTTCAGAAAGGAGAGGAATTAAACTTCAGCACTCGAAATAATATAAATGAAATACGTAGATCCAAGGTTTTAACATATTAATGAGTTTGCAACATAAAACTTTCATTAATAAAAATACCAAGCGAACCAATGATACATGATTCACAACAAGATAAACTCCTACGAAAGGACCATTCTTACAAATCAACAATATTCACAAGTAGCAAAAGTGTCTCAATAGTCCGGAAAGAAACAATAATTGCTTGAAAGGACAGGTAGAGACCAATTGCAAACCCTCAACTGCAATGAACCACAATCTCAAGAGAAATTCATTAACCACAATAGGCCAATAATTGGCCAAAATCAATTTAAGCAAGATAGCAACTTTTCTAAAGAAACTCACTCACAACATCTGCAACTAAGTTACCTGAGGTAACTACATCGCTGACCACATACTACGAACAGTGGTATAATTTGGCAAATGCCAAGACAGCAAATACAATTTCTACATCTTATCATTGACTCTCCTCACTCATAACAGTCATAGGAGCAAACCATAATCATACAAGATTATCTCATAATGTAAATCATCAATACAACATGTCAAAAGCATAAATGCATTGCTTGACCCATCCCATCCTACTGTACACCAGTGTGTCAATTTAATAGTTTCTTTACCACGGACCTAACGCCGCTCTCACATTAATCAGTAACACCCAGGATCAACATTACCCTGGGATACTACTAAAACTACTCCACAACTAGTCAATTTACAAAATAAATTAAACTGGCAACAATTATTAAATAAGATAGTATAAGCGGAAGCATAAACAACTAAGGAATAATAGGATAGTGATAGCAATTCACTAATTAAAACATCCTCCAACATTTTAATCTAAAACAATCTAAAACATAGTTCATAAATTTAACATTATTAAAATAATGTAAACAAAGCTATGCAAAGGTCTAGAATTCTTTCAACTTTATTACAACATTAAACTATGATCCAAGTGCATCAGTGTGGTGTCGTTCTACCCTTCCCATGCATGCTCAAAGTCCACCTGTAGGGAGGGGGAAACAAGGGTGAGATAAAATCTCAGAAAGTAAACTGTTTAACAGGCTATTCAAACTACAAACAACTATACATCATCATTTACAATTCCATACAACCACAACCACAATTCATGTCCATAATTATTAAACCACCACAAACTTCCATTAATCATACCTCTTCAATTGCAGATTTAATTGGCATATGAAAACAATCATTTTATCCACGATTAAATGCAAGTGAGAACATTTAATCTTTTACAAACCACAATACATTAATCATCAACATTTAATCTTCCACATTTAACAATGTTTATATCCTCAACCTCAAAACACCATCAATGATGGTAAAGCATTAGCAAATAAATCTTGTTTGACTACTTTAAAACCTCAACCACTACCACTAACAAAGGCAAGTAAAACATATGTATGTTTTACTTCATTACTTTTCTATTTCTCACATCCACAACTGCTATCAACAATTAATAAAAGACAAAAGAATCTCATACCACAATCACAACCCCTACCATACACAAGGGATGAACCTCAATCCACGACCACAACCACAATCCTCATACCACAAATAGCTCATAAGAGCCAATTCCAGAGTACAACTATGAAGTTGTACATTCCACATTACAACTATGAGTTGAAAATTCCACAAAATAACTTCACCTCAATAAGTTACATATATATGCAAATGATCTTTCCACAATGCATTGCATATGAATGCTTTCATGCTATGCTCCACACCACTCTTTCCAGGGCAGGATTTGAGCTGCATCGTATTACGGTAATATACGATGCTTCCCGTGGGATAAGAGGTGCATCGTATTACGGCAATATACGATGCTTACCGCGGGATAAGAGGCGCATCGTATTCGGCAATATACGATGTTGTACTGGTATGGTCGCGGCTATGTGCGGCGACATCCACATATGCATATGACATGATATGATATGATAATCATAAATCACATTAATTCATCCTCAAAGGAGCATCATCATGCTCACAACATACCCACATCCACCACATGTTATTTTCATGTTGCACATTATAATATTTAAGCAAGAATTCCACATGTCTAATAGCAGATTATCAACATATCAATGGATTAATACTTTCTACCATCTCCACAATTAAAATATCATGCAATCATGGCATAATATATCAAATTACGATAATAATGTAAATTGCAAGTCGAAGGAATAACAAGTTAAACGGTAGCAACCACCGCTACGTTTACTTGCCTCAATCCGACGAAACGAAGTAAAAATCAAGAGCGCTCAGGGACAAGACCACCTGTCCAAAAGGCATCTCTCAGCACAAAGCCACAGCATACAAACACGATATAAATAATTAAAGACGTCGCTAGAAACCCGAACCCGCACTAACTCATCTCCGCTCAACAATTCAGCAAATTACCCTCTACAGATTGCTGCTTAACATTTTCGTATCTTTAAAAATATTGATACAAATACAGAAAACGATACCTCTCTGGATTCATCACTTAAAAGCCTACATTTTTCATGTAGAACATATATTTTTATTTTGATCACAACTAGGTGTAATTTAATGCCCAAAATAGAAAAACTCTGTTCTGGCAGATTGGACAGCGGTATTCAATTGCGTTCCAACAGCAGTACAGGGGTCTAAACATTCTGCATTTTATACATCAACTAGATCTCTAAATTATATACAACTTTCTCAATTACGACCATGATCATAAAAATCATTTACTACCTCTAATTCCCAGATTACCGTCGGTCTATACCAATCTGCTCGCCTGACGAACAGCATTATTCCCGACCCTGTAACTCCCAGATCCCACAGCAGAAAATTTCGAAAAAAATACAGGAGATGCATATGGAAGTCCTCTACAACTTTCCTTTTGGGAGAGTCCTACAGGTTAATTAGTACAGACTAATTGACTAAGGTAATTGCTAAAGCTCTATAGAAGGCTAAAACGCCACATTTAGCATTTTGGATTACAAGTTGGTGTCAGAGTCGGATACTACCCGGTATGGGATAGCTCAGCCTTCAGGCTGAAATCAAAGTTTTGTATGGCGTAATATTTAAATCATGGTAAACTAGAATATATGAGTAGAGTTATGTAGATTAACAAACCCAGTATGGCGTAATATTTAAATCATGGTAAACTAGAATATGTGAGTAGAGTTATGTAGATTAACAAACCCAGAATATTTGCTACGTTAGGTTTTGGGTTTGAAAGGCACGGTCGATCGAGCATCCGAAACAACGGGATGGTATCTAGTGAAAGAGTATGGTATGTGTTGGTTTTGCACGTAGGAATGATGCCATTCGTATGTGTGTATGCATGGTTATCATATATTGAGTTGGGTTGAATGCTTGTTTAGGTGGAGGTTCGGGTGTGGTGCCATCCATGCATCACCCACAAGGTTGAACAGGTAAGTACATGGTAAAATGGTAAATTAAGGTAGTGATTGCTATGAATTGGATTTTTAATGCACTACCTACCATGCTATTGTGAGTAGATTATTTATGTTTGCATATTGATATCATGATGAATGATAAGTAATGGCACATGTGATGGATACCCGATGTTGTTATATTGACAAATGGTTATTGGAATATGACATGTTGATATGCTTAAATGGAGAAGTTACATTGCATGCATTCGTGTCATGGAAATAGATGGCATGTGTGGTATCTATGGTCTACGTTATGTGGACATAGTGGAGACTAAGGTCCCCGTGTGAAAAAGGACAGGCTGTTATGGTTCCCTGTATGAAAAAGGATGGGCTATTGAGATCCCCACATGAAAAAGGGCGAGTTTGGGTGAGTATTGATGGGTACTCACTCCGCTATACCGGTATAGGCTAAAGAGATGAGGGATGTGCATGTGCACACACAATTGCATTGTAGCAGAGAATAGGTGCAAATACATAATGAATGGTTGGTGAAAAATTGAGAGAGATTAAATGGAAATGAGTGGTTAATGAGACTGTGATGGATACTAAATGATACGCGTATCTGTTGTTTACTATTTTACTTTGTACTTACTGAGTCTTTGGACTCACCCTTATTTTGTTGACTTTTTTAGGTGAACCTGATTGACAACATACATGGTATGGGAGTAGACCCTTTTGCACCGCACTCATTAAATAATAGCTTAGCCAGTCACTTCGCATTTGGGTTTAAATCTCTTGTTAAAGTTGCTTTAGTTAATTCTTGATTAGCTTATGCTTTGAAAATGCTAAAGGTTTGCATGGGATACGGTCAGTCCCTTTTGCTAGAAGAAGAGAATGAAGTTCTTTTGTTAGTGCGAAATCCATATGCATGTCCTATGTAGTTTGCCGTTATGTTTAGTATAGTATCGGGCTCATGGTTTTGAGCCTTTTGGGCGTGGAACTCTAAGCATTTCTTGTTATGCTTATCTGTGATATGGAATCAATTATCTTGTTGCAATTATTCTATATATGTTGATTGCTCCCTATTTGTAGCCGTATAAACAGTGGAGGTGCTACCGAAATTTTTAGTAGTAGCACCAAGTTTAGATGGTAAGAGTGCAGTGGTAACATTCTGGACTCAGAGGATGGGTCGGGGTGTTATATCCTAATAGACCATATGATCTGGGTTCACTGGTACAAAACGGAAATACACAAGCACCACAATTTGCAAAAAAAATTACAATTAGGTACTTTGAATAATCTAGAGGCTTTCCATGACGCAGTGCAGCTCGACCACCACTGCTTCGCTCGTTGTGTGGCTCTCAATGGTCAATACGCCAGAGAAATGCCTGGAGCTCTACCGCACGACCAGCCTTGTGGCGCCCGACGGCGGAAATAGGTTGTCTTTGGTTTGCTCCCCTTGTTGTGTGGAGCTACGAGTTGAGGTGAAGCCTACCTCCGGCTCATCACCGTCGACAACCGGAAAGCAACGCTAGAGGTCCGGAGAACCAGAGCTTCCTTGTCATCACAACGAGGTGGATTTTGGTGCTGGTCTTTTACAGTTTGACCTCAACTTCTTTCCTTAGTAGGATTACATTACAAACGATGGGCACATCCCCGCCCATCGTGGAGAGCCCATGTGCTCAAAATTTGCTTGCTCTTCGTTTTGTCATGTGGTCTGGCAAATAGATCTAGATGAATACTATACAATTTGATAATACCTACAAGATTTGACCATCACTTGGTTTGATGCCAAAATTTGGCAATGCCCATGAAATTTGGTAACGCCCAAACCAAAACACGCCGTTGCAGTCTAACGTGGCAAAAGTTGATTGGATGTATTAAATATGGGTTTTGTTTGATTAATGAGACATCATTCTTAATTCAATAACTTGTCACAGCATTCTTCATGCCTTCCAACTCCACACTCGAAGCCAGTTATGAAACTCATGTGCGGATTAATCATATATAGATATTACAATTACTAGAGTTGTGTAGCAAACACAACTGGATTTTTCAAAGGCATTAGAACTATTTAGAACTATATAGCAAATACAATATTTTGCAATATCTAGCGGGGCAATTCTGCTAGTTCTTTGGTACCAGCAATCATATGGAACTATCCAAATAGTCATGGATATGGAATTAGCAGCTACTATATAGAATTAGCATGGGTACTTTGAAACAAGAACAAAGGTAATTCTTTTGGTATTAGCAGCAAAAGGTAATTCTCTTGCTGAGGATAAGTTGTGATTTATTTCACATTCATTTCCATTATCTTCATAAATTACACAAGAGACAAACTTTGTGGGATCATTTTTCTTGATCATGCCCATCGTTCAATGCGGTACGGCGCTGCTGGGGTGGTGGGGGGGCGATCATCATGGAGGTTATGATCCAAAACAGAAAGCCATTCTCCGGAGGTAATCTCCAACAGCATCTCTCCACCTTCCTGCTTCCAAAATGTAGGTAATTAACAGTTGAATATATGATCACAGTTAACAGACCAGCTGGACAATCAAAGTAAATAGTAACAGCTGATTCGCTGGAACCTGAATGGTACACCCCAATCAAATATATTAAAAGTTTGTTCTGAAACACAAAGATGAAGAAGGGATTTCCAGTCGGCTATTAATCTTCAGGCTTCTTACTTGGATGGAGAAAAGTAAATAACCTACAGCTTCACATCCATCTGCAATACCTCATTTCAGAAACAGAAGTATATTGCAAATTTACAATCAGCACAGAAAGTCAGAAATTAAGCAGAGCACAAAAGAGAAATCTTGCAGTATCATTCATGTTGACTATGCCCATAGTCCAGTGCTGGGAAGGTAGGAGGCCAGACCATCATGAAGGGAAATATCCAAAACAAGTCGCCAGTCTCAGGAGTCATCTCGAACACTTTCTCCACTGCCCTGCTCCTAAAATGAATCCAGAAGACTTGGCGATCCAACTGCCACCTTGTATCTTATCCACTTCCCCCCTTCACTTGGACCAATCCACCTAGTCGACTTCTTGTATTTCTTGTGAGTTGTGTATTCACTCCAATAATACCTTTTAGTATCAAAGGGCTCTTCCTATGTGCTTGTACTTAGGATTAACCAGTGAAGTATAAAAGGATGAAATTAAATGATGATTGAGTACACATGATTACATGAAGCAAAAATTCACAACAGTGCTTGTACTGTTACAGGAAAAAAAAAGAGATTTCTAAAGTAAGGGATCAATGCTCCTATAAGATTTGTAGGTCAGCATTCATATCAAGTATGGGTAAACAAGCAGTACAACAAACTTCACCAGTCTGCAAGCCTTCTTGTAAAAAAAAGGAATCTATACATTGTTCACCAGCCTTTATGTGGCAATGCCCATGATAAAAAAGATCGGTTATATCCAACATGAACAACAATTAACAAGGCATAAGGCTTGGACTGGGGAGGCAGGAGTTATTAATATATAATAACATGAGTGCGACTCATGGCATGCTGGTGAATTGGTAATGCTGCGAAACAATGTGAGCTTCAGAGAAAAAAAGGTGACTATGACGTATGCAAAATGATAAGAATTACTCTATTTGATAATGCTTGGCCAACCTTACAAAAAAAATGTCATTGCATATGTAGTTTATTCACTTACCAAGCCTAATCAACAGGGTGTTGATTAGCAAACTTGCAATTGTCAACCGCTCATCTAGATACTGATTATAAGAAACGAAACTGTTGTAGGGGTGGCCCCCACCTAAGCCCAGCCGGCATGTTAGAAGGCTATAAAGGCCCAAAGTGGAACATGTATACTGGCATAAATGCCCCTAAGAAGGGTGCTTGAATGTAAGGGTACCATTGTAAAAACACTCCCTATGTGGATATATATATACGATACAGGCTATGGGGAAACCCTAAGCATTGCTCACCTAACTCTCCACTATCATCTCTCTCTGTTTGGTCTGTAACCACAACAGTTGGCGCCGTCCGTGGGGACGACAAGAGCAAGCCTCAAGATTCGAAGAAGGATGGCACCAAAGAAAGCTTCATCGTCGGCGGCGAGGAAGAACGGGACAGCTACGGAGCCCCGGGTCAACACTAGGTCTTCGGCATCGGCAATCGCGGGCATGGACAGTGACATGGGCGCGGTAGCCACGAACGTCGACGCCAACTGTCATTGTACGACGATCGACTCCGCTGCCGCGACGGCCGACACCACCCCACACGCGACGATCAACCTCGCCACCGCTGGCGCAATGGCCGGCACTACCCCGCGTGCGACGACCGATCCCACCACTGGCGTGACAGTCGACACTGGCAATGTCGACCAGGTAGTGGGGAGCGGCAATGTCAATACCCAAGCTGACCCGACCGCCGTTCGACACCCGGCGCGGGAGCAGCGAGCGGCTCTGGCGGTGATGCTGACTTCGTCGCCAACCTGGAGTCCACCGCTCAAGCGCGTCAGGCAACCCAGGGCGCAGGTTGTGGTCGCCGCCGTTCCGGCAGCACGACCAGGCGCGCCGACTGCCCAGGCTGTGCCAACGATGGAGAATACCATGCTAACAACCATCGGCATGCTCCAGCAGGAGTTAGCGGATCTCCACGGAGCCGTGCGAGATATGCAAGAGACCCGGAGCCAACAGACCTCGCCGACGGTCACGCCGGAGCCCACACCAGAGTGGGTGGATAGCCGCGACGCCCCCACGTCCAGCCGTGTCCCGTGGCGCGTGGACCGAGTCCCCTCTCGGTGAACTGCGGCGGTCGGCATGGCCGGAGGACTTCAAGTTCCCTAGCGCCATCGAGTCGTACAAAGGCAACACGGACCCTAGGGAGTTCGTGCGCGTGTACGAGACCGCCATCGAAGCCGCAGGCGGAGATGACACCAGGAAGGCGAAGGGGCTCCCCCTCGCGTTACAGGGAGTGGCGCTCTCTTGATTTTTCACCATCGAGCCAATCTCCATCTACACGTGGGAATAGATCCGTAACCGCATCTATAACAACTCTCAGGGGAACTACGTCGAGCGAGTCGACGCAGATCAGCTCTTCGCGGTCAAGCAAAAGCCCTCGGAGAAGCTCCGGGAATACTTCAAACGCTTCGTGAAGGTCCGCTGCCAGGTCAAGGATGTTAACGAAACAACCATCATCAACGCAGCGATGCAGGGCCTCCTCCCGGGGCCGCTGGCCGAGTACAACGCGCGAAAGCCCATCAAAACAGTGGCGAAGCTGTTCGACAAGATGGAGTACGCTAGGGCAGAAGAAGACGCACGGCGGCGCCAAGGTGACGACTCCGACACCAATCGGACGGAAGGTACGTCTAACAGCGGAGATTCGCCGAAGGAAGGCTCCTCGAAGGGCAAGCGTAAGCAGGGGCCATCCAAGGACGCCTCTGAGCGTAAGGATGCCCAGCACAAGGACTCGTCGGATGACAAGTCTAGGCACAACCAACAGAAGTCTCGGAGAGCCCGCCATGTCTTCGACATTGAGGGCGACTCCAAGGACAACGCCCCCGCTGGTCGCGGCGGCAGGGCCCGCCGGGGCTGGGGGCGGGGGCGCGACCGAGGTCGTGACGGTAGGACCCGCGAGGAATACGACGACCAGCATCACGGCCTGTGGTGCGTGGTACATGGTCAAGGCGGCCACGACACGCGCGCGTGCACCACCATTGCGGCACTCCGACAGAGCGTCGCCAGGGATAGAAACCGCGAAGTACGACCACCCTTTCATCAACCCCCGGAGGGCCTCATGCGGATACAGGATCAGGGGTTGCAGCCTCAGGAGGGCCCCCTGCGAATTCAAGCCCCGGAGGGAGCCCAGCGTAGGGTCATAAACGTCCTCTCCGGGGGCTCCTCGCTGGAGTTCGCGTCGGCATGGCAACAGAAGGCCTATGCGCGGAGGCTACACGTGGCGGCATATCCGGCACAGGCACCACCCGATTGGGCGTAGCACGAGATCACCTTCACGCCCGCTGATGCTGAGGACGTACAATTCCCCCACCAAGATCCCCTGGTCATTCGAGTCGCCATCGCAGGATGCGACGTCAAGCGCATCCTAGTCGATGGAGGAAGCTCCGCGAACGTCTTGTTCGCAGCGGCCTTTGACCAGATGGGGATCCCCCGAAGTCGCTTAGGACCCTCTGGAATTCCGTTGCAGGGGTTCGAAAGCCAGCCCCTGAGGGCGCTGGGCCAGATACGCCTGCAGGTCTCCTTTGGCCGGGACGACAACGTAAGGAGTGAGGACGCCACCTTCGACGTCGTCGATATCCCATACCCCTACAACGCCATACTGGGGTGGCCGGCCCTCAATTCCTTCGGGGCGGTCCCACATCACGGCTTCCTATACATCAAGCTCCCGGGCCCTCGGGGCATCATCACCGCCCACGGTGACCAGGACATGGCCCGGCGCATAGAGCTTGGTACCAGAGGCGCGCACTAAGAGGTTCAGCGGAACCCGGGCACCCGGGCTCCCATGTGAGTCACCCCAGCTCATGAGGCTCCCACCATGCCTGGCCTCACCGCCACGGCAACGACAGTACTCTTGTCTTTTTGTAATCGCTCACCCGCGCAAACGGGAATTTAATAAAGATTCACCGTTTGCGAAACTAGTCTTGTTGCTTGCAAAAAACGCGTGGAGGCTTCCCTCCGCACGCATAGCGTCGAGGTACGCCTCTACACACACTCTACGAAGTATAAATAAGACGTAGCGTCGAGGTCCACGTCCGCACGTACTCTACGGAGTAAATAAGACGCAGCGGGGGGACGCCTCCGCACGCACTCTACGGAGTATAAAAAGACGTAGCGCCGAGGTCCGCCTCCGCACGTGCTCTACGGAGTATAAATAAGACGTAGCGTCGAGGTCCGCCTCCACACGCACTCCACGGAGTATAAACAAGACGCGGATGTTGTTCCTGCGTACTCTACTGAGTATAACCACGACCACAGGTCTGTGCGGCAAGCCCGAAGACCACATCGACTTCGGCGGCTCGGGACGACCTGCCGCCTACTGCGGCTCATACTTCTAGGGTCCAGCCGAACCTCCGACTCGGCCTCACACACCGGGGGCAGCTTCGCACCCTGCTCCTAACATTCTAAATATTTTACATCGCGCGCTTAGCATCTCACAAATAATGTCGATGACATGCGATCGCCTGCAGATTTGGCTTCCTCTTGATAGGACGGCCCCGGCAGCCAAGCACTGGTTTAACCTACAGCGCCATCCAAGCACCGTCCTCGAGCCGCGGGACGCCACCCATCCCTCCGCCCCCTGGTCCGCGTGAAGACTCTGGAGTCTGCCCCCAACAAACCCGCGCAGCGACAGCGGAGGCCACCTTGCCTTCAATGCCTCTGCCGCTAATGTAAGCCTGGTCTTGTTCTCGTAAACAGGCCTTCTTCAGTTCATCAACATTCTTTAATAGTCGGCGTCAATACACACGATCAAAGAACACTGATGAACCAAAGTAGGTCTGTTTGTAAGAACAAGATCATCACATGTATGAAGCCATAGTCAGGGAAAATGTAGCCGTCCGCCTTCCAGCACGACCAACCGCCGCGGCTGGGGACTCAGCACGATCCCTAACCAAAGTCAAAAACAGGCCCCCTTCTGTTCACCAAACATTCGCCGATTATGTTCAACGCTCGCTCTACTGCAACGCCTTTATCGGAGAATGCAAAGTGAGAGGTAGGCCTATTTTTCAAAATCAAGACCACCCTACCCGTACTCGGCCACGCCACAATGCGTACGGCTACAACAGCCCCCCTGGCACGTCAGGGTTCGGCGCAATTCTCGCTGCCATTAAGACATCGCCCCCGGACTACGAAGTTTCCTGGTCACGCCGACTACGCCTCTTTAGCGTGACCCCGAAAGGTACCTCAGCGACGAGTTACCTCCGGACCCGCCTCCGCGCGAGGACCCCAGCATGTCCGCTCCAGGAGCCAGCATCTACTTCGACCCTGGCTCCTCCACCGAAGGGCCCCATGCTCAAGGATGGCTCCGACGACCCACCCAACGCTATATCGACGACGTGGGGCGGAGGCTACACCAACAAATGAGACTCCGCCCGATAGCATAGAAGTTCACAGGCCGTAGGGAACGGAGGGGATCAAATGGTCCGGCAACATGGCTTCGGCTTGTGAAGCCCTTCACCATAAGAGGCTCCTGTTGTAGGAGTGGCCCCCACCTAAGCCCAGCCGGCCTGTTAGAAAGCTGTAAAGGCCCAAAGTGGAACATGTATATTGGCATAAATGCCCCTGAGAAGGGTGCTTGAATGTAAGGGTACCATTGTAAAAACACTCCCCATGTGGATATATATATATACACGATACAGGCCATGGGGAAACCCTAAGCATTGCTCACCTAACTCTCCATTACCATCTCTCTCTCTGTTTGATCTGTAACCACAATAGAAACCAACAAGGAAGCAACCAAATTTAACTCTTCCAAAGAATTAAAGGAGCTAAACATGCACTAACCAAGGGGTCGAGGAATATGTACCGCATTTTTGCATTTGCTGGGAGTCAATTGACCCAAAATTGTAGAAGTTCCAAAGAGAATGCACCAGTTTACAGAGAGAGGGGGAAATGCACCGTAAGCATATAATATAGTACAAATTAGAGAACCCTAATTTGTACACAAGCTGTTGGCCTGATCTTTCACGATACGATGCATTAGTCGCTTCTCTCTTTGGGCTCGGCTAGAACAGTAGGGACTTCCATGCAAGAATTTGATGTGTATGTACTCCCACGACCAATCCCTAATGCCTCCCGTGTGTAAATTCCAGCAACCCTGTCCTCCCCTTGATTGTGTGAATAGTGGTTTTCAGTATGTACAATTACTGTTGATAGTACAGGAGGTATATACAATGGTTATGGGCCACATGGGTTATGGGCCTCATGGGCTACATACACAGAGATACTCTTAACACCTCCCTCAAACTTAAGGTGGATCTGACACATTGAGCTTGAGAACATGAAGCCTATGATGTTCTCTAGCTTGAGCCTTCGTGAAGAAATCCACCACTTGAAGCACCGAAGGAACATTCTGGAGACGAATAGTTGATTGTTGGCAATGAAAATGTGTAAATGAAGTATCCACTCTAATATGCTTGGTTGGCTCATGCTTGACTGGATCATTTGCAAGCTGGATAACAACAATACTATCACAAAGAAGGGATGGGGTTGCGTCACATGGAACACCAAGATCAGCCAAAAGCCACCGAAGCCATACATACAATCTGTGATGTGGTAGTGGCAAGTGCTCGAAGCTCAGCCTTAGCGCTGGAACGGGACACTGCAGTCTGTTTCTTGAACTTCTAGGCAATGAGGGAGGTGCCAAGAAAAAGAAAATAACTAGCGACTGAGCGATGGTCAATAGGATCACTGGCCCAGGTGGAGTCAGAGTAAGCATAAAGCTGATGCTAATAAGAGTGAGCATAAAACAAACGAGATGTTGTCCCCCTTAAGTACCGAAGTACGCGAAGTAAGTGACTATAATGAACTGAGATAGGAGCACTAACAAACTGACCGAGAACATGAACTGCATGAACAATATTAGGCCTAGTCACAGTGAGATACACAAGGCTACCTACAAGATGCCTGTAGCGAGAGGAATCCTCAAGAGGGGTGCCATTAGTAGGACGCTGTTGCAAATGGAGCTCCATAGGTGTAGCAGTAGTGCGTGTATCAATAAGATCTGCGCGAGAAATCAAATCTTAAGTGTACCAATGCTAAGAGATATAGTAGTCATCATCAGTATGATCAACCTCAGTTCCCAGAAAATAACTAAGGGACCCCAGATCTGACATCTTGGACTGCTCACTCAATTTTTGCTTAACAAAGGCAATGCATTCTGAATCACCTCTAGTAATCAACATATCATCCACATAGAGGAGCAGAAATGTACGCCCACGCTTAGAGGTGTGAATAAATAGCACAAGGTCATGTTCACTAGGAGAGAAACCAACAGCTCGAACCACATAGCTAAAACGCTCAAACCAGGCACAAGGGGCTTGATTGAGCCCATAGAGTCTTTCAAAGGTGACATACATGCCCAGATGGAGCCTCAACACTGTTATGAATATTGTGTATATTCATGAGGCCTAAAAGGTAATATATTGTAACATCCCAAAATTTTGAGTTCTGAAAAATTTAAATTCAAATTAATTATTTTGAAGCAATTGGCTTTTATTTGGATTATTTTGGATTTTATTTCAAAATCTAAAACAAGAAAATGTATTTTAAATAATTTAATAAAGCCAAAAAGAGTTCATTTTATTTTTCCTAACCTTCCCAGAATTTTTAAAATAATTTTTCAGAATTTTCTGGAATTAAAAATCAATTTTTAAAGATAAAAGGAATTTTATAAAATTATTTAAAGCAAATTCTAAATTAAAAATATTTTTATTAAGTTTAAATTGTCTCCAGGTATATTCTATGAATTTTCTGGAATTTTTAAATATTATTTATTATTTTTCCAAGCAATTATAAGTTTCTAGTATTTTCTGAAAATTAATCCGAAAATAAAAATCAATTTAATCCTAGCTTGCCACGTGTCGCGCCCGGATTGAATCCATCTCTCTCCACGTTTTAATCTCATCCATCCATCATAACTTACCCCTTCATTTAAATTCAACGGCCGCGATATATCCACTTGCCACGTGTCAAGCATCCAACGGCCCGTACCCCTTCACTCTCCCTCTCTTTTTCTCTCAACGACAAGTGGGCCCCACATGTCATATTCATCTCCTACCTCTTCTTCTTCTTCCTCCTCTATTCTCTCTCTTCCCTCCATTGATGACCGAATGGAGCTTTGAATACCAGTTGTTTTCTTCGCATTAATCCCCGTTTGATGGCCCATTAAAACCCCCTAATCACGCCTCCCCAATCCTACTGCTTTTCCCGTTGAATACCCCCATTTCCGGCCGCAACCCCGCCACCTCCTCTCCCACCGGCCTTCCTCCCATTCCGCCTATAAAGCCCCTGGGAGCTCTTGACACCCCCACACTCCGCCTCTTTTCCTCTCCTCCCGAGCACCGCCATGCCACTGGTCGCCCTTGAACATCTTGAACCTATGTTTGAGAAATGTTTTGATTATTTTAAATTAATACATTGCTATGTGACATAAAATGATAATTCGTGTTTTAGATATAATAGTTAAACCGACAATAGTTATGCCCTCATTTGACATTGACAACCATGTACCTTTGACACCCTAGGATTTCCTTTATCTCAATAATGAGATTATTATTAAACTTTGGTAAATGTTGTAACGGTAGTAGAATGCTTAGTCGTGCTATATAACCTTTGGTAACTTGGAATGGGAAATTATATTTTTGTGCAACTAGACTTTTGTTCAGAATTTAGTGGTGATTGGAGTTGCCACAATTTTTTTAAAATAAAATAAAATGTGAAAATTGGATTTAGACCAGGGCGGATGGTTGGTTTGGTTTGGTGCGGCTAGCACAAGAACTTGTTAAGTGTATGTTCCGCCCTAGTCAATTAAGGACCGACGCTTGTGTTTGTCCAAACTGAGCACTACCGTACAACCACATGTCTATATGGGTACGACCTAGCTAACTAACTTACAATAGTTTAGTTTAGGTACCACCAGTGGAAAGTGAGTGCCAAGGTGTACTGGTTATTCACAGTGAGGGACAGGGTTTACTGTACTCATATGGCGCAAGAGGGGGCTTCTGACTGGGTGGTTTAACCCTTCAGCGGTGAAACCTCAGCGGGTGGTAACTAGCTAGACTAGAGTAAGGTAAAGGCTTTGTGATAAATTATCTGGGTCTCATGCCTAAGGAAGCATGTTGGCTATTAAGATGACTTATCTCTTGTGGGTAAAGCTGTACAACCTCTGCAGAGTGTAAAACTATTCGAATAGCCGTGCCCACGGTCAAGGGCGGACAAGGGAGTGGTTGGAACTCCCGGAGTTGTCCTGGCGGATGTAGCCAGTGTGGGTGGATATAACCCGTTGATTTGAACCTTGGCATGTTGGTGGTTGTAACCTTCACTATTTAACTTGATAAATTTTGTTTAAACAATTACCTTACTTAAGTTGATGCATTTCAAAAATAACTAATGGTATTTGAAATAAAACATTGCTTTGTGCAAAAGAACCATACAACCCTCCTTTGTTAAACCTTACATCTATTTTATTTTCCCAAGACTTGCGGAGTACTTTATGTACTCACATGCTACACTTAAAATAATACTCAGAAGAGTATGAAGCTCAAGATGGAACATTCGACTACGGAGCGTATGGATTCAACGAAGGCTTTCTGGAGTTCTAGGTTGTGCTTCCCCAGTCAATTGCCTGTGGCGTATTGATGGGTCTCCGCTGGATTTACTTTTTGCTTCCGCTGTGCTTTATCTTTTGCGTGTGTGCGAGGTCTTGTAACCTCATTTGTAATAAAGGTCTTTCTACCGCACTCTCTATTATTGTAATTTCGTTGTTGCCAATGTAATCATCACTGTTTAACTGTGTGCACTAGCTTTGATCTGGGACTAGTGCTGTATTACACAGGGGGTCTGGATTTGAAAATCCGGGTCCCAACATATATATATGTAGGACCGAAATGGCGACAGAGGGGAGGTGAATGTCGTTATCTTTAAAAACACCCCCGAGAATTCGGAAAATTAATTCTGTTGAAAACTGGAACGCATGCAATACTGAAAAATTCAGCATAAATCAGAGAGTAATCAGTAAAATTTCAATTTGAAAATATTGCCGTTTGATCTACATGCAAAAGGTTAAAGATCGTGAAAAGAAAAATGACCGAACAAAGAAGAGACAAAAATGAACTAAATAGTGCGGATCAATCAAGATTAATCTTCATGGCTTGCCGAAAGCACTAAGTCACCGAGAGTAAAGAAGAAAAAAGGATGCATGCGCTTCTTTGCTTAGATCGGCAAAAGAAGCGAGAAACAACCTATTGAAATGTTGTCTAGCGGTGAGATAAGCGAGAGAAGAGAAATGTATTTTGCGACTTCATCCGAGAGTCGCAGAAGAAGAATTAACCGAAATCAAACTTGGTGAGCGCTCGCTAGCTTAACCGAAAACTAATTCCACTAGAAGCCAAGAATTGTTATGCCCTCATTTGACATTGACAACCATGTATCTTTGACACCCTAGGATTTCCTTTGTCTCAATAATGAGATTATTATTAAACTTTGGTAAATGTTGTAACGGTAGTAGAATGCTTAGTCGTGCTATATAACCTTTGGTAACTTGGAATGGAAAATTATATTTTTGTGGAACTAGACTTTTGTTCAGAATTTAGTGGTGATTGGAGTTGCCACAGTTCTTTTAAAATAAAATAAAATGTGAAAATTAGATTTAGACCGTATGGATGGTTGGTTTGGTTTGGTGCGGCTAGCACGAGAACTTGTTAAGTGTATGTTCCGCCTAGTCAATTAAAGACCGACGCTTGTGTTTGTCCAAAATGAGCACTACCGTACAACCACATGTCTATATGGGTACGACCTAGCTAACTAACTTACAATAGTTTAGTTTAGGTACAACCAGTGGAAAGTGAGTGCCAAGGTGTACTGGTTATTCACAATGAGGGACATGGTTTACTGTACTCATATGGCGCAAGAGGGGGCTTCTGACTGGGTGGTTTAACCCTTCAACGGTGAAACCTCAGCGGGTGGTAACTAGCTAGACTAGAGTAAGGCAAAGGCTTTGTGATAAATTATCTGGGTCTCATGCCTAAGGAAGCATGTTGGCTATTAAGATGACTTATCTCTTGTGGGTAAAGCTGTACAACCTCTGCAGAGTGTAAAACTATTCGAATAGCAGTGCCCATGATCAAGGGCGGGCAAGGGAGTGGTTGGAACTCCCGGAGTTGTCCTGGCGGATGTAGCCAGTGTGGGTGGATATAACCCGTTGATTTGAACCTTGGCAGTTAGAGCCAGTGATCTAGTGTTGTTGGTTGTAACCTTCACTATTTAACTTGATAAATTTTGTTTAAACAATTACCTTACTTAAGTTGATGCATTCCAAAAATAACTAATGATATTTGAAATAAAACATTACTTTGTGCAAAAGAATCATACAACCCTCCTTTGTTAAACCTTACATCTATTGTATTTTCCCAAGACTTGCGGAGTACTTTATGTACTCACATGCTACACTTAAAATAATACTCAGAAGAGTATGAAGCTCAAGATGGAACATTCGACTACGGAGCGTATGGATTCAACGAAGGCTTTACGAGTTCTAGGTTGTGCTTCCCAGTCAATTGCCTGTGGCGTATTGATGGGTCTCATTGGATTTACTTTTGCTTCACTGTGCTTTATCTTTTGCGTGTGTGCGAGGTCTTGTAACCTCATTTGTAATAAAGGTCTTTCTACCGTACTCTCTATTATTGTAATTTCGTTGTTGCCAATGTAATCATCACTGTTTAACTGTATGCACTAGCTTTGATCTGGGACTAGTGTCAGACACACGTAGGGTCGGATTTGAAAATCCGGGTCCCGACATATATATATGTAGGACCGAAATGGCGACAGAGGGGAGGTGAATGTCGTTATCTTTAAAAACACCTCAGAATTCGGAAAATTAATTTGTTGAAAATCGAACGCATGCAATCTTGAAAAATTCAAAGATAAATCGAGAGTAATCGAAAAAAATTTCAATTGAAAATATTACCGCTTGATCCGCATGCAAAAGGTTAAAGATCGTGAAAGAAAAATGACCGAACAAAGAAGAGACAAAAGCATGAACTAAATAGTGCGGATCAATCAAGATTAATCTTCATGGTCGGCCGAAGCACTAAGTCGCCGAGAGTAAAGAAGAAAAAAGGATGCATGTAGTTTGTCGCTTAGATCGGCAAAAGAAGCGATAAAACAACCTATTGAAATGTTGTCTAGCAATAGAGATAACCGAGAGAAGAGAAATCTATTTTGCGCACTTCATCCGAGAGTCGCAGAAGAAGAATTAACCGTAAATCAAACTTGGTGGCGCTAGCAAACTGAAAACTAATTCCACTAGAAGCCGGCAATTGTTATGCCCTCATTTGACATTGACAACCATGTATCTTTGACACCCTAGGATTTCCTTTGTCTCAATAATGAGATTATTATTAAACTTTGGTAAATGTTGTAACGGTAGTAGAATGCTTAGTCGTGCTATATAACCTTTGGTAACTTGGAATGAAAAATTATATTTTTGTGGAACTAGACTTTTGTTCAGAATTTAGTGGTGATTGGAGTTAACCTTTTTTTTTTACCTGTGGGAAACCTCTTTCACATTTTCAATGTAGAGGAAGCATTAATAGCTCACCTCTGTATCCTCTCAAAAAAAAGTTCACCTTTGTATCTGGAACTTTCTGATAGTGCACACATACAAATTATCACGTTTGCGACAAGTGAAATTGAAAGTTGCACTAATATTAAAGTATAAATAAAAGATGAATGATGATTACTTATCTTTTTGGTTGCTTCAAGATTTATGCAACGGATATTAGGAAGCTAAGGTAATACATAGAAGCACTGCTCGAAATAAGCTTGCAAAACTAAACCTCATTTTGCCTCTACAAACACATTTGTCCACTTTTTAGAAGAGCGTTGAAAGCACACTTCCCCTTTCTTAGACCCTATTTGTTTTGGCTTTTTATCTGACTTATAAGCAAAGAAACCAAAGCTTAAATAAAGAGGTACCTTTTCATTCAACTTATGAAAACTTAAGCCATTCTAAACCTAAAAGCCAAAAGACATTAGAGAGGTGTTGTTTTTTATTTTCCCGGAATGGAATATCCCTTTGCCACTTAAATTCGCTAAAATTACCCACCAAATACCATTCATATATAACTCCAAATCCTTTCATTTTTTTCTCCTTTTTCCTCCTTCCCACTCCGATTTCTTTTCCCTCACCATCTCCCCAGGACGCTCGACGCTAGCCTCCCTCTTCCCCATGCTTACTGTCGTAGGCCTCCTCTTCCCGCACCCGACACCACCACCCCTTCCTCGTCCCCTGCCTACCTCCGTGGCCTCCTCATCCCAGCGCCCACCTCCGGCCTCCTCGTCCCCGCCCCCCACCTCCACCTCCCTCTTCCCGCGCCCACGCCGCCGGCCTCCTCTTCACCGCCCGACATCGCCGGCCTCTCTTCCTCGCTGATGCCGCCTCCCTCGTCCTCGCCCCACCTCTGTCGGACTCCTCATCCCGCCCCACCTCACCGGCCTCTCTCTTCCCCGCGCCCACCTCCACCGACCTCCCTCTTCCTCGCGCCTTGACGCTGCTGGCCTCACTCATCCCCGCGCCCCAACTCCGCCGACCTCCTTTCCCCACGCCCGACACCGCCGGCCTTCTTCCCCGAGCTCATCGCCAAAGACCGATTATTGTGTGTTCGTGCATTATATGTGAATTTTTTATGTGTTCATGCATGATTGAAGACTAAGGAAAAGCCAGAAAGCCTAAGCCTAAACAAACAGGACCTATACCTGACTTGCTTAAAAGCTAGGTGTTTATAAGCTGATTAAGCCAAAAAACTAGCTTTAAGCTATAAGCCAGAACGCCTAAGCCAAGTCCGGTCCACCGTGTCTCGCCACGACTCCGCCTCGACGTCCTGCAGTCACACAGACAAGAAACACGTCAAATAGCACCGCTCGATACATGTAAGCATAAATAGCATCAGTGACACAACATTAAGCCCAAACCTGTCAAATCATCAGAATAATCATCCTAATCCTATTGACCAGGTTTGACCAAGTCCGACCGAGCCCGTTACACCACGCAATGACATGGTCCGAACCAACCAACTCAAACTCGACTTTAACTAAACCGATGTCAATTACTCATCATACACAACGGGATGACCTCCACATGGTCTCTCAATATCGGGAGTACAAGGAGATATAAAGAGGAATATGTCATATAAAGATAAGGAAACCAAGGCATATAAGGAAACGGATAACAAACCTATTCTATCCTTAACACCATCCTCAAACTCATGGTGGATCACACATACTGAGTTTGGAGAGAAAATACAAATGTTATGCTCTAGTTTGGGACTTTGTGAAGAAGTCAGCAAGCTGTAACTCTAATGGCACAAACTGTAGAGCAAGTACTCCCTCTTGCACCTGTGAGCGAGTGTATGAAGCATCAACTCCAATATGCTTAGTGAGCTCATGCTTCACTGGATCATGAGCAATACTGATAGCACATGTACTGTCAGACATAAGTGTCGTAGGTCCCCTCACAGGTACACCAAAGTCTGCAAGTTGCCACCTCAACCAAGTAATCTCTGTTGTCACTGCTGCCATAGCTCTCAACTCAGCCTCTACACTCGAACGGGAAACTGCAGTCTGCTTCTTTATCTTCCAGGCAATCAAGGAGGAACAAAAAAATACAGTAAATAGAAAGAGAACGACGGTTAGAAGGATCACTTGCCTAGGTCGCATCAGAGTACGCCTGAAGCTATAGTGAGGTGGAGCTAGGGAAAAATAAGCGACGAGAGATTGTCCCACGCAAGTAGTGAAGAATACGAATGATGTGACTGCAGTGAAGGTGAATAAGATTAGCCATGAACTGACTCAAGATATGAACAACATAAGCAATATCAGAGCGAGTGCTCATAAGATATACCAGACTCCCGACAAGATTGCGATAACGGGTAGGATCCTCAAGAAGATCACCATCAGTAGCACGAAGCTAAAGGGAGAGCTCCATAGGAGTCTCAGTAGTGCGCGTGTCAGTCAAACCAGACCGATCAAGAAGATCCTAGACATACTTCTGTTGGGAGAGGTAGTAACTCTTAGGCGTGGAAGAAACCTCAATCCCAAAGAAATACGTAAGCAAACCAAGATCAGTCATCACAAACTGCTCACTGAGATGCTTCTTCACATATGTGATGAATGAGGAATCGTTACTAGTAATGATCATATCATCCACATATAGAATAAGTAGTGTCCTACCTCGAGGTGAGACATGGACAAAAAGAGCAGGATTGTGGGCACTGACAGTGAAACCGGTAGCGGTAACCACTAAGGTGAAACGCGCAAACCAGACACGAGGGGCCTGTTTGAGGCCATAAAGAGCACGACAAAGACAACAAACATGGCCATCTGGAACAGAATACCTAAGTGGTGGCTGCATGTAAACCTCCTCATGCAAAACACCATTAAGAAAAGGCATTCTTAACATCCAACTAAGAGATAGACCACCGGCTAATAGAAGCAACCACAACAAGAGTGCAAACAGTGGTCATATGGGCAACAGGGGCAAACGTCTCATCGTAATCACAACCATACTCCTACTGGAAGCCACGAGCCACAAGATGAGCCTTGTAGCACTCAATAGTACCATCAGACCTGGTCTTAATCTCGTACACCCACTTGCACGTGATAGGACAAGCATGCACAGGTGTCAATGACGGATAGGGTAAGTAGAGATAATTAACCCATGTGTCAATGACATAACTCAAACCATTTGTACCTCCACAACAAGTACGTAAGGCAGAGATCAAAGCTTCAGGCAAAGCTACAAAGCAATCAGCATAAATTGAACAGGTTCGCCCTATCAATAGGTGCAAATATGATTATTTGTAAAAATTCATCACAAAAGACTGCTTAACAGTATCTACAACCATAATTTGATAACAAACATTATAAAAGATTGCTCTAACAGTCAAATATAATTTGTAAAATTCATTTCAAGGGAAGTTATCACATGAGTATACACAAAATGTGTTCGTAAACGAGAAAAATTATTATATAAGGAAAGCGTAACTTATGATTCGAGTCCTACAGTTCTTGAACTAGCTTGAAAGGTTTAATCATCAGATTTTGAGGGCAAGCTTCAAAATCATAATTTACAAATTACGCCAATTTGAGTTGTACTACCCCAATCTTTTCAACATGTTATTTTCATAGGGTTTTTAGCAAGATAAAGCGACTTGGGCGTCTCGAGAGATATAAATAGTGTGAAACTATATATGCGAAATAAGGACGACTTGAAACTTAGTAAAAATTAGTATAGATGCGTACTTGGTCAACATCCTCGGCGAATAATACATTATTTCATTAAAGCAAGGATACCTTTAGAAGATGAATATGTTGACAGCTAGAAAAACAAGACATTTAGTTTAACACATCATTAACACTTTTGGACTATGGTCATCTCTAATCAACTCATGGACAAATGCTATGTAGCACGATAGAGAAATTAAGAGAATAAGAGTGTTTGCACATCGAAAGATAAATGTGGGCATACATTCCACCACTAAACGATGTCAACATGGACCAAAAGTGCAAAAGACTTGGTACATTACCTCTTTTGTAGTGGCAAAGACGCCTTGTTAGCTTCAAATGAAAATATGTCCGATATTGTCTTCATCGCTACTTTTCAAGCCTCATTCTTGAACTAGTAATTAAGGTCAAAAATCGGATAGGCTATTCGCTTAATTCCCTCTAACAAGATCTTGATTAAATAAAGCTAGTAAAAACCCAAATGAACCGAAAGGGGAGTGGAAACACGGTATATTGATAATGAGCTGATTCATGTGTTTACCTCGACAAACTAACTACTCATTTTTTTATGCCAATTATCTCAAGTGAGCAATGATATCCGAAACAACTTAAAGACCGTAACAACTGCACGTGAGAAGTAAACAAGATCTGATTATGTAAAAATTGTTTAACCCTAATGTTATGTCCTCATCGACTAGACACACACAAAATGATGAAACCAAGTCAAAGAAACACCAAGAATTACTTGCATGATTTAAAAAAATGATTTAAATCATGTGTTCACCTCGACAAACTAACTACTCATTTCGCTAGACAAATCATATCCTATCATAATTTGCATGATTTAAATCACTATTTGGGTTCACTAATATGTAGCTAACAAGGAACTACAAAATGGACAGATACGGTAAGTAGAGATAATTAACCCATGGGTCAATGACATAACTCAACCATCTGTACCTCCACAACAAGTAGGTAAGGCAGAGATCAAAGCTTCAGGTAGCCGGTTCGTTCTATCAATAGGTGCAAATATGATTATTTGTAAAAATCATCACAAAAGACCGCTTAACAAATCTTCACAACCATAATTTGTTAAAAACATTATAAAAGATTGCTCTAAAAGTCAAATATACTTTGTAAAATTCATTTCGAGGAAGTTATCACATAAGTATACACAAAATGTGTTTGTAAACGAGAAAATTATTATATAAGGAAAGCGGTAACTTGCGCATTCGAGTCCTACGGTTATTGAACTAGCTTGAAAGGTTTAATCTGTCGAGATTTTGAGGGCAAGCTTGTAATCATAATTCACAAATTACGACCAATTTAAGTTGTCTCGACCCAATCTTTTCAACATGTTATTTTCATAGGGTTTTTCAAAGAAGATAAAGCAACTTGGGCGTCTCGAGAGATATAAATAGTGTGAAACTATATATGTAGAAATAAGGACGACGTGAAACTCGGTAAAATTAGTATAGAGGCGTACTTGGTCAACATCCTCATGACTAATACATTATTTCA
This sequence comes from Bonia amplexicaulis, assembly GCA_036346245.1. Taxonomy (NCBI): domain Eukaryota; kingdom Viridiplantae; phylum Streptophyta; class Magnoliopsida; order Poales; family Poaceae; genus Bonia; species Bonia amplexicaulis. The sequence continues at coordinate 10,079,225 of CM070765.1, forward strand.
TTACAGCAAGGATGCCTTTAGAAGATGAATATGTTGACAGCTAGAAAAACAAGACATTTAGTTTAACACATCATTAACACTTTTGGGCTATGGTCATCTCTAATCAACTCATGGACAAATGCTATGCAAAGACGATAGAAATTAGGAGAATAAGAGTGTTTGCACATCGAAAGATGAATGTGGCATACATTCCACCACTAAACGATGTCAACATGGACCAAAAAGTGCAAAAGACTTGGTACATTACCTCTTTTTGTAGTGGCAAAGACGGCCTTGTTAGCTTCAAATGAAAATATGTCTGTTACTGCACTAGTAATTAAGGTCAAAACTCGGATAGGCTATTCAGTTAATTCCCTCTAATAGTGCTGATTAAATAAAGCTAGTAAAAACCCAAATGAACCGAAAGGGAGTGGAAACACGGTATATTGATAATGAGCTGATTCATGTGTTCACCTCGACAAACTAACTATTTTTTTATGCCAATTATCTCAAGTGAGCAATGATATCCGAAACAACTTAAACTGACCTTTGTTAAGTTTCATGCACCAGCCAGTTCACCCAAAAGCTTAAGCTGATGAGAAAAGATGGGCAATTCACTTATACTTCAACACTCCCCTCACGTGTAGACTCTCTTAGGCCTAATACGTGGAATAGAAGTGGACTGCAATTATTTTTTTTAATTGCGTCAGCCAAGTCTTGAACTCGAGACCTCTTGGCTCTGATACCATGTTAAGTTTCATGCACCAGCCAGTTCACCCAAAAGCTTAAGCTGATGAGGAAAGATGGGCAATTCACTTATACTTCAACAACCTTAACAACGCAATTGAGAAGTAAACAGTACAGATTATGTAAAAAATTGTTTAACCCCTATTGTTATGTCCTCATCAGCTAGACACACACAAAATGATGAAACCAAGTCAAAGAAACACCAAGAATTACTTGCAAACTCCCACATAAAATTTCTCCATTGCTCTGAACCATAGAGGCGACCAAACCGATGCAGCTAAGTCAAAAAGTGACTCGCACTCACTTCTTAAACATACACCATATTGTAAGCAAAAGTAGCCAATAACAAGTTCCTAGTCTCTCCTCTTTTTCAACTAAGCCCCAGGGTCTTAGCGGCGGCATGGCTAATCATTCAAGGGCGAATGTCTTACCCTCGTTCATTGGACCCGTACCCAACCAACCCATATCACAACAATTACAAAGGATTGCTCTAATAGTAGGTGCAATTATAATTTGTAAAATACATTACAACATTGACATATAACTGTACTCAAAATGTGTTATCCATTAATAAAAAATAATAATAAAACAAGAAACAGGGAAACCAGCTAAAAAATTAATAAAACAAGAAAATGGAAAAGAGCTAACTTGTTTTCTCAGAGTTGTACAATCTGCAAAACTAGCTTAGTAGCTTGAAAGGTTTAGGCTGTCAGGAGTGAGGGCATTGAGGGCAAGCATCAAAATCATAACTTTAGAACCAATTTGAGTTGTATCTCTCCAATGTTTTCAAGAGGTTATTTTCAAAGATTTCTTAGTGGGATAAAGTTGATTGCGGCATCTCAGAATGGCATAAATAGTTAAAAATACAAAGGCAGAAAGAAGGAAGACTTCATACTGAGTACAAACTAGTAATCTAGTACAGAGGCATACCTTCTCAACATCCTATTGAATAGCACATTTTTCATGACAGCAAGGATGCCAGTCGAAGAAGAATATGTTGGCTGCAAGATCAAGAAGTCATGTGATACATCACTGGAACAAAAAAAATCTATATATCCCTATGATTTAAAGCATACAATAATCTAATGTTGAACCATGGTTATCTCTAGTCAACTCATGGTCAAATGCTACACAGCATGATAGAGAAGTTCGGACAATAAAGAATGCACTTCAAACGATGAATGTGAGCATACATTCCATCAATCAACAAAGTCTAAGAAGTGTTCTTTTTTGAATTACCTTCTTTTCGTAGTAGCAGTGACTCCTTTGTCAGCATCAAATGAAAGTAGTTCTGACTTCTGACGTTGTCTCAATTGCTACCCAAATCAACCAGTAATTAAGGTCAAAACTGGATGTGTTTACTTAATTTCCACAAATGTACTGATTAAATTAAGTTGGTAAAAAAACCAAAGAAACCTGAAGGGAGAGTGGAAACAAAGCACTTTGATAATGAGCTGACTCATCAGCTCACCTCCACAAACCAATTATTAGCTGATTCATAAGAAGCAATGATATCTTAAAGTATGTAATAGAACCTTAATGACTGTGAATAGCAAGTAAAAAACTAATGAACTATAGATTGTGTAAAATAATAATTAATAAAGTTGTTTAACTCCTACTGTTATCTACTCACAAGATAAATCAATGGCAGATGAGTACAGAGAAGTCAAACCAAAACCTATAAAACCAAGTAAAAGAAACACTGAGAACTACTTGCGCACTCCGCACAATACTTCACCACTCACTCCGAATGACGGAATCATAGAAGCATAGAATTGCATGCGCTACCAACCAATTCATTTGCAGCAAGAAATTCCATGCACAACCAAACCAACTAAGTTATGCTAGAAGTGACGCCAGCTCACTTCTAAAAATATACACCTTGCTGAAGTACTTGCACAAATCTAGCCGAAAATCTAAAAGAGAATCAAACTCACCACTTAAATTGTGTCCCTAACTACTACCACTTCAAGTAACCCTGTAGTTCAAAGTTCAAACCCAAGGCATATCAGATTTGGCACTATAATTGCACTCCGCTCTAAGAACAAAAGTATAGGTAGAACAAACCAAAACACAAACCCAAAATCAAGACGCACAAATTATCATAAGTAAGCTCAGCCACACATCACACACCTCCAATTAACTAAAAGCATATCACATCAACTGTTCACATCACTCTCCTCACTGTAAGTGGAACTGTTATAGCATATTAAGTTATCCAACACAAAAGAAAATGAACCAGTGGCTTTAATTACATAGCTTGCTGCAAGGAGGAGAATGCCACTCAAATGAAATGAGGAGTAAAACCAACTCCAATGACAATTTGCCCTAAGGAACAAGCACACGACATATAGAATCAAATCCACCAACATATTCATGCCTTAGATCGCACTCCTCCCAATTCCGTCAGTAAGCTAGCACACATGCATGGACGAACATAAACAAACAAAAGCCACATCACGACACAAGCCTAAACAGAACAAGTAGACCAACTAGATCTCACTAGTAGTGACAAGCTGAACAAACACAAATTGAAGCAGACCAACATTGGATTTAACCAAAACCATACCTAAAGGAAACCAAATGCACTCATCAAATCTAGCTACCTCACCAAGTCAACATAAGTTTGCACATTCAAAATCAGACCAAATAAAATGTGATGATTTTTCAGAGAAATACTACCACAAACTCCTCCTGTTACAAATTAAAGTTCTGATAATTAATGGAAGTAGATTGTTTGAGAACAACACTAACCAGCACAGCAGAGCACGCAATTTTTAGTTTTGGGAATGGAAAAAACCTTTACGAGGAGTTGGGTCATTGTTATTTTATTATCAGGATTAACTTAGGGAGGAGGGAGTAGTAAATACGCCATGATCAAATGCAGTGATTATAAAATAACTTAGATTTTGTCATTAATATATGCAAGAACCTTTGAAAGTTTAAGCAACAAAGAAGGTAAATTTCTAGAAGGTATGACCACAGGACAATAGAAAGCTATTTTAAGCATGAAAAACTGTGGTTCAGAATGGCCACTCACCAGTGGACACTTTGATGGACTTCTCTCCTGTAATTATCACCGCAAGAATGTGCTGCATGTTTCAGAATCTTGTACAAGTATGGTTTGTCACAACTCAACTCTTGGTATTTGCAGATTGGGCAGGAAAGAAATTTATAGAAAACATTAACAATCATGATCAGGAAATACAATAAAAACAGAGCTATTATAAGATTACTTGACTGGTTGCATACCTATTTGCTTGTTGTCATGATAGCATGATCTGAAAAAACAGAAAATTGAGAAATGAAACAGATTAGTGTCACAGGGACATAACTTTGGATTTAAGAAAAGGTAAGCTAATTTGGTCAGGGTAAAGGTCAGGCAAGCACACAACAGAACAAATTAAACAAAAAAAGTGAAGCCAGAAACTTTGATCCTAAACACTTTTTTGTCAAAAAGATAAAGCGAAAATTAATCAACATCAAAGATTAGATGGGAATGTCAGTGCAACATGTAAATTTGGTCTCCGGTAAGTGATGCTATAAAAAAAATCCTTAAAACACAAACCTCCAGTAGCCTTGGCATATCAAGGTTGGAGACACGATGATGTGGCCTAGGGAGTTTGTGGATAGGGAACACAGCAACAGGAGGCGTACCGAAGCTACTAGGTCATGCACACGTTGAAAAATGTTCTCACATAAAACCTTCGCCAGCAATTGCTCACTCTCCACGAAACAGGGTACACCAAGTCTGTGGAATCAAGATGCAGGAGCATGCTACACCAAGAAACAAGTTGTCCACATGGACACGAGTCAATTGGAAACCTAAAACACACCTAGTCACGCAAGAAAAACCCTACAAAGATGCTAGTCCTAAGCAATCAGATCACAGGACCCACTAGCAATTGTGCGTACAATGAGAACAATCATCTAGTTTCATAGATTGTTCGGTTGAAAAAAATATAAAACCAGGCCAAACACCACAACATACACCCAACCAACATTAAAAAAACATCAAACTCTCACAACAACGAAAAAAATGTAAAATCGTCAAACAGGGCAGACTGCACTAGCAAGGAACGATCCTGTCCAAAGATCATTGAAGGTCACAGGCCGCAGGGACGGAGGGGGCCAAATGGCTCGTCAACATGGCATCGGCCTGTGAAGCCCTTCACCATGAGAGGCTCCTGTTGTAGAGGTGGCCCCCACCTAAACCCAGCCGGCCTGACAGAAGGCTGTAAAGGCCCAAAGTGGGACATGTGTAATGGCATAAACGCCCTTGGGAAGGATACTTAGATGTAATGGTACCGTTGTAAAAACACTCCCCATGTGGATATATATATATATACGATACAGGCCATGGGGAAACCCTAAGGATGCTCACTTAACTCTCCACTACCATATCTCTCACTCTATCTGGTCTATAGCCACAACATTTTCGTTTGATTCTTAGCTCTATCCAGCACCTTCCTCACTTGTTCGCACCACCTTTTCCCTGCCACTCTGTATCCTTCGTCTATTTTTGCGCAACCCTGACCGTAGCCATTATTCACCGTCCGAAAATATCGCCGTCGCAAAAATCTCGGTCAGCCACCGTCTTCTTGATTCAAAGGCTGTACCTCATCGATGGTAGCGTCTCTGACACCCCATTAGTGTCCCCTACAAACCGTCGAGCGTGCCAAAGCAGGGAAAGCCACCATAGTCGGTTTGTCTCTCGGTCGACCTGTTCCGCCGCAACCTTCATTTGTCTCGATCCATTTCCTCGCTGCCACGCCTTTGCCACTCACCCTTGGTCATACGCCTCACTAGTGCCGTCCCAGACACCCCTTAATTACCCCTTGATTCACGACGAAGCTCCTAGGCCAAACTTGGCCGCCGCCTCCCTTGCCCTGTCTCACAACCGACCTAACACATTCTCTGTCTTTTGACCACTGCATTGCATTGCCCGAGGAGCACTCTACACAAGGTGCCACTCATCGTACCGACCTCACTCGCGCCACTTCTGAGTCGTGCTGAGTTCTCCCGCAGATTCCTGCTAGGACACACGCCATAACCCAGACAAAGTCCTTTCCTGTGCCAAACTGCCTTAGAGCCCTATTTAAACCCTTACCCGAGGTGAGCCACCCACCCTCAATTGCTCCGACGACCAAATCTCCGTCAACGATCACCGTAAAACCCAAAGTAAGCTCAAATTTCCATTCCTTCTATTCAGTCCATCCTTTTTTAATTACTTTGGTCTGTAGCTTTCTCATGCCCGTAGAAACCTTACCGAAGCTTTGCCCTAACCTCCCGAGCCCCCTACTATGCCGACACCTTTGTATGCCGCTCGACCAAAGGAGGTCACCATGGGCAGCTCAGCTCAGCCATCCTCGACCCCAAACCACCATACCCCTAAGCTCCCCTACTCCTAGAGATGCTCAATTGCAAATGCTATTATCTTTTTAACCCGCCATTAACCCCTACTGTCATTCGTAAGTTCTGAGAAGAGAGGACCTCACCACCGACGCTTGCCTGACTTCCAGCCACTCTGAGCCCAAAAAAATGGAATCCTCGTGACCCATCCCAGGAACTTACCCATGGTCTTAATTGTTGTTTTCACCACGGATTCTCTGATCGCCCCACCGCTTGAAATCCACGACCGCTTCACACGGCTATGACCACTTCTCACAGTTACGACTTTCCCTGTCCCTCGAGAGCTCCAACTGCACTCGGCCACGTCCGACTTCTAACAACAATACGTACTCGGACGTTTCTAACTGCACCAGTATTCTTTCGACTGCTACAGTGTTCTTTTGACTACGGCTTACAACCGTGGTGCCTTACGACCATGGTGCATCATCTCGATGCTACGACCACGGCTTCTTGCGTACTCTAAGTCTTTGACTGCCTTCGTGCTCGGAGTCTTTGACTGTCTCACACTCGGAGCTACAGTACTCAATGTATAGTACTCGATGCACGGTCTCGATGTCGATTACTCGAGCACGCACTCGAGCCTTCTACTGACTCCGCAGCTCGATCGCTACTTTGGCTACGGCTTCGACCACTGCTTCGACTGTGGCTTCGATCACGGCTTCGAGTGTGGCTTGGCCTACAGCTTCTACGACCACTTACAACTCATCAAGATTAAATCTAACAATCTCCGCAGCCACTCGGACGTCGTCCAATCGTTGTAGCAACTCGTACACCATCCGATTACGCTCGAAGACGAATTTGGACTGTCCACCCGACTTCGTAGTCATACTCAAGACCACCTGAGTACTCGTAACTCTATTCTCTGAGTACGCAGCGACAACCCGATAAGGACTAAACCTGCTATGAATAGTAAAACCCGTGAAGAGTACCAGACCCGTTACTATTCATAGAGCCTTAAAATATATACATACATCCATTTCGATCGTTTCAAGTCCGTTTACCCATTTCTCGGCTCTATTTCCCATATTAGACATTGATAAAGCTCTAAACCACTCAGATGATATTCCGACTCTAAATCCAATACCGTCCATACCCACTGACATTCGCAAAAATCCATATAATGCCTATATACTCCTTCAACCGTCTTAGACCCACTTAGTCCAATTCCAACTCTATCCAGCCAAGTCAAGCGCCACCTAAACCATGACCACCAAACCTATTTTCTTTATATCTTTTGGTTATTTATTTGTGTTTTGTTCCCAACTTGCATTCCGCAAAGTAGGAACTCGTTTGCATTCGTTTTTCCACTCTAGTATTCGAACCCAGTGAGTTGGTCAATAGAGGGACCACACGAGCAATTGAAGCAGGCCTACAGCACTACAAGAAAAGACAAAAAATATCAAAAAGGAGGCAAGTCCTTATATTGATCATGTTGAACCTAGTTTTTAAATGCAGTATTTTGATTTCAAATACAAATGCATGCTTGCCTTTATTATGTGTATAGATTGCCTAGCTACACCATACAGCTGGGTGGGGAGGAGGCACAAGGGAGGGAGGCGACGCCGGTGAGGAAGCGGTGGCGTGGGAAGCGGCAACAGGGTGGGGAAGTGGCGGTGCGAGAGGTGGAGCCGCTAGGGAGGAGGCACAAGGGAAAACCGCCAGAAGAAGGAAGAGGGAGGAAGAAGTGAAGTTAAGAGAGGGACTTGGAAGTGATTTCAAGTTTTTAGAGGACCTTAAAGATATTTTGCATTGATAGAGAACACACGGTTCCTGTGGGCTGGAGAGATCGAACGGCCGTGTTTTTCTAGATGATGTGGACATGCTCTTTTGCGTGGAAATCTAGTAGGTTTCATATAATATGAGATAAGTCCTGAATTGACAGCATGTGAAGTGTTAAGCAGCACAATCACCATGTCTCGCCTGGACGACACCATGGTGTCCTGGTGCCTCTCAAGCGCCGTGGTCGCTAAGTACGCCATGACAACCATGCATTGCATATTTTGTGCCTGGTGGTCTTTTTAATTCACATGACATGCTTTTGAACCTAATGACCTCATTGGTTCCACAGGTCGGGCTCACAAGGAAAGAGAACTCGAGCAAGGAAGAAGGGGAACTCAAGTGGACACTCCGCAAGCTGCTACCACAATTTGCGAAGATGTCTCCTGAGAAGACTGTCTATAATGGGCAAAATAAGATGGTAGAGCAGACTCAGCAGAAGGGCTCCCCAGAGCAGGCTGCTATCTATTGTTACAAAGGGAGAAGCTTGTGTTGCAAACAGACCCATAGGGCATATATAGTACATGAGATACACACAAGGATCCAAACCCTAGACAATAGGAAAAGACCTAAATACCCTTAACACCCCCTCAAATGCAAGGCATATGCAATAGCATTGCATTAGAAAGGGTTGACACTAAAATAGTGAAAATCCAAAGTTCGAGTCTTGATGATGTCATCATAGCGTGCAGCTTTGGGAAAATTGTGTCGAGTACCAACCATTCGAAATCGTGCAATAACCTAGAAAGCACAAAGTGCAGGGGCCGAGAAGGTAGGGGTAAGCGGGAGCAAAGTCGACCGCATTAACATGACAAGGATGCGAAAGATGACACAAGTAGAGAGATGTCAAATCAAGTCGAGAGGGAAATGGTATAGCGGCACGATCGAGCCCGAGATGGTGGCAACAAGGTCACACAAGGCGCAATGGAGGCGTAGTGCAGAAGAAGCGTGACGGCCTTAGAAGCTCGGGCCGGCGACTCAAAGAGAACCGGCGGCATCATAAAGACTTTAACGATCTGCAGTGGATCAAACAGAAGAGCGGCGACAACGGCTATACGAAAGGAAGAAGAGGACCACACCCATCCGAGAGGATAGACCGTGGCTAGCAAAGCCGATTAGCAAAGCAATCGGCTGACTGACAAGGAATTTGTGGACTCGCACGACTTTGACGAACTGATAGAGAGATGGCAACGGACTTGGATCGACGCAACGGAAGACACAAAACGAAAATAGACAACAGATACTAGCATCACTATGCTTTTAAATTTCCCTCCTCCCCTCTATCTTCACCACTCCCCTCCCTCACTCCCTCCTGTCTCTCAGTGCCCCTCCATCTCTCTTCTCTCTCCTTACCCCTCACTCACCTACCGCCTCTCTCTACCGGCAAGAACGGAGGGTGGGCGGGCGACAAAGACCAGAGATAGGTGGCGCCATGCGGCGAGAGATATGGCGGAGGAGACCAGCAGCGACTAGTGGCGATAAGAGGCGAGTGATGGTCCAAAATAAGGATGGCGACGACGGCCGGATCCTGGTGAGGCGGCGTGGCCGATCCGAGCACAAGCCACCGGGGAGGCCGAGGCGGTGTCGGGGTGGCTAACGCATGGAGGCACCGGATCCAATGATGCATGGCGGCCACAGGAGAGTGAGCAAGGCCGAGGCCTCCTCCGCATCCAGATCGAGGCAAAGACGGGGGCCGGATCCAGCGTCTAGGCCGACGGTGGTCGGATTCTACCGGGTGGCGTGGATGGAGATGACCGGATCCAGAGCTGGGACGGCTAGATCCACCACAACACGGGAGGCACGACCGATCCGCAACATCGGCCCAGCGCGGCGAGCTCGGTACCGAATCCGATGTGGAGGCCTTCTGATCCGGCGGTGGCGAGGCAGCCCGCTAATCCGGGTTGGCGGTGGTGGGAGGCCTTCTAGCGGTGGTACAGGCGAGGAGCGTGGGCGGGCGTGGGCGATGGCGGCACGCAATGATGGCTGGTGGTGGCCACCCCGGAGTAGAGCACGATCCTCCTGGGCGACGGCAGAATGGCTTGCAGTGGCCGGTATGGCGGCGGCTGGAGCTAGGTTCTAAAACCTGTGCTCTAATACCACGTTACAAAGGGAGAAGTTTGTATAGCAAAGAGACCCATAGGGTATATATAGTACATGAGACATACTATTGAGTTGCATGCACCGACCAGTTCACCCAAAAGCTTAAGCTGATGAGGAAAGATGGACAATTTACTTATATTTCAACACTCCCCCTCACGTGTAGGCTCCCTTAGGTCTAATACGTGGAATAGAAGTGGACTGCAATTATTTTTTTAATTGCGTTAGCTAGGTCTTCAACTCGGGACCTCTTGGCTCTGATACCATATTGAGTTGCATGCACCGACCAGTTCACCCAAAGGACCTAAACCCTAGACAATAGAAAAAGACCTAAATATCCTTAACATCTATAATTAGCTACATCAGGTGGTTGACGAGGAAGAGCATAGGGATCCCTAGAGCAGGCTACTGGCTGTGAGCCAAATCAGATTGCTGACGAGGCAGAGCGAAGGAGGGCTAATTTTGCGAGGTTAGTGTTTCCATACACCTATCATTCATTAATCATTAGGACTTTATAGATCCACTTGTTCCTTCTGCGTCAGCTCTTTGTTGCTTGTTGGTATGGAAGTATGTACTACTCATGTAATTGTGCATATGCACACAGTAACGATGCAAAACTATTGCCATTCAAATAACGATGCAAAACTGTTGCCGTTCAAAGATGCAAAACTAATACAGATACTCTTGGATGGTGTAGGACCAGTGAAATTCCTACACTGAAGAATTATCTGGAGTCAGTGATAAAACTAAATAGCCTGGACATCGAGACCATTTAGATGTCTCACACGGTGTGATGTTTCCTTGTGTATATGTTTTGCTACCAAAGAGGGTGACTCACATCCTGCATTTCAGGCTAACTATATATGTACTTGTGTGTGTCGAGTTTTAAGTGCGTTAATTTGGTGCTTTTCATAGACATAATATGATTTGCATATACCTATATGATGCATAGTAATTTCCTATGTTTTCAATTTAGATGGTAAGATGAACTTTTGGACTTCGCCTGTCATTGGCATAGTAATCACTTCTGAACTGTTTGGTACTTGTAATGAGAGCAACACAGGTAAGGCGGCTTTGTTGGTGGTTGTGCTCGTGCACCCTCGAACACAACGGACTGTAAACGAATTGCAATCGTGCCATAGCTGAAGTATAACCGGACCAATCGTGTTGCAGACCAGGAGGTCAGAAGTTCGATCAATTAATAAAAATCGACATCTAGCAATTCCGGGGAAAAAAGATAACAATGGCAAAAAAAACCCTATCCATGCATAGAACAACTTAAAATATTGAAAAGTCTGCCCAGACTCTAGAGCTTGCAAGCAACAAACTTTTGACATAGCATATACCATATGAAATTGGCACAAAAGAGATATCAACAACTCCAGCCGAAGATGACTCCACAACAATAGAAGATCCTTTTACATCACCAGCCACAGACATCAATCTATTTGTAAAAGGGCACGACAGTAATCCGCAGAGCAAAACTTAAAAACAAATCAAATTTGTGACGTTACTAATCAGACCGATGTTTTGTGCCTTTGATCCTTTTACGAACTATCCAATTCCCAACACACAAAAAGGTGAACATATCCTGTGAATCACCACTGCCTGCCGAACCCAAGCACTGCAGCACCATCCTGAGCTCGAACCACCCGACGGCGGCTTTGATCTGCGACCTGACATAGGCCTTGGGTGAGCTCCTCTACCACCCGCTAGCGCGCATCAAAACTCGGTTGCCCCCATGCACCGCACGGCCGTGAGGGGCCTAGAAGCGTGAAGGTGCAAGAGGAGGTGAGCGGGGGACAGAGTAAGAGATGAAATTTGTTGCAAGTTGTTAGCAAAAGTGGATTTCTCCAAACAAAAAAATTGTTGCTTTTTTGTAGTGTTTTTTTGAGAAGCGGGCGGAGCACTGGTGCGGTTGACAGACAGAGAGATTAGGGTGGTGAGGAGCTACGGGCGCCCGGACGTCAACTAGTGCTCACACGTACAATGGGATAGTTTGCATTGTACATTTTTCCTAGATGTCAAATCTTATTTAGGTTATGTTTCAAAGTATTGTGGCTTGTGTCTAAAATGACACCGTAGTGGTCGCTAGATTTTTCTGAGGTATTCAGTTAAATAATAATGGATAAAAATAGACAAAAAATGAAAAACACTATTATATCTCTATAGATAATGCAAAGGAAAACAAGAAAAATTCACATTAAGAAGCTAATGTGTTCTAAACGGTTTTTGGCTTTTGGAAGCCATAAGCCATCGCCATTTAGAACAGGCCATAGATAGATTTTGGCCATCCGATTTGCTGCAATAAAAAAATCATCAAAACATTGTCTCATGTGGCAATATCTGGCTGCCGCTAGCTCAAACGAAGCTCTAGCTTACTGAAGGAGGAGGCGGTGGTGGAGCTCGAGATACCGTGGTTGCAACCTGCTTCCAAGGCCTTGGAGGTGTAGGGTGGGAGAGAAGCCCGTCTCTGGTGGCAATCCCTAGCCACCACTAGCTCGCCGGAGCTCTATATTGGTGGAGGAGTAGGGAGGGAGGGAGGGAGGAGGATCTAGAATGTAGGATTCTTGATTTATCACAACAAAAAATTGTGAACCGTAACAACCAATTCCCATGGTTGCAAGAAAATTTCTATTCAATGCAACAAACACAATGTAACACCCCCACCCAAACCTCTTAGTCCGTAGTGCTACCACTACTCGATAACACTATCATTTACATCCATCGTTGCTAGATTTCAACATCTCCTCCATTTAAAACTCAACGACACGATAAGCAATATATGCTTAACGATGAACATTGTAGCAAATGTACATGTTTGCCAACTATAAAAAAGGACACGCATGAGCCTTACCCCGACTAGATATTTCCATTAAGACATACTTTTAACACTAACTATTTTAGCATGCTATTCAAGTCTAAATATGATAACTAAAGGTGGTTTGTGAATTACTATTTACAAGTGGAATAAATGTGCTACTCTCGCTCGTGCATGTCGCATCCAATATTCACCTAAAATTCAACAAATAAGGGTGAGTCCGAAGACCCAGCAACATAATAGAACGATAAACACTACCTTAGCATCATCATTAGCTTAGTAATGTCATTTCTCACATGTTTCAACATAATCATAAACATAAACATGCCATTCTCGACATGTCCCAACGTAATCATATCTTCATTCTCTTGTCTCATCATTATCATTCCATTAGTGCAATGTAAACTATTCTACATGCTCATTTGTTTATCACATTGCATATATTGGAATAGCTTAAATGAACACCCGTCGATGTTCACCCTATCATGGGCCTATCCTCGTCAGCATAGGGATCTCTCCACTCCCGTGGAGGCCTACTGAGGTACGTATTATATATCCACCCACGGTGGATATTTTTTTATCATATGAGTGCACATGATGCAAATACATATGTCCATTGTTATAAACACAATATCATTATTAGCAGGGAAGCATCATTGCTTATCCCATTCCATCATCATTATCATCATTAGATAAGCAACATCATGTAATGTAAACATTGCATATTCCATACAATTTACTGTCTATCGCTCTACCATACACTTGCCTGTTTAATCTCGAAAACGCTACGTGGACGGCACTAATCTAGAGCCTCCACCTGTACAAGCATCATCTAGTCTCAATACCATAGCGATACATGCACACAGCTGGACAACATTGTCCCTATGTGCAAACCCATCACAAACAATCCCTCTCTCACTAGACACTTTTCCGTGGTCCCGGTGCTCAAACGACCATAATTTAGAGATCACGTCATTTATACTTCCGAATACAATTTATTTGTATGCATGTTTATTCCCTTTATTTTCTTCCTTTTCTCTTTTTTCATTTCTTTTCCTTTCCTTTCCTTTTCTTCTCTTTTTTCTTTTCCTATTTCTCTTTCTTTTCCCCTCTTCCTTTTCTTTACCCGGACAAACCGACTGCCCCTTATCCCTTTCTTTCCCCACCACCTCCTCTCCTCTCCTCCCTCGATCTAGATCTATGGTCTCCACCCATGCCTCCACCTTTTGGCGCCATGCACCGCTCCAGACCTTGTCATCAGCTTCGTAGCCTCCTGGATTAGGGTCCCTCACCCTCTCACCGCTAGCCCTCTTGGCTCCCTACGCCATCGCCTCCTCCCTAGGCTCGGGTGCGCTGGCCCAGCCTCCTCCGCTTGCAGGTGGCTCACCACCACATGCTCGCTCCCACCCTCGACTTCGGCTAGGGTTTTGACTCTGGTGGTACCATGGGCGCAACAATCAAGGATCATCATCGATGACCTCCCTCGGCTCCTCTCCGGTTTCTCCTAGCTCCTCATCGCTGCTCCCCTCAGCTTCGGCTATGATACCTACATGGGTACTTGGCACCACTCGCAGCACTATCCTAGGTGCCGAAAATTTCTTTTTTTCTTTTTTTTTGTATTTTTTTCGCAAAGCAGAGCATAGGAATAGGAACCACACTAAGTTTCACCTCAATCTGATGTAAAGTGTGGCCTACAGAAAATGATGAATGTGCTAAAAATTCGGTGATGAAATTTCGGAGCTCGAGTACTCAACATTCCAGGCCGAATTTGGGCAAAATAAATTCGCCGAACCCGACTTCAAAAAAAAAATATCGCCTAATTTCGAGTCCGTATGCAAAAGTTATGGCTGTTTGAAGTAGAGCCTCGAGTTATGGTTTTGTGGTGGTAGAAACTACGATCGGTAGAAGCAATTGGTGAAAATTGGGTAGGAAGCTCGGGGAAGCGTGGGGGATGATGTCACGATCACGAGACACGATGGATGACTCAAACAGAGAGGGTGGGATATGGGTGGAAAACAAAATTGACGACTAGGGTTTGTATGAAAGGTAGCTAAGCAAGACAATCCGACTAGGGTTTGTATGAAAGTAGCGGAAGCAAGACAACCCGAAACAAAACACGATCTAAACCAAAGAACACAACTCGACTAAGGACACAAACTCAACACTACGGACTGGAATCAAATTGTGCAAAAGGCTAAACGAGATCTAGGACAGAAACAACCTATGACTACAATTTTTTAGGGCTTTTCTTGGACTCTAGGATGAAATCGAAAACAACAAGATGGGGTAAACTCGAACACGGAGGAACACTTGAAGCTCGACACCACTTGACGGGAACGGGTCCCGATCTTCCAACAGTTTCGGATATGTTCAATTTGGTGGAGGCGCGACACAAATCGATCCGGCTTAGAACAACACGTCCGAACCCCGCAATCGCAAAGACCACGTCTCCTCAGTTATCAACCGTGCGCAATGGTTGACCTCGCCAAGAAGGCTAATCCTTGCTCACAAATCAAGAACACAAGCAAGAACAAGGAAGATCACAACCGAATTGCGACGTATTGATTTAGCACTTTCGAAGTTGGGGTCTCACAAACCGATGAACAATGGAAACTGCTCAAACACAGATTTAATCTAAGCAAAACCCAACCCTAATGGGGGGGTGGAAGTCAGATATAAAGGAGTAAGGGGCGTGCAAAACCCACGGGCGCGTCCTTAATGGACTCCACACGATACAAAGCCGAACGGCCCAAAAGACGGTGTTGCAAAGACTGAAAGATTCGAACGTCCACTTGTTTCGACGATTCCGCTGACTCGTAAGGAATTTTGATATGAGACTAAAGCCATTGGAAATGTTATCTTCTCGACTTTCCATACATATGTGGAACGTCCAAAGGAGTCCTGATGCGATCCGGTGTCCGCTTTAGTGCGGTTCGGTCCGGACTCGAATTGGATTCAAGTCGGCTTGAGTTGAACATCCAACATGATTCGACCACCCTTGCCGGACTCGTGCGCCTGTAGCCCTTCCCAAGTACTTCTTGATCCTCTCCATGGTTCCTAATCATAATTAAATCATTAGGTAGTAATCGATTCTCAAATGAACAAAAGTACTTAGGAACGAGCTCACCAGAATTCAATTGTCGGTAGCGAGCTCTAGTGATTGGTCCTTGAATATCAAGTGGAGGAGTGTTGTGTATATCCGAAGAAGTGATGTCCTCATCACCGTCCAAGCTGTGCCACCTCCTCGGATGAGTGCATCCATGCGCCACTTCTCGGTCCCCCTACGCCAGCTACCAGCTGGGCTCCTAACCGTCAGCGCTGACTTGAGTGCTTTGAGGGTTCGGCTTGGTCGTGGTCTGGCACCACATCTCTAGTCTTCCCCACGGCTTGCTACAGCTTCACTGACTCACATCTACTTCTCTTCCTAACCAGGATGGTCCACTCACCTTCCCCACGTTACTTTACACATTTTGATTTTGCTTCCACTTTCGCCTTGCTCTATTATTATTTATGCACGGTCTTGGGAATGCCTACGGTGACCACTGACGATGGAACTTGGTAGGGAGGGCATGCATCAGGGACATGCTTTTCCTTCCAAGGGTGCGTGGCGGCTTCTACAGGCTCGCTGCTGATAGCGTTGGAGTGGGCCACGTGGCTGTACTGTGACATGGACAAAGGAACAAGATTGGGGAAACCTTACTTGGTTTTGGCTGGGTGGGGATGAGAAGGCGACAACGATGGCCGTGGTGATGGTGACGCTCTCCACGTGCTTTTGTTGGCCCTTCTCGCCTCCTTGTCCCGGTCTGGTTCGGCATGGTCACGGCAGTCCTAGGTAGCTTCGAGGTTGCCGTGGACTCCGTCTTCACGCCGTCGATCTTTCCCAAACCCCCTAAGAGCTCCTTTCCTCTAGGCTCTCTCTCTCTCTCTCTTTGTCACTATCTTTGTGTGGTTGTTGCATCCGGTAGGGTGGTCGGTTGGCTCTTTATTGGTGGCTAAGCAAGGCAATGGCCTTGGCTTTGTCTTGGGTTTGGGTTTGCCTTTGGCGAAGTGAAGGAAATGAGTTTGGGGAGGATGGTGAAGGCCTCAGTTGGCTGCCTTAAGTAGGGAGCAAATGGGGTGGCTTTTCTTTTGCCTTGGCTATTCATTTTCAAGGCTGCCCTTGCCTTATCTTCAGGACTCTCTTAGTTTGCTATTTACTTATGGACCGTTGGTCCATAGGGTAAGCTCGGCACTATTCATTTTTTCTACTACAGAAGGTAAGTCAGTTAAAATGTGGGTGTTGAATTCCTTTATTGCCGAATAATGATACTCATTTAAGTAAGAGGCGTCGACCGGCCTCGTACAGTCTGAGAATCTTGACAAGCGCTATTGATTCAGTATTTTAAAGTCCAAAGGCTCTCACAACAAAAAATAAGTTATTTCTTTTATTCTTCCTTGAATTGTCTTCGTTCTTCGCTTTTCTTTCTACTAGTACTACACACAACGCAAACTAAAAACTGTGCAACAAATGAAAACTACTGTGGCAACAAAATTAAAAATTGTTGCAATAAAAATGAAAACCCATTGAATCGGCCTCAACATTTTGAAGAGAGTGTTGTAACATTCAAAAATAGCCATTATACTAACTTGACTTACTAGTGTCAACTTTTTAGATGTACTTGGAGTGGGAGTAGGAGGAGGACAACAGCCCACATGCCACCATGTCATCAGCTAGATCTCCGTATCCTTATCACCCTTGACATTGACCGTGCCACTACTTAGTTTGCCATCTACAAGGGATTGCCGTTGTCAGGGCTACCATGTCATCAGCTAGATCTCCATATCCTTATCACCCTTGACATTGACCGTGCCACTACTTAGTTTGCCATCTACAAGGGATTGCCGTTGTCAGGGATTACAAGTGAGCATGGCACCCGAGAGAGAGAGAGAGAGAGAGATATATGGAGGAATGGAGGTGTTTCTTTGGCGGCAGGCTCCCGGGAGGTGAAATCCAGCTGTCGGTGAGCCACCAGATTGAGTGAGAGCATGAGAAGTGGTGGAGGTAGATGGATAGAGATGTAGTAGAGAAGGGGAATGTGATAAGATTAGGAATAGGAGGTTGGAAGTGAGTAGCTAGTTAGTCAATTGGTGGGTTGTCCGAGCATCCAATTTTTTCTGTTGGTATCATATGTCCTCGTGGAGGCAATTCCCAAGGAGGTGGCGATGCTTTTTTTAGTGGGTTTTAAGGAGTAGATGGGACCACATGCCAGATAGTTGAGAGAAGGGAAGGGATAGGTAGATGAACCATCATCACTCACCAATAGGTTTTTTTAAGTAGGTCAAGATACTAAAATGCACATCATCTACACTTACCTTGTGCCAACCAGCCGGTGTAGAGAGGATACCAAACACCTCCTCTATGGAGTGACTTAATGGATCCTATGTAATACCTGAGAGAGGAGGAAGCTTGGGCCAGCTTTGGCCGAGCCCAACCCAAGCTGCCCCGTCATATAACCTAGCTAGGGGAGGAGATCTCCCAATTCACTCCTCCCCTGTGCTGACCCCTGCTGTTTGCCATCTTCCCTGCGGCGTCACTCCAGCCACCCTCACCATCGCTCCGCCCTTGGGCCCTCACTGTCGTTGCCTCCTTGCTTTTTCACCGTGCCACTGCCCTTCTCCCACTCATGCGTGCTGCCGACCTAGCTGCCAGCGCCATCGCGAACGCTCCTCTGCATCACCGCCGCTGCTGGGGTGCCACCCGTCGTTGCCATGGTCGCCTGCGCCCCTCCTCCGTCAGGTCAAGTAGAGAGAGGGGGCAGTAGGGGCAACCGTGGGCAGCCAGCCAGCTCAGTGGAAGAAGAGGGGAGGGAGAGGTAAAGAAGGGATGGGGGACTCGGCCAAGAGGGCCAGCCAAAGAAGAAAAGTAAGGAAGAAAAGAAAAGAAGAGGAAAGAGAAGTGCTGCCCATGAGGAAAGAAAGGAAGAAAGGGAGAAAAGAAAGAGAGAGAGAAGGAAGAAAGAAGGGGCTCGGCCGTGAAGAAAAGGAAGATAAGAGAATAAGAAAAAGTGGAGAAAGAAAAAGGGGAAAGAGTGATCTGGCGCCTGGTACGCCAGATCCGGCCAAGACAAGAAAGAAGGAGCCTCGATCCATTTATTCGGGGCTAGTGTAACGCCTCGAAACCATTTCCCCTACTTGTTTATTGGGTTATGTAGAGGCTAAATTGTTGAATAGCAAGATAGATGCATACGATGGTTAGAACACGGCTAGTGGATGGAATTCATGTGCAGTGTGGTGTTGTGGCCGTGTGTAGAGCAAGTGTAGTGCACTGGCCGTGTGCTGTTGTGTCGGTGCATGCGTGACCGACTATTATTCAGTGAATGATTAGTGAGTCGACGATTTGTACTTGACTAATTAGTGATTGATTAAAGCAATTAATTAGCGTATGTGATTATTGAGATGAGTGAATGATTTGTAGATTAATTAGTACAGGTTAATTAGTATAGACTAATTGAGTAAGGTAATTGCTAAAACTCTACAGAAGGCTAAAACACCACATTTAGCATTTTGGATTACAAGTTGGTGTCAGAGTTGGATGCTACCCGGTATGGGATAGCTCAGCCTTCAGGCTGAAATCGAAGTTTTGCATCGTGTAATATTTAAATCATGGTAACCTAGAATATGTGAGTAGAGTTATGTAGATTAATGAACCCAAAATATTTGCTACATTAGGTTTCGGGTTTGAAAGGCACGGTCGATCGAGCATCCGGAACAACGGGATGGTATCTAGTGAAAGAGTATGGTATGTGTTGGGTTTGCACGTAGGAATGATGCTATTCGTATGTGTGCATGTATGGCTATGATATATTGAGTTGGGTTGAATGCTTGTTCCGGTGGCGGTTCGGGTGTGGTGTCATTCATGCATCGTCCACAAGGATGAACATGCAAGTGCATGGTAAAATGGTAAATTAAGGTAGTGATTGCTATTAATTGGATTTTTAATGCACTACCTATCATGCTGTTGTGAGTTGATTATTTCTGTTTGCATATTGATATAATGATGAATGATGAGTAACGACACATGTGATGGATACCCGATGTTGTTATATTGACGAATGGTTATTGGAATATGACATGTTGATATGTTTAAATAGAGAAGTTACATTGCATGCATTCATGATCAAATAGAGAAGTTACTATATTGACGAATGCATACGGTGTTGTTATATTGACGAATGGATATCCATCGTATGTTTAAATGGATACCCGATGTTGTTATATTGACGAATGGTTTTGGGAATTTTTAGTTTTGCATGCATTCTTATGTTATTATCAGGATTAACTTAGGGAGGAGGGAGTAGTAAATACGCCATGATCAAATGCAGTGATTTTAAAACAACTTAGATTTTGTCATTAATATATGCAAGAACCTTTGTATGTTTACGCAACAAAGAAGGTAAAATTCTAGAAGGTATGACCACAGGACAATAGAAAGCCATTTTAAGCATGAAAAAATGTGGATCATAATGGCCACTCACCAGTGGACACGTTGATGGACTTCTCTCCTGTAATCATCACCGCAAGAATGTGCTGCATGTTTCAGAATCTTGTACAGGTATGGTTCGTCACAACTCAACTCATGGTATTGGCAGATTGGGCAGGAAAGAAATTTATAGAAAACATTAACAATCATGATCAGGAAATACAATAAAAACAGAGCTATTATAAGATTACTTGACTGGTTGCATACCTATTTGCTTGTTGTCATGATAGCATGATCTGAAAAACAGAAAATTGAGAAATGAAACAGGTTAGTGTCACAGGGACATAACTTTGGATTTAAGAAAAGGTAAGCTAATTTGGTCAGGGTAAAGATCAGGCAAGCACACAACAGAACAAATTAAACAAAAAAAGTGAAGCCAGAAACTTTGATCCTGAACACTTTTTTGTCAAAGTAGATAAAGCGAAAGTTAATCAACATCAAAGATTAGATGGAAATGTCAGTGCAACATGTAAATGAAAATATAAGGTATATCTCCGGTAAGTGATGCTATAAAAAAAATCCTTAAAACACAAACCTCCGGTAGCCTTGGCATACCGAGGTTGGAGGGCTGGATAAGGACTTGTGAGATCGGAGACACAATGATGTGGCCTAGGGAGTTTGTGGGTAGGGCACACAGCAACAGGAGGCGTACCGAAGCTATCAGGTCATGCACACGTTGAAAAATGTTCTCACATAAAACCTTCGCCAGCAATTGCTCACTCTCCACGAAACAGGGCACACCAAGTCTGTGGAATCAAGATGCAGGAGCATGCTACACCAAGAAACAAGTTGTCCACATGCACACAAGTCAATTGGAAGCCTAAAATACACCTAGTCACGCAAGAAAAACCCTACAAAGATGCTAGTCCTAAGCAATCAGATCACAGGACCCACTAGCAATTGTGCGTACAATGAGAACAATCATCCAGTTACATAGATTGTTCGGTTGAAAAAATATCAAACCAGGTCAAACACCACAACATACACCCAACCAGCATTAAAAAAACATCAAACTCTCACAACAACGAAAAAAATGTAAAATCGTCAAACAGAGCAGACTATGGGCCACAAAGTGCAAAAGACTATGAAGAGATTAAGAAAACAGTGAATGTGTGCAAAAGACTCGGTACGTTACCTTCTTTTCAAAGTGGTGGCGACTCCTTTATTAGTGTCAAAAAGAATGTTTGACATTGTCATCACTGTTAGCCAGTTACTCCGCTAGTAATTAAGATCATAAATTAGGCAGGTTGTTCCCTCACACAGTCAGCAAGTAGAACAGAAAAAAAGAGCAACATGAAGACTGGAAATGAAGTAGTTTAATATCCACCAACCTATTCTATATCAAGTAGTGAGCGATGATATCTGAACAGAAATTAATTGAACTTGACTAAAATTACTGAGTACATAACTACATATTATGTAAAAAAACTGGTTTAGCCCTACTAATGTGTCGCACAGGGTTCAAAGTCCTGGCATTTACTGGCTGGTAACCTTGGTTACCGCTTTCTCTTCGTGGAGACCTGTAATAAAAAACTACCGGTATAAATTTTTTATTTTCGAATTTTGGCCGGTTTTTTCCGGCTTTTCCGGTTACCAGTTTCAAAACATCCCAAAATTCAAATTTTGATTTTCAAATTGTGACCGGTTTTTTGATTTTACCGGTAACCGCCCAGAATCGCCGGTTATCACACGGCCACGACCGGGATTTCTTCCGGTTCCGGTTTTGGAACCTTGCACCCAACCAAACCCAAACGGTAATATCAAACTCTCACAAGATGTGGATGACCTAAACCGTACCAAGCAAAGTCTACTCCAAGACTCCAAGTGATCCAAAACCACACGAAAGTGAATGCATAACCTCCCCAATACAAGTACAATTTTTAAAGCAAGGGAAGGGGTAAGTGATCGTCATCCACCCTTCATTCATGCTTTAATACTTGTGTAACTTTGGAATAGTGATGCAGAAGCACCTCCCTTAAATCTATCAATCAAATCAGCCCATTCGCTAGAGGTGCAAGCATTTGAATGGCAAGCAAAGAATTGATGTGTATTCCATGTAGAAAGAAAGTGCTTTATCAAATATCTGTAATCGGTATTAGTTGAACATTCAATAGTTACATTCCAATTTCAGTATTTCACTAGCTTCACATACGGAATTCACATTAGTTAATTTCACTATTTTCACATTAATTAAATTTTACAAACTCCGAAGGACTATATGTTTTTAGTATTTTACCTCAATGTTGTCTTTTAGCTGCAATAGTAATTGAAAGAAATAGCGAAATGCATTTCTTGCTAGACAAATCATTTGTAAAAATTCATCACAAAAGACTGCTTAACAGTATCTACAACCATAATTTGTTAAAAAAACATTATAAAAGATTGCTCTAACAGTCAAATATAATTTGTAAAATTCATTTCAAGGGAAGTTATCACATAAGTATACACAAAACGTGTTTGTAAACGAGAAAAATTATTATATAAGGAAAGCGGGTAACTTGCGCATTAAGAGTCCTACAGTTTGCTGAACTAGCTTGAAAGGTTTAATCTGTCAGGATTTTCAGGGCAAGCTTCAAAATTATAATCTACAAATTACTGCCAATTTGAGTTGTACTACCCCAATCTTTTCAACATGTTATTTTCATAGGGTTTTTTCATCAAGAGAAAGCAGCTTGGAGCGTCTCTGAGATATAAATAGTGTGAAACTATATATGCAGAAATAAGGACGACTTGAAACTCAGTAAAAATTAGTATAGAGGCGCACTTGGTCAACATCCTCGGCAACTAATACATTATTTCATTACAGCAAGGATGCCTATAGAAGATGAATATGTTGACAGATAGAAAAACAAGACATTTAGTTTAACACATCATTAACACTTTTGGACTATGGTCATCTCTAATCAACTGATGGACAAATGCTATGCAGCACGATAGAGATATTAGGAGAATTAAGAGTGTTTCAACATCGAAAGATGAATGTGGACATACATTCCACCACTAAACGATGTCAACATGGACCAAAAAGTGCAAAAGACTTGGTACATTACCTCTTTTTGTAGTGGCAAAGACGCCCTTGTTAGCTTCAAATGAACATATGTCTGATATTGTCTTCACTGCTACTTTTCAAGCCTGTTACTGCACTAGTAATTAAGGTCAAAATCGGATAGGCTATTCAGTTAATTCCCTCTAATAGTACTGATTAAATAAAGCTAGTAAAAACCCAAATGAACCGAAAGGGGAGTGGAAACACGGTATATTGATAATGAGCCGATTCATGTGTTCACCTCGACAAACAAACTACTCATTTTTTTATGCCAATCATCTCAAGTGAGCAATGATATCCGAAACAACTTAAACTGACCTTAACAACTGCAAGTGAGAAGTAAACAGTACAGATTATGTAAAAAATTGTTTAACCCCTATTGTTATGTCCTCATCAGCTAGACACACACAAAATGATGAAACCAAGTCAAAGAAACACCAAGAATTACTTGCATGATTTAAAAAAATGATTTAAATCATATGTTCACCTCGACAAACTAACTACACATTTCGCTAGACTGCGAGTAGCAAGTAAAAAACTAATGAACTATAGATTGTGTAAAATAATAATTAATAAAGTTGTTTAACTCCTACTGTTATCTACTCACAAGATAAATCATTGGCAGATGAGTACAGAGCCTTGTTATTAAGTCGCGCGACTAGTCGCGACTAATCGTCGATTAGTCGACAAGTCGGCACAGTGCACCGACTAGTGCCATCGACCGACTAGTTGCACTAGTCGGTCGACTTGTCGACTAGTCGGCGACTAGTCAGCGACCGCCGCGACTAATCGGCCAACAGAGTTTTTTTTTTTCCTGCTTTAGACCCGGTTTGATGCATTCTTCTAGAGCAAGATCCGAGTATTCTTCCACTCGAGCCCGGGTAGCGGTGTGTAGTAGTAGTGGTGATAGAAGACAGTTAGTAGTAGAAGCAACAAGCAAGTAGTAGTGGTGATAGAAGGCAGTTAGTAGTAGAAGCAACAAGCAAGTAGTAGTAGATTAGTCGACGACTAGTCGGGATTAGTCACGACTAATCTCCAAGTCAGTAGCATCACGACTCGACTCGACTTTACGACTTAATAACCTTCGTACAGAGAAGTCAAATCAAAACCTATAAAACCAAGTAAAAGAAACTAAGAACTACTTGCGCACTCCACACAATACTTCACCACTCACTCTGAATGACTGAATCATAGTGTAGAAATATGGGGTGAAGGCCACACAGCCAAAGGCAGGGGTGGCATTCTATTAATAGGCCAATAGGCATAATCACAGGAGATTACAATCCTCAATTAGAAGAGCTATTCTAGGCTAGTGTAGCAATAGAAGGAAAGGTATACTATTAATTCTAATACCCGCCCGCAGTTGCAGCGGGAGGAGTCCGGACGCAAAGACTGGACCGAAACTCTTTGAAAAGCTGAGTCGGAAGACCCTTAGTCATGACGTCCGCAAATTGGTGGGAGATGTCACTGGTGATAAACCGATGTGAAGACCAGTATCGAGAGTACCCTTGATGTACCATAAGATGCGTTTGATCAACGCGAGATGTGGTTCCCGCGGATCATGCATAAATAGGCACCATGGTTATTAAGGCGATAAGGCGAGGCGAGGCGACCCACCCCCCTCACACCTTTTAAGCGATAAGGCGTAAGGCGAGGCGACGCCTTAGACATCCTAAGGCGCTAAAGGGCAGCAAATAAAATGAGCATTTTAGCAGTATATGTGTACCTTATTGTTGACATTCCAATTGTTCTTCTCCTATGTAGCATCCATTCACAATAACAATTAAGTGAATCCGAGATTAAATATAAGCGACATAAGTAGTCTAATGGAATAATAGTAGTTCACAAGCTTAGAGTAATCTAATAGAATAATAGTAGTCCACACTTCACAACACAAAAGTAACATAGTTTATGATCCAACTCGACTATCTATCCACTCCACACTCCACTCCACACAGACAAAGATCCACAAATTACGGCCGGTGTGGCACAACAGACGGTCATAGCTGACATTATCCCACCGCCTCGCTTGCTCATCTCTCTCTCGACTTGCTCTCGCCGCTCACTCATCTCGGCCCGCTCCGCTCTCCTCATCCTCTCGCCACTCGGTAGCGGGCTCGCGCCTCAGCTCGGCCTCCCCTCATCTGCGCCCTCCTTCTCCGGCGGCCCGCCCCACCTCAGCCCTCCCTCTTCTCCTCTCAGCCCTCCTTCATCCTCCTCTCTCCGCCTCACGGGGAGGATGAGAGGAGGGAGGGAGGCGGGCGAGGCGAGAAGCTGAGGCTGAGGCTGAGAGGGAGTGGGAGGCCGCGAGCGAGCGAGGAGGCCGGCGGAGGAGGCCGGAGGGTGAGCCGGAAGGAGGAGGAGGCCGCATACTGGAGATGGAGGCCGCCGGCCGCCTGTGACGGCGGCGCGACGGGATGGATTTCAACCGGGCGCGCTAGGTTCGACTTGGGCTCCGCTTATGCGACACCCGACAGTTCCCACCGCCTCATCCCGTGTCTCTTTATGCGGCGCTAGGGTTTGACTTGGTCTTAGGGCGTCCGCCGCTCGCCGCGTTTTCGCCTCCGACGCTTCGCCGCTTAGGACTTGAGGCGGTCCGCCAGAGCTTGGCAAGGCGAGGCCGACGCTTGCCATCCTTCATCGCCACGCCTAAGCGTCCGCCATAACGCTTAGGCGACGCCTTAATAACCCCGATAGGCACACTGTTGGACAAAGATAAGCCGGTCAGGCGGTGGCGGCATCTTGTAGAGCCCTCGCAAGACTCACAGACTCAGATGGATCAACCACAGGAGTTCCATCACGGCCGGAGAGCTTGGCATGGGAGTCAACCGTGCAGTTGGCTGGATGACACTCGGTCATGCCGGTCGTCGTAGAAGATCCATGGCGTCATCGTCATTGGGACAAGAATAGGCCGCGGTGGAGCGCGTGATGATATGCCGAGGAAGAAGTGCGGGCTCGAGATCCGCTCATGGCGAACTCGAGCGGCCGACCGGTGATGCGTTGGAGGCGCCAGTAGAGGCGGTGAGGATGATGTCGTCGACGTACAACAGTAGGTAAGCCATGTCAGTCCCCTGACGAAGGATGAATAGGGACGTGTCGGAGGAGGATGTGACGAATCCAAGGCGACGAATGTAAGTGGCAAACCGTTGGTACCATGCCCGAGGAGCCTGCTTCAAACCATAGAGTGATTTCTGAAGAAGACACACATGGTTAGGATGAGCTGGATCCACAAAGCCGGTGGTCGCCGGCAAGAACCTGCCTCGTCAAGAGCCGTGAGGAAAGCATTCTTGACGTCAAGTTGATGAATTGGCCAGGAGCGGGAAGTGGCGATGGAGAGAACAGTACGAATGGTTGCCGGTTTGACCACTGGACTGAAGGTCTCGTCATAGTCGACGCCGATCTGTTGAGAGAAACCGCGAACTACCCAGCGCGCTTTATAGCGAGCTAGTCTGCCGTCGGAGTGGAACTTGTGTTTGAAAATCCATTTGCCGGAGACAATGTTGGCGCCTGGTGGGCGAGGGACAAGACACCAGGTGTTGTTGTCCATGAGAGCTTTGTACTCATCTTCCATCGCAACGCGCCAATTTGGATCTGCGAGGGCACTGCGAGAGGTAGCTGGAATAGGAGATGCCGTGGTGTGCTTAGCCGTCAGGGAGAACTCCATGGAAGGGTCAGTAGCGGCCCGAGACCGCGTCACCATCCGGTGGGGCACGTCTAGTGATGAGAGCCCGGCTAATGGTGCTGCCGCATGTGGTCGTCTAGTGTATACCAGTTGCACAGGCGGTGGGAGTGGTGCAGTAGGAACTCCATTGGCACCAGTGATGTCCGGCGGTGGGGAGGTCAACGACCACTCGACACCGGAGGGTGGAGCTATCGTTGGAGTAGTCGTTGCGGCTAATAGTGTTGCCGTAAGTGGCCGTATGGTGTAGACCAGGTGTACGGGCGGACGGAGTGGTGCGGCAGAAACTCCAGCGGCGTCGGTGGTGGCCAATGGCGAGGATGGCAACGACCGCTCGACACCCGAGGGTGGAGCTATCCCTCGGGAACTCGCAGGGTGCCATGGCGATGAGCGCGAGTCGCGCCATGGCGAGATCATGACTAGGAATTCCAAGTCGGTCTCGATGATGTAAGAAGATTTGGGTATAGTAGTGCTACTGGCAAACGGAATGGAGCTCTCATCAAAAATGACATGACGAGAGATAATTACTCGGTTGGTGGCTAGGTTAAGACAGCGGTACCCTTTATGCTGAGGAGGATAACCAAGAAACACACATGCCGCAGAGCGAGGAGCAAGTTTGTGTGCGGCAGTGGCGGATAGGTTAGGAAAGCAAAGGCAACCGAAAACCCGTAGGTGACTGTATTGTGGAGGCTTGTTATGGAGAAGAGTGTGGGGAATGGCGCCTCCGATGGTAGAGCAGGGGCATCGATTTATGAGATAGGTGGCAGTGGCTAGAGCCTCAGCCCAGAATTTGGGGGGCATGTGAGCGTGTAAAAGGAGAGTGCGAACCACATTGTTTATTGTGCGAATCATTCGCTCAGCCTTGCCGTTCTGCGGAGAAGTGTAGGGGCAAGATAGTCGCAAAGTGATGCCCCGGGAAGCAAAGAAGGATGTGTTGGCGTGATTCACAAATTCGCGGCCGTTGTCGGTCTGAACAGACTTGAGTAAAAGGCCGAACTGTGTGCTAGTATAGGCGGCAAGGTCTACTATGTGTTTGTGAACATCAGATTTCTTAGGAAGAGGAAAGGTCCAGCAAAAATGAGTGAAATCATCAACGATAACCAAATAATATAGTGAACCCGAAATGCTAGCAACAGGGGAAGTCCACACATCACAATGTAAAAGCTCAAAAGGCGCAGAAGTGCGCGAACTGGATGTAGTAAAGGGAAGGCGCGCATGTTTGCCAAGTTGACAAGACTTGCACAGCGAGCGAGCTACGTTATTACAAGAGATAAGTGAATGTTTATTCAAAGCATCGAGGGAGGCAACACCGGGATGTCCAAGACGCTGGTGCCATAATTGGGAGGATACGGCGAGGTAAGTGCTGGCGGTGACAGGAGAGTTGGCATCACCAATGGTGTAGAGGTCGCCCTCACTATTGCAGCGAAGCATCACTTGTTGTGTCAAAGGATCCTTAACGGAAAAACCGTGAGCGTCAAACTCGATGGAACAGTGATTGTCACGAGTGAACTTTCGAACGGAAAGAAGGTTACGAACTATATGAGGAACAACAAGGACATCATTAAGAACAAATTTAGTGGTGGGTGTGTGAAGAGAGGTGTGGCCGCTAGAGGTGATAGGGAGGCGAGAACCATTGCCAACAGTGACGAACATGTTAGGGGGAGGTTTGGAGGAAATGACTATACCGTCATTGGATGCCATGTGAGATGTAGCGCCACTGTCCAGGATCCAGCCACCATGCCCTTGGACGGCCATCTGGTTCAGCGCGGAGATGAGGCCTTGCAGGTCCCATGTTGGTGAAGGCGGAGCCGATGCGAAAGCAGTGTGTGCCTCAGGTGGAGCGCCCAGGAGACCGGGGGCAGGAGAAGGTCGCCATTGGCCGCCATGTGAGGTCTGCTGACCAGTACCGTGAGAGGACCACGGGTTGAAGCAAAACCAAGGCCCCGCTGGATGTGGCAAGCGCCCGTCCTGGAAGCCACCATAATTCTGCTGATGGGCGCATTTGTTGTCTTTGTCATGCGGTGGTTACACCTACCTCGACCGTCGCGCTTGCCATTGTTGGAGTAGGAGCCGTCCGAGGGCGTGAACGTCGTGGTGGAGCTAAGCCGGACCGGTCGCAGTCGAGGGCCACCAGGTGGCAAGAAGAGCCGCCTCGGTGGCGATCTTTGTCTCGTTAGCGGCGAGTCTCCTGAGGGCAAGCATAGATCGTGCCACGGCGAAGGAGGGCACCGCGACGAGTTGGCGATGCGTCGGCGGTGTTGAGTAACGCGATTGAGTCCACGCAGACAAGTTGAGAACGATCCGGGAGTCGGAACCCAGCGGCACCGACATCGCGAGGGCATTAGCAAGAGTCTTGACGCGCTGGCTGTAGTCTGCGATTGATTGGTCGCCTTGCATCAGAGAATGAAATTGGCTACTGAGGAAGACGGCGCGGGACTCTTTGTTGTTGCGAAAGAGTCCCTCGATCGCGACCCAGAGGTCGCGGCGGCCTCGCTCGTCGCCCATCGCGAAGCAAGGACGCCTTCGGCGACGGAGCCGTAGCCACCGAGGACGGCGGAGTCGGCGAGGACCCAAGCGGATCATCCGGGTGCGCCAGTCCGAGCCGTCGATGTGGGAGGGAGACCGAACTTGGCGCACATGGTCCGGATGAACTTGGACCACGGAGTAGTTCGTCGTCTTCATGTCGAGTGCGGCTCGGCACATGAGCCTTGACAACAACCGTGCGTAATGGGTTGAGGATGATTGGTCAGGCAAAGATGTCGCAGTATTCCGGAGATGCTTCCGCCAGACACGGCATGGCGGCTGGGCCGGCTGAGGCAAATGGCCACGTCCGCTTCTTGAGGGATGGTCGACATGGTGGTTGGTGGCGGCTATGTCCGCTACTGTGGCCGCGGCGGTGTGGAAGAACAGGGAGGTGGGCAATGGGAGAAGCAGAGGTGTTATGCTACTGGTAGAACCCTAGAGCCGAAAAAGAAGCAGAATGGAAGATGAGCAGGAAAGAGGAGTCCGATACCATGTAGAAATATGGGGTGAAGCCCACACGCCCAAAGGCGGGGTGGCATTCTATTAATAGGCCAATAGGCATAATCACAGAGATTACAATCCTCAATTAGAGGAGCTATTCTAGGCTAGTGTAGCAATAGAAGGAAAGGTATACTATTAATTCTAATACATAGAAGCATAGAATTGCATGCGCTACCAACCAATTCATTTGCAGGAAGAAATTCCATGCACAACCAAACCAACTAAGTTATGCTAGAAGTGACGCCACCACTTCTAAAAATATACGAACAGATTAAACAAAAAGTGAAGCCAGAAACTTTGATCCTGAACACTTTTTGTCAAAAGATAAAGTGATGCTATAAAAAAATCCTTAAAACACAAATCTCCAGTAGCCTTGGCATATCAAGGTTGGAGGGCTGGATAAGGACTTGTGAGATCGGAGACACGATGATGTGGCCTAGGGAGTTTGTGGGTAGGGCACACAGCAACAGGAGGCGTACCGAAGCCACCAGGTCATGCACACGTTGAAAAATGTTCTCACATAAAACCTTCGCCAGCAATTGCTCACTCTCCACGAAACAAGGCACACCAAGTCTGTGGAATCAAGATGCAGGAGCATGCTACACCAAGAAACAAGTTGTCCACATGCACACGTCAATTGGAAGCCTAAAACACACGAACGAATCGGAGCAAACCAGCACTAAACCATACCAGAAAGGAAACAACCCAACCCAACCCAAACAACAGCATCTAACCCTCCCAACAACGACTAAGAAAGAAGAATCGTCAAAAATGGGCAATGCGGAAGGAGATAACGCGGCGCCCAGACATCGTCGGGGAAGCCTCGCTACCGCCGGAGACGAGGCAGCCAGCGTCGTCGCGCGCTGCCTCGAGTCCGGCGTGCCGCCAAGCCCACCTCTCCGCCTCAGGACGCCGTGCAGGTAACTGTACATTTTTGTATGTCCTGTTGCTGAAATATATTGATAGGTAACTGTTTGGCAAGACAGACAGAGTAGCAGAAATCATACCTCTGAAGCCCTTGTCAATATAATGCTGAACCATCTGAAGGCCCTCACTGGCATCCATTGTACCCATAAACGAACCCTACAAAATAATCATGTAAAAGTAAGTCTACATACAGATCATCACAGTAAAATTGAAACGAAAACGTAAGATTTTATAAGCACTCACGATGACGGCATGGCTCTGAAGAGGCTGAATGCTTGAACACACTATGCTTGCAATCTGTTTGAAGGAACAAACATCCTGATCCATATGAAGTAGAAGGAAGCATGTATACTTTTTTTCTCGAAAACAAGTGAAGCATGAATACTAAAAACGAGTAAAGAGAAGTAACAACTACACCCACACAAGATGGTTACAAATACAATCAAGTGGTGCCTCGCCTGACCATAAGATTGCTAACCTATGACAAGTTTTATTCAACATATCTCACCAAAACTTCTTGCTACACTTTAACATGCTTCCAGTGTCATGCAATTCGTGACCAGAAATGTCTAGACAACAAAGAAAGATAGCTTTATTCAGACATGTACCTGCAAATTAAGAGCTTTCTTTTGGAGATCTTGAGGTAAGAGAGGACACTGAAGATATTTATCTTCCAGATACTACTCAATACAAAGTAAGTCTGTTACTTTGTAACATATCACTGCACATATGTTGAGCAAAATTTAAAATCTAAAAAAACAGTTTCAGTTAAGAGTTACAACTTACAACTCACCAATATGATTGCGAAAGAGTCCGAAACAATGAAATCCCCATCTAGTAATGCTGGGACATATTTAATGGGATAGATTTTTTCATAATCCACAAAAAGGAAGAAGTGAGGATGGCCAAAATACTTCATGAACTTGCACAAATTGAAAGAAAGAGTGCTTTGCCATGACCCTTGGTGGCAACGTGATAAACTTGGCACTGAAGAAGCAAGAACTAAATACTAGACGCATATCCATTTCAACCTCCATACAAATGATTTCATAACCAAAACTAGCACACTAATTTGCTACTTTTATCCAGGAATACCAGAGCAAGGAAGCTATGCATATAAGAGTAGCCTGAATATCGTAGCTGGTGATTCACCATTAGGAAATAATTGGTCACATTATTATTCTAATGGTGATTCACGAAGGCAGAGAGATTTAGCTGCATACCTGAATCTGTCAAAAGGCTGACCGCCCTGTACTCATAATCCACACCTTCATCACGGTGAAAACAGCATAATCAGTCCATACAACAGCAAATGTTAACTACTATACGAATCTTACAAACTTAGGCCCTCCAAATTCCGGACCTTTTTTTGCTGAATTTGTACATCATTAGTTCACCGCTCACTCTGAATGACTGAATCATAGAAGCATAGAATTGCATGCGCTACCAACCAATTCATTTGCAGCAAGAAATTCCATGCACAACCAAACCAACTAAGTTATGCTAGAAGTGACGCCAGCTCACTTCTAAAAATATACACCATGCTGAAGTACTTGCACAAATCTAGCCGAAAATCTAAAAGAGAATCAAACTCACCACTTAAATTGTGTCCCTAACTACTACCACTTCAAGTAACCCTGTAGTTCAAAGTTCAAACCCAAGGCATATCAGATTTGGTACTATAATTGCACTCTGCTCTAAGTACAAAAGTATAGGTAGAACAAACCAAAACACAAAC
The DNA here is from genome assembly GCA_036346245.1 of Bonia amplexicaulis. Taxonomy (NCBI): domain Eukaryota; kingdom Viridiplantae; phylum Streptophyta; class Magnoliopsida; order Poales; family Poaceae; genus Bonia; species Bonia amplexicaulis. The sequence goes on from CM070765.1 coordinate 10,111,990, forward strand.
CCAAAATCAAGCCGCACAAATTATCATAAGTAAGCTCAGCCACACATCACACACCTCCAATTAACTGAAAGCATATCACATCAACTGTTCACGTCACTCTCGTCACTGTAAGTGCAACTGTAATAGCATATTAAGTTATCCAACACAAAAGAAAATGAACCAGTGGCTTTAATTACATAGCTTGCTGCAAGGAGGAGAATGCCACTCAAATGAAACAGGGAGTAAAACCAACTCCAACGACAATTTGCCCTAAGGAACAAGCACACGACATATAGAATCAAATCCACCAACATATCCATGGCTTAGATCGCACTCCTCCCAATTCCGTCAGTAAGCTAGCACACATGCATGGACGAACATAAACAAACAAAAGCCACATCACGACACAAGCCTAAACAGAACAAGTAGACCAACTAGATCTCACTAGTGACAAACTGAACAAACACAAATTGAACCTAGGAACAAACACAAATTGAAGCAGACCAACATCGGATTTAACCAAAACCATACCAAAAGGAAACCAAATGCACTCATCAAATCTTGCTACCTCACCAAGTCAACATAAGTTTGCACATTCAAAATCAGACCAAATAAAATGTGATGTTTTTTCAGAGAAATACTCCCACTAACTCCTCCAGTTACAAATTAAAGTTCTGATAATTAATGGAAGTAGATTGTTTGAGAACAACACTAACCAGCACAGCAGAGCATGCAATTTTTAGTTTTGGGAATGGAAAAAACCTTTACGAGGAGTTGGGTCATTGTTATTTTATAATCAGGATTAACTTAGGGAGGAGGGGTAGTAAATACGCCATGACCAAATGCAGTGATTTTAAAATAACTTAGATTTTGTCATTAATATATGCAAGAACCTTTGTAAGTTTAAGCAACAAAAAAGGTAAATTTCTAGAAGGTATGACCACGGGACCATAGAAAGCTATTTTAAGCATGAAAAACTGTGGTTCAGAATGGCCACTCACCAGTGGACACTTTGATGGACTTCTCTCCTGTAATCATCACCGCAAGAATGTGCTGCATGTTTCAGAATCTTGTACAAGTATGGTTCGTCACAACTCAACTCATGGTATTTGCAGATTGGGCAGGAAAAAAATTTATAGAAAACATTAACAATCATGATCAGGAAATACAACAAAAACAGAGCTATTATAAGATTACTTGACTGGTTGCATACCTATTTGCTTATTGTCATGATAGCATGATCTGAAAAACAGAAAATTGTGAAATGAAACAGATTAGTGTCACAGGGACATAACTTTGGATTTAAGAAAAGGTAAGCTAATTTGGTCAGGGTAAAGATCAGGCAAGCACACAACAGAACAGATTAAACAAAAAAAGTGAAGCCAGAAACTTTGATCCTGAACACTTTTTTGTCAAAAAGATAAAGCGAAAGTTAATCAACATCAAAGATTAGATGCGAATGTCAGTGTAACATGTAAATGAAAATATAAGGTATATCTCAGGTATGTGATGCGATAAAAAAATCCTTAAAACACAAACCTCCAGTAGCCTTGGCATATCAAGGTTGGAGGGCTGGATAAGGACTTGTGAGATCGGAGACACAATGATGTGGCCTAGGGAGTTTGTGGGTAGGGCACACAGCAACAGGAGGCGTACCGAAGCCACCAGGTCATGCACACGTTGAAAAATGTTCTCACATAAAACCTTCGCCAGCAATTGCTCACTCTCCACGAAACAGGGCACACCAAGTCTGTGGAATCAAGATGCAGGAGCACGCTACACCAAGAAACAAGTTGTCCACATGCACACGAGTCAATTGGAAGCCTAAAACACACGAACGAATCGAAGCAAACCAGCACTAAACCATACCAGAAAGGAAACAACCCAACCCAAACAACAGCATCTAACCCTCCCAACAACGACTAAGAAAGAAGAATCGTCAAAAATGGGCAATGCGGAAGGAGACAAGGCGGCGCCCAGACGTCGTCGGGGAAGCCTCGCTACCGCCGGAGACGAGGCAGCCAGCGTCGTCGCGCGCTGCCTCGAGTCCGGCGTGCCGCCAAGCCCACCTCTCCGCCTCAGGACGCCGTGCAGGTAACTGTACATTTTTGTATGTCCTGTTACTGAAATATATTGATAGGTAACTGTTTGGCAAGACAGACAGAGTAGCAGAAGTCATACCTCTGAAGCCATTGTCAATATAATACTGAACCATCTGAAGGCTCTCACTGGCGTCCATTGTACCCATAAACGAACCCTACAAAATAATCATGTAAAAGTAAGTCTACATACAGATCATCACAGTAAAATTGAAACGAAAACGTAAGATTTTATAAGTACTCACGATGACGGCATGGCTCTGAAGAGGCTAAATGCTTGAACACACTATGCTTGCAATCTGTTTGAAGGAACAAACATCCTGATCCATATGTAGTTGTAGAAGGAAGCATGTATACTTTTTTTCTCGAAAACAAGTGAAGCATGAATACTAAAAACGAGTAAAGAGAAGTAACAACTACACCCACACAAGATGGTTACAGATACCATCAAGTGGTGCCTCGCCTGACCATAAGATTGCTAACTTATGACAAGTTTTATTCAACATATCTCACCAAAACTTCTTGCTACACTTTAACATGCTTCCAGTGTCATGCAATTCGTGACCAGAAATGTCTAGACTCTAGACAACAAAGAAAGATAGCTTTATTCAGACATGTACCTGCAAATTAAGAGCTTTCTTTTGGAGATCTTGAGGTAAGAGAGGACACTGAGGATATTTATCTTCCAGATACTGCTCAATACAAAGTAAGTCTGTTAATTTGTAACATATCACTGCACATATGTTGAGCAAAATTTAAAATCTAAAAAAAAAGTTTCAGTTAAGAGTTACAACTTACAACTCACCAATATGATTGCGAAAGAGTCAGAAACAATGAAATCCGCATCTAGTAATGCTGGGACATATTTAATGGGATTGATTTTTTCATAATCTACAAAAAGGAAGCAGTGAGGATGGCCAAAATACTTCATGAACTTGCACAAATTGAAAGAAAGAGTGCTTTGCCATGACCCTTAGTGGCAACGTGATAAACTTGGTACTGAACAGGCAAGAACTGAATACTAGATGCATATCCATTTCAACCTCCATATAAATGATTTCATAACCAAAACTAGCACACTAACTTGCTACTTTTAACCAGGAATGCCAGAGCAAGGAAGCTATGCATATAAGAGTAGCCTGAATATCGTAGCTGGTGATTCACCATTAGGAAATCATTGGCCACATTATTATTCTAACGGTGATTCACAAAGGCAGAGAGATTTAGCTGCATACCTGGATCTGTCAAAAGGCTGACCGCCCTGTACTCATAATCCACACCTTCATCACGGTGAAAACAGCATAATCAGTCCATACAACAGCAAATGTTAACTACTATACGAATCTTACAAACTTAGGCCCTCCAAATTCCAGACCTTTTTTTGCTGAATTTGTACATCATTAGTTCACCGCTCACTCTGAATGACTGAATCATAGAAGCATAGAATTGCATGCGCTACCAACCAATTCATTTGCAGCAAGAAATTCCATGCACAACCAAACCAACTAAGTTATGCTAGAAGTGGCGCCAGCTCACTTCTAAAAATATACACCTTGCTGATGTACTTGCACAAATCTAGCCGAAAATCTAAAAGAGAATCAAACTCACCACTTAAATTGTGTCCCTAACTACTACCACTTCAAGTAACCCTGTAGTTCAAAGTTCAAACCCAAGGCATATCAGATTTGGCACTATAATTGCACTCTGCTCTAAGCACAGAAGTATAGGTAGAACAAACCAAAACACAAACCCAAAATCAAGCCGCACAAATTATCACAAGTAAGCTCAGCCACACATCACACACCTCCAATTAACTAAAAGCATATCACATCAACTGTTCACGTCACTCTCCTCACTGTAAGTGCAACTGTTATAGCATATTATGTTATCCAACACAAAAGAAAATGAACCAGTGGCTTTAATTACATAGCTTGCTGCAAGGAGGAGAATGACACTCAAATGAAACGACGAGTAAAACCAACTCCAATGACAATTTGCCCTAAGGAACAAGCACACGACATATAGAATCAAATCCACCAACATATCCATGGCTTAGATCGCACTCCTCCCAATTCCGTCAGTAAGCTAGCACACATGCATGGACGAACAGAAACAAACAAAAGCCACATCACGACACAAGCCTAAACAGAACAAGTAGACCAACTAGATCTCACTAGTGACAAACTGAACAAACGCAAATTGAACATAGGAACAAACACAAATTGAAGCAGACCAACATCGGATTTAACCAAAACCATACCAAAAGGAAACCAAATGCACTCATCAAATCTTGCTACCTCACCAAGTCAATATAAGTTTCCACATTCAAAACCAGACCAAATAAAATGTGATGTTTTTTCAGAGAAATACTCCCACTAACTCCTCCTGTTACAAACTAAAGTTATGATAATTAATGGAAGTAGATTGTTTGAGAACAACACTAACCAGCACAGCAGAGCATGCAATTTTTCGATTTGGGAATGGAAAAAACCTTTACGAGGAGTTGGGTCATTGTTATTTTATTATCAGGATTAACTTAGGGAGGAGGGAGTAGTAAATACGCCATGATCAAATGCAGTGATTTTAAAATAACTTAGATTTTGTCATTAATATATGCAAGAACCTTTGTAAGTTTAAGCAACAAAGAAGGTAAATTTCTAGAAGGTATGACAACAGGACAATAGAAAGCTATTTTAAGCATGAAAAACTGTGGTTCAGAATGGCCACTCACCAGTGGACACTTTGATGGACTTCTCTCCAGTAATCATCTTATCATCACCGCAAGAATGTGATGCATGTTTCAGAATCGTGTCCAAGTATGGTTCGTCACAACTCAACTCATGGTATTTGCAGATTGGGCAGGAAAGAAATTTATAGAAAACATTAACTATCATGATCAGGAAATACAATAAAAACAGAGCTATTATAAGATTACTTGACTGGTTGCATACCTATTTGCTTGTTGTCATGATAGCATGATCTGAAAAACAGAAAATTGAGAAATGAAACAGATTAGTGTCACAGGGACATAACTTTGGATTTAAGAAAAGGTAAGCTAATTTGGTCAGGGTAAAGATCAGGCAAGCACACAAGCAGAACAGATTAAACAAAAAAAGTGAAGCCAGAAACTTTGATCCTGAACACTTTTTTGTCAAAAAGATAAAGCGAAAGTTAATCAACATCAAAGATTAGATGGGAATGTCAGTGCAACATGTAAATGAAAATATAGGGTATATCTCCGGTAAGTGATGCTATAAAAAAATCCTTAAAACACAAACCTCCAGTAGCCTTGGCATATCAAGGTTGGAGGGCTGGATAAGGACTTGAGAGATCGGAGACACGATGATGTGGCCTAGGGAGTTTGTGGGTAGGGCACACAGCAACAGGAGGCGTACCGAAGCCACCTGGTCATGCACACGTTGAAAAATGTTCTCACATAAAACCTTCGCCAGCAATTGCTCACTCTCCACAAAACAGGGCATACCAAGTCTGTGGAATCAAGATGCAGGAGCATGCTACACCAAGAAACAAGTTGTCCACATGCACACGAGTCAATTGGAAGCCTAAAACACACGAACGAATCGAAGCAAACCAGCACTAAACCATACCAGAAAGGAAACAACACAACCCAACCCAAACAACAGCATCTAACCCTCCCAACAACTAAGAAAGAAGAATCGTCAAAAATGGGCAATGCGGAAGGAGACAAGGCGGCGCCCAGACGTCGTCGGGGAAGCCTCGCTACCGCCGGAGACGAGGCGCGGCAGCCAGCGTCGTCGCGCGCTGCCTCGAGTCCAGCATGCCGCCAAGCCCACCTCTCCGCCTCAGGACGCCGTGCAGGTAACTGTACATTTTTGTATGTCCTGTTACTGAAATATATTGATAGGTAACTGTTTGGCAAGACAGACAGAGTAGCAGAAGTCATACCTCTGAAGCCCTTGTCAATATAATGCTGAACCATCTGAAGGCTCTCACTGGCGTCCATTGTACCCATAAACGAACCCTACAAAATAATCATGTAAAAGTAAGTCTACATACAGATCATCACAGTAAAATTGAAACGAAAACGTAAGATTTTATAAGTACTCACGACGACGGCATGGCTCTGAAGAGGCTGAATGCTTTAACACACTATGCTTGCAATCTGTTTGAAGGAACAAACATCCTGATCCATATGTAGTTGTAGAAGGAAGCAGGTATACTTTTTTTCTAGAAAACAAGTGAAGCGTGTATACTAAAAACGAGTAAAGAGAAGTAACAACTACACCCACACAAGATGGTTACAGATACCATCAAGTGGTGCCTCGCCTGACCACAAGATTGCTAACCAATGACAAGTTTTATTCAACATATCTCACCAAAACTTCTTGCTACACTTTAACATGCTTCCAGTGTCATGCAATTCGTGACCAGAAATGTCAAGACAACAAAGAAAGATAGCATTATTCAGACATGTACCTGCAAATTAAGACCTTTCTTTTGGAGATCTTGAGGTAAGAGAGGACACTGAGGATATTTATATTCCAGATACTGCTCAATACAAAGTATGTCTGTTAATTTGTAACATATCACTGCACATATGTTGAGCAAAATTTAAAATCTAAAAAAAAAGTTTCAATTAAGAGTTACAACTTACAACTCACCAATATGATTGCGAAAGAGTCAGAAACAATGAAATTCCAATCTAGTAATGCTGGGACATATTTAATGGGATAGATTTTTTCATAATCCACAAAAAGGAAGAAGTGAGGATGGCCAAAATACTTCATGAACTTGCACAAATTGAAAGAAAGAGTGCTTTGCCATGACCCTTGGTGGCAACGTGATAAACTTGGTACTGAATAGGCAAGAACTGAATGCTAGACGCATATCCATTTCAACCTCCATATAAATGATTTCATAACCAAAACTAGCACACTAACTTGCTACTTTTATCCAGGAATACCAGAGCAAGGAAGCTATGCATATAAGAGTAGCCTGAATATCGTATCTGGTGATTCACAAAGGCAGAGAGATTTAGCTGCATACCTGGATCTGTCAAAAGGCTGACCGCCCTGTACTCATAATCCACACCTTCATCACGGTGAAAACAGCATAATCAGTCCATACAACAGCAAATGTTAACTACTATACGAATCTTACAAACTTAGGCCCTCCAAATTCCGGACCTTTTTTTGCTGAATTTGTACATCATTAGTTCACCGCTCACTCTGAATGACTGAATCATAGAAGCATAGAATTGCATGCGCTACCAACCAATTCATTTGCAGCAAGAAATTCCATGCACAACCAAACCAACTAAGTTATGCTAGAGGTGACGCCAGCTCACTTCTAAAAATATACACCTTGCTGAAGTACTTGCACAAATCTAGCGGAAAATCTAAAAGAGAATCAAACTCACCACTTAAATTGTGTCCCTAACTACTGCCACTTCAAGTAACCCTGTAGTTCAAAGTTCAAACCCAAGGCATATCAGATTTGGCACTATAAGTACACTCTGCTCTAAGCACAAAAGTATAGGTAGAACAAACCAAAACACAAACCCAAAATCAAGCCGCACAAATTATCATAAGTAAGCTCAGCCACACATCACACACCTCCAATTAACTAAAAGCATATCACATCAACTGTTCACGTCACTCTCCTCACTGTAAGTGCAACAGTTATAGCACATTAAGTTATCCAACACAAAAGAAAATGAACCAGTGGCTTTAATTACATAGCTTGCTGCAAGGAGGAGAATGCCACTCAAATGAAACGAGGAGTAAAACCAACTCCAATGACAATTTGCCCTAAGGAACAAGCACACGACATATAGAATCAAATCCACCAACATATCCATGGCTTAGATCGCACTCCTCCCAATTCCGTCAGTAAGCTAGCACACATGCATGGTCGAACATAAACAAACAAAAGCCACATCACGACACAAGCCTAAACAGAACAAGTAGACCAACTAGATCTCACTAGTGACAAACTGAACAAACACAAATTGAACATAGGAACAAACACAAATTGAAGCAGACCAACATCGGATTTAACCAAAACCATACCAAAAGGAAAGCAAATGCACTCATCAAATCTTGCTACCTCACCAAGTCAACATAAGTTTGCACATTCAAAACCAGACCAAATAAAATGTGATGTTTTTTCAGAGAAATACTCCCACTAACTCCTCCTGTTACAAATTAAAGTTCTGATAATTAATGGAAGTAGATTGTTTGAGAACAACACTAACCAGGACAGCAGAGCATGCAATTTTTAGATTTGGGAATGGAAAAAACCTTTACGAGGAGTTGGGTCATTGTTATTTTATTATCAGGATTAACTTAGGGAGGAGGGAGTAGTAAATACGCCATGATCAAATGCAGTGATTTTAAAATAACTTAGATTTTGTCAATAATATATGCAAGAACCTTTGTAAGTTTAAGCAACAAAGAAGGTAAATTTCTAGAAGGTATGACCACAGGACAATATAAAGCTATTTTAAGCATGAAAAACTGTGGTTCAGAATGGCCACTCACCAGTGGACACTTTGATGGACTTCTCTCCTGTAATCATCACCGCAAGAATGTGCTGCATGTTTCAGAATCTGTTTGAAGGATGGTTCATCACAATCAACTCATGGTATTTGCAGATTGGGCAGGAAAGAAATTTATAGAAAACATTAACAATCATGATGGTTACTAAAAACAAGTAAAGAGAAGTAACAACTACACCCACACAAGATGGTTACAGATACCATCAAGTGGTGCCTCACCTGACCATAAGATTGCTAACTTATGACAAGTTTTATTCAACATATCTCACCAAAACTTCATGCTACACTTTAACATGCTTCCAGTGTCATGCAATTCGTGACCAGAAATGTCTAGACAACAAAGAAAGATAGCTTTATTCAGACATGTACCTGCAAATTAAGAGCTTTCTTTTGGAGATCTTGAGGTAAGAGAGGACACTGAGGATATTTATCTTCCAGATACTGCTCAATACAAAGTAAGTCTGTTAATTTGTAACATATCACTGCACATATGTTGAGCAAAATTTAAAATCTAAAAAAAGTTTCAGTTAAGAGTTACAACTTACAACTCACCAATATGATTGCGAAAGAGTCCGAAACAATGAAATCCCCATCTAGTAATGCTGGGACATATTTAATGGGATTGATTTTTTCATAATCTACAAAAGGAAGCAGTGAGGATGGCCAAAATACTTCATGAACTTGCACAAATTGAAAGAAAGAGTGCTTTGCCATGACCCTTGGTGGCAACGTGATAAACATGGTACTGAACAGGCAAGAACTGAATACTAGATGCATATACATTTCAACCTCCATATAAATGATTTCATAACCAAAACTAGCACACTAACTTGCTACTTTTATCCAGGAATACCAGAGCAAGGAAGCTATGCATATAAGAGTAGCCTCAATATCGTAGCTGGTGATTCACCATTAGGAAATCATTGGCCACATTATTATTCTAATGGTGATTCACAAAGGCAGAGAGATTTAGCTGCATACCTGGATCTGTCAAAAGGCTGACCGCCCTGTACTCATAATCCACACCTTCATCACGGTGAAAACAGCATAATCAGTCCATACAATAGCAAATGTTAACTACTATACGAATCTTACAAACTTAGGCCCTCCAAATTTCGGACCTTTTTTTGCTGAATTTGTACATCATTAGCTCAAGAAACACAGAGGGCTAGCTCCGCATATGCGACGTCGAGGGGGAAGCAGCCGGACTCACCGTCGTCGTCGAGGGAGGCCAGCATCATCTCCGCGGTGCCGCCTCCACCGCAGCTCGGCGCCGCGCCCACCGTCTCCGCTTCCTGCTGCAACTGTAGAGAGTGCTGCGCCGAAGGCTCCGCATCCAATTGCGGACGCGCCGCTGCGCCCACCGGTTGCGCTTCCGGCCGCAATGCCGCTCCCCCGCCGCACCCCGCGTATTCCGCCTCCGCCGCAACGCATCTCCAGCGCTCCGCCACCTCTTCTAAATGGATGGATGGGGCGGCGTCTAGGGTTTTGGTGGGCTATAAGAGGAGCTCGGAAGTCCGATGTGAGGGGGAAAGGAAAAGGAAAGCCTCAGCTCGGATTCGAAATCGGGAGCCCAACGGTAAAATCGCGGAGTAACTCGAACCAACGCTGCGCTTTAAGGATCCTTGGGGAGAGGCGGTGGACGAGAAGCTGCGGAGGCGTCGTGGGAAAGGAAAGGAAAGAAGCGTGAGGGAGGAAAATCCAGCGAGGAAGGAAGGGGAGGTGCTCGCTCGTGGGGCCCGTGGGTAAGAGCGCTGCTGCTTCGTGGGTTTGCCTCTGGTTGTTTGTGGTTTAAGGTCCTGTTCTTTAGTGCTTCTAAAAACAGCTTTTAGCTTTTGTTATAGTATTAAATATTTAAATGGAGTATTTTTTTAAAATAAGATCTACAAGTTAATTGTAGCACACGTTAAAAGCCTAACATCTGTATCAACTAAAATCGCAAGCGAGTATCTCTTTCTCCGCAATCTCTGTCGCAAACAGCCAAAATTCAAAAATTTCAGCCAAAAGTCATAAGTTGTAGCCAAAAAGAATAGGCCCTAAGTATACTAGTAGCTTACGGTATAGTGTATCAGCGTAAGTTGGATCCAGTAGAACAATAAATATATGAAAGTAGGGAAAAAATCTATGGGAAACTAAGGAAGATAGACAGTACATACGGGCTTTGAAACTGAGAGACCATATGGAGGTCATCTCGTGTGTATGATGAGTAATTGACATTGGTTTAGGAAAGTCAAGGTTGAGTTGGTTGGTTCGGACCTTGACGCTATGTGGTGTAACTGCCCTACGGACTTGGTCAAACTTGGTCGTATGAGTTTAGGATGCATATTCTGATGTTTCGACAGGTTTGGACTCTATTATGCTTACATGTATCGAGCGGTGTTATTTGATGTGTTTCTTGTCTATGTTGGCTGCAGGACGTCGAGGCGGAGTCATGGTGAGACACGAGGTGACTGGACTAGACACAGGCGGTGTCGAGGTCAGAACGGTTGGATGTGTCGAAGACGGCAGAGATTCGATGTGGTTGCGAGTCATGGATGACAAGGAGCGCGAAAGCTTCCCGGAAGGTGCAGGAGGGGCGAATCGGTAATTTCGCGAGGTCGCACAAGCGGAGACTATCCGTTAGGTTTAGCTTCAAGATAACGGGTTGAGACCCGTTAGCCAAAGGGCTATAAATAGGTGTTGGGGGCTGCATACCCCCTCATGGCTTTGGGAGAGAGTTAGGGTTTGTTAGAGTCAAAATAAGCTTTGTAAGTTTGTTTTGGCTTTAGGCTTTAATGGGTGAGGCTTTAGTTGGTAGGAGAGACAGAGTTTCTGTTGTGGCTTCTGGTCTCCATCGTAGCTCCCTCCTCCCTATGTAGTGTTCTTGTGTCTTGTGAGGTAGAGTGAGAGGATTGAGTAGAGATTCCATGTAATCAATCTTTTCCCAAATGTTCATGTGTATAGGGACTCCTTTGTGATCCTCTTGTTTCAAGGAATGAAATCTCTAAATTTTATTTCTCTGTTCTTGCTCTGTTTTCCTTCGATGGCTGTTTACTTGATTTCTTGAGTCTTTCGTTTTCGTGTTGGTTCTTGTGGAGAAAGGCCAAAATGGGTTGCTCTATGTTGGGATGATGCCCCAAGATCATTTGATTGATTTTCCCAAGAGCCAACTTCATTTAATCTCAAAATTCATTTTTTGAGCATCCTCTGTTCTTCTTCTCCTATTCTAGGGTTTTGATTAAATTCTTGATTCCCTTGAGGAAATGACCTGAGGTTCTTGCTGGCATGAGGAAATGACCTGAGGTTCTTGCTGGCATGTCTTTAGACTATTGCTAACTTGACTGCAAAAATTCATGAGCATAGGTCCTAAGAATCATAAGCTATTTTGGATTCCCTGTTATTCCTTTTTCTAAAAACCGATTTTCACTGCTTCTTCTTCGTCTTCTCTCGCATATTGTCTTCTCTGGGGTCTATTTGCTATTTAGATTAAGTTCTTGATCCTTTGGCCTGGGAAGATTAGCAGCAAATCGTCAATCCTTCCTAGAATCCGCGTTCTCAGTTTTTGTGTTTTTCACCACTGCTCGCCTCGCTTGTCGTTTTGCTCTTCTCCAGTTTTCGGCAGCAAAGAAGATTTTGGCCAGCATGCAGTTTTAGATGTTCTGCTCTCACTGTCAATGCATCTGCCGAACTACTCAGTATACATTCTTCCTGAAATTGATCAACTATTTAGATTAAATCTACTGGCATAAGATGAGCAAGATCGGCAATCACTCTGTAGCTTTGTTTTTCTTTCGGCTTTCAAGTATATTTTCGACCGCATATCTCATCTTTCGTCTGCCGATGACCTGAGGCAAGATTTAGCTTTTGTCCCTGCCGATGAAAACATCAACGCTGGAAACATGCCTGATGTTGAGGCGAACGCTAAGGCAAGGAACATCATAATCCGTGGCTCGAGTCGTAGTGAGTTCGATCCGATATCTCATCTTTCGTCGCCGATATTTGAGCGACCGATGCTACCATGAGGGCACCACCCAAATAAAGACGGTGCGGACAGACCGCCTCAAGCGAGATTACAACAAGTTTGAAATGCTCGCTGGCGAGTCCCTTGATGAGTGTTTTGCGCGTTTCCACAAGATCTTGAGCAACCTCCGAGTGGTCGGTCTCACGTACTCCGACTCGGATAACGCTCGTCAGATGCTCGCTGCACTCGACCTCCGTGTTTGGGAGATGAAGGTGACTACCATCAAGGACACCACGGATCTCTCGACCCTGACTCTTGACGTGTTGTATTCACGCCTCAAGACTCACGAGATTGACATAGTCTCTCGTAGGTCGAAGTCGCAATCGATGGCCTTAGTCACCGATCCCACTTCTGGATCTTCTTCTTCTGAGCCGACTTGCGGTTTCTCCCTTGCTGCTCTCTGTGATATAACTGATGACCAGTTAGAGCAGCTTGCGGATGAGCAGTTAGCCCTCCTAGTTCGAAGATTTTCCCATGCTTACAAGAGGAGGAGAGACAGAAAGAGAGGAGGACCCGTAATTTGCTTCGAGTGTGGTGGCCCCAACCACATTCTGCAACCGCCCAAGCCGGAGAAGGGCAAGAACGACTACGGCATCGGTAAGAACGACTACACCGACAAGAACCGCAACAACAAAGCCTCCCAAGCATCCTCAAGGCAAGAAGAAGTTCCGCAACTTTGGGAAGGCCAAGAAACTGTTCCATCGCGTCCTCACCGCCTTCGACGACCTCTCCCAAGATGTGCTTCATGGCCTCGAGGGCTTAATCGAGCAACAATGAGCAGATCTCGACTCGACGAGGTGAGCCCTACCTATGACCAGCTTAATGATGCTTTCCTTAAGCTAGGTAGATTCCATGCTAAGTCTAGGGCTAGGTGTACTGAGTTAGAGAAGGAAGTAGCTAGACTATCACGGGAGCTTACTTCACTTACATCTGCTCCCTCCCGTGATGATTAGGATAACACCTCCGTCATTTACTGTTGAGACTATTTCTTGCACCTCATGTGAGGATAAGGACAATGCTTTTAGAGGTCTTTACACTATGCTTCTTGATTTGCCCGAGACTTGTGAAAATTGTAATAATTTGAAGATGAACCTAAAACGGGCAGATCATAAAATTGTTGAGTTGCATGCTTCTTTACTTGAGTCGATTGTGTCTTGCACCAATTGTCCAAAATTAACCCTTGACCTTGAGTCTGTTTCTAAGCAATAACAAGAAATGGTTAATCATAACAACAACTTGGCTCAGTATGCGACTAAGGACCTTGTTAGCTCACCATGCATTAGTTGTGATAAACTAAAACTTGAACTCGTTGCTTTGAATGAAAAATCTGTGAAGCTAACTAAGGATCAACTAGTGAAGCCATCAACTACTTGTGATGTGATTGCTAGTGTGGGGGGAAGCCCAAGGGTAAGGTGGAGACGCTTAGCGACGTGAACCAACTGGCTAGTAGTAGGACTGTCACATCAAAGTTGGCTGTACGTGCACAAGCTATTCTTTTCTCTACTGTTGGTTCTTCTTCTGCTCCCTTACTTTCTGCTGTCTCTTCTCCTCCCTGCTCTTCTTGCACCTTTCTTTTTGGGGAGTGTCAGTACCTTATGAACACTCTCGAGAGATTTGCACGAGGCAAGAAGAAGCTTAATCTTATTCTAGACCAATCCAAGATTTGCAAATTCAATCAAGGTCTAGGATATGATTTTCTAGAGGATGTGAGGAAGCATCAACCTGCCGTGCTCGCACCCATAGCACTGTGTGTGATCGAGACCGAGCCTGGACCGAGAAAGTCAAATTCAAGTCTCGGGCTTTGTCCAAGGGATCTCGATGCAAGGTGAGTCCACCGCAGCTTTCGCCTCTCGGCGGCCATATCATGCTACTTTTGCCTCTCAGAAGGCGAAGTATTATTGCACCTTTAGTCAGAAGGATGGACACTTGATCGATTGATGTTTCAGGCGCGCCAGGATCGCACAGAGAGACCGTGTTGCAGCTCTTAGGCGTACTCATGGTCAGCCCCAGATCTTGAGTGCACCTAGGACCAACACGAGGTCTAGGGTTGCTTCTGATGGGTTGGGCAGCATCGAGGACTTGGTCTTTTCGAGTTTTCTGGTTTTCGTCCGCATGCTTCCTTTGGTCGTGACTTCCGCTGTCCTGAGGGTAGATCTCGTTTTCCCTGTCGAGATAGCTACCCGGCGTGATCAAGATGTTGCCGGTGTCTTGACTCGCCCCCAGTAGCAGCCAAGCCCAACAACAGCCCGGTCCGCACACGACCTTTTGGCTTGTTGAGTGACGAGAGCGAGGGGTAGATAGAGGTCACCGTGCTTGACTACTTCATCTCGCTCGACGTGTTACTCAAGATTGGGTGCCAAAATCACTCTTGATTTACCCTAGTATCGAGACTTTACTCTGCTTGACTCGTGTTCACGGCGGGAAGGGAAAGGTTTGGCTCGTAGATTCCGGGTGTTCACGACACATGACCGAAGACTCCCGTTGGTTTTCTTCCCTTGCCCGTGCTCCAGGTGATGAGACGATTACCTTTGGAGACGCTTCATCTGGGCGCGTCATCGCCAAAGGTACAGTGTGCATTAATGATTCTTTCATTTTGAAAGATGTTGCCTTGGTTAGTAAGTCTGCAGATAATTTGCTTTCCGCTTCTCGACCACCGATGACGACTTTGAGGTGAGCTTTAAGAAAACAATTGCAAAATTGTTGATTCTTCTGTAGTCCGGTTTATGGATTTCTCGTTTTGGGAGGATCTTTCGTGCTGATTTTTCTGAGTTTACTGGTGATCCTCTCCGGTGTTTAGTTGCTTCTAAGTCCCGTGACCTCACTTTCTGGTATAGGAGACTTGGTCATATAGGATTTGACCATTTGACCCGAGTTAGCGGCCACGATCTCATTCGTGGTCTGCCGAAACTCAAGATGATCAAAGATCTTGTTTGCGCTCCTTGCCGCAGACGGAAGATGGTTGTCGCTTCTCACCCTCCCACACAAAGTGACTATGACCGATGCACCGCCACCGCTCCACATGGACACAATGGACCACTCATCGCAATCGGCAGGAGGGAAGTGGTATGTTCTTGTCGTGGTCGATGACTTCTCGAGGTATTCTTGGGTGTTTTTCTTAGCCTCGAAGGATGAGACGTTTACACATTTTCGAGATATTTTCAGTAGGCTTTCTATTGAGCTTTCAGGTGCCTTACGAGCGATCCGTAGTGACAATGGCACGGAGTTTAAGAATTCCTACTTTGAGAGGTTTTGTGGTGAGACCGGTGTAGAGCACCAGTTCTCTTCTTCATACGTCCCTCAGTAGAATGGCGTAGTGGAGAGGAAGAACCGTACCTTGGTCGAGATGGCCAGGACGATACTTGATGAGTACTCTACTCCGCGGAAGTTTTGGGCTGAGGCTGTAGCTACCGCAAGCCATATCTCAAATCGAGTTTTTCTCAGGGCACACTTGCACCGCACTTCTTACGAGTTGAGATATGGGCGAAAGCTAAGTGTATCTTATTTTCGTGTGTTTGGTTGCAAGTGCTTTATCTTGATGTCCGGGAACCTAGATAAGTTAGAGTCACGTTCTTGTGATGGGATCTTTCTAGGCTACTCGACTTCTTCGCGAGCTTATAGGGTCTGAACTGCGAGTCTAGTAACATGGTAGAAACCTGTGAGGTAACTTTCGACGAGGCCAGTCCGGGGACTAGGCCCGATATCTCAGGTTCCTTAGAGCAGTCCGAGACCATCTTTGTGGATGATGAGGACGATGGAGACGAGGGTTGTCTACCTGATCCAGTCCCTCATCCACCCCTTGAAGTGCCGTCTTCCACCGCACCTCGAGGTGATCAGCCTTTCCCTTCCGCTTCCTCTGGAGCTAGTGGCTCTGTTCCTACCTCGTCAGCTCACGAGGTAGAGGCCACTTCTTCATCTCATCCTGGACCTCCTAGACACATTCAAAAAGACCATCCTTCTTAGCAGATTATTGGAGACCTTTTTGAGCGAGTCACTCGTTCAAAATCTGGTATGTCTCTTTTCTGTCTCCATTCTGCCTTTGTTGCCTTATTCGAGCTCAAGGACATTTGTCATGCTCTTTCTGACGAATCTTGGGTCAATGCCATGCATGAGGAGTTAGAGAATTTCGAGAGAAACAAGGTCAGGTCGCTTGTTGAGCCCCCACGAGGCCACAATATCATTGGGACTTAGTGGGTGTTCAAGAACAAGCAGAGTGAGGATGGTGTGGTTATTCGAAACAAGGCTAGACTGGTAGCTTAGGGGCTCTCCCAGGTTGAGAGTCTAGATTTCGAGGAGACCTTTGCCCCTGTAGCTAGACTTGAGGCCATTAGAATCCTGCTTGTCTTCGCAGCTTCTAAGGGTTTCAACCTTTACCAGATGGACGTAAGAGTGCCTTCCTCAATGGCCTTATTGAGGAAGAAGTCTATGTGAGACAGCCTCCTGCTTTCGAAAATCCCCAAATACCCAAACCATGTCTACAAGCTTTCCAAAGCGTTGTGTGGACTTAAGCAGGCCCATAGAGCTTGGTATGAGAGGCTTAAGTCCTATCTGTTGAGTCATGGTTTTGAAATGGGTAAAGTAGACAAGACCTTGTTCATCCGCCGGCTTGGCACTGATCTTCTGCTCGTCCAGATTTATGTGGATGACATCATCTTTGGCGGTTCCTCGCATGCTCTCGTTTCATAGTTTTTCGATGTTATGAGCTCGGAGTTTGAGATGAGCATGATGGGCGAGTTGAGCTTCTTCCTTGGCTTCCAAATTAAGCAGACTCGGGAGGGTACTTTCTTGCATCAGGGCAAGTACACTCGAGACCTCATGAAGCGCTCGATATAAGTGATGGTGTTTGTCCACTCCGATGGCTACATCGGCCCACTCGACCCGCATGAGGACTCACGAGCCGCTTGATCGAAGGAGTATCATAGTATGATCGGCTCCCTCTTGTACCTCACTGCCGCGAGACCGGACATACACTTATCCATGTGACTTTGTGCCCTGTTTGCGCGTCTCACAGATCTCACCGCCAAAGCGGTGAAGCGCATCCTTCTACCTTCGAGCTACCATTGACTATGGTATCCGGTACTCTTTCTCGTCCTGTCTTTCCCGTAGAGCCTACTCGGATGCGCACTTTGCTTGGTCAGGGATAGATAGGAAAAGCACTTCGCACCGCCAATTCATTGGCACTTCTCTCGCTTCCGGTTTTCGAGGAAGCCGGTGTTGCACACCCACCGCAGGTTTAGCACGTTGTCGCGCCCGATTCTTTGTAGCTGTGTGCTTTGGATGGTCTCGACCGTGCGGGACTTTGGGTTAGTTATCGATAGTGTTTCACTCTTCTGTGATAACACTTCTATAATTAACATTGCTAAGAACCTAGTGCAGCATTCTCGGACCAAGCATATTGATATCAGATATCACTTCCTTCGAGACCATGTGGAGAAGGGTGACATAGTGCTTCAGTTTGTGGAGAGTGACCACCAGTTGGCTGATATCTTTACAAAGCCTTTGGATAGCTCTAGGTTTTCAGCTCTACGGGGAGAGCTTGGGGTGGTTTGTCCTTATGGACTGTTGTGAGGGGGAGCTTGTGCTTTACTGCTTTACTATATTTATTATGTTCTTACTCCTTTCTGATTGCATTGCATACGGGTGCATTGGGTTTAGTCCTTCTAGCATAGGTTAGAGTGGTTCACTTGCCGAGTTGCTTAGACTTCCTACTCTTATCTTGTGATTCTAGGATGGTACGTATTATCTTGTTCTCTTCTTACTAGGTTGAGCTTACCCACTGCTTATAGGTTCTAGCGAGGGTTGGACCACTCTGCAGATAGGCACGTGTTTGCTCCTTAGTCCGTTAGATGACCGCTGATAGTCCTAGAGTCATATGGGGTAGATGAGAGTCAGTCTGAGCCATAGATTTCTTTGTATCTTATCTATGCTTTAAGGACTGCCTGTTTATTTTTCTTGCCAGCTTCTTGATTTTATTGCTTTGGTTCAGGGGGAGTTCATTTGGGAACTTCTAGATCTTAATGTTGACTTAACTCAACTTGAACTAAAAGTTGCATTTTATGTTGAGGGAGAGCTGAATTTTCTTGTATTTTGCATTGTCATATAACTACATGGAGTCTTGTTTATTATCCTTTATGTCATGTCTTACAATACATTACATCTTGCCATGATATGCGCTTACTTGCTAGATTTATCATGATTTTATATGTATAGACTAGTCTTTGCCATGATGAGTCGATTAAAAATGGACAACTTGAATTAATTCATGTCATGATAGCTATTGAGACTAGTCTGTCTTTAGTTATCCTTTTATGATTCATGCCATGTCAAATAGGCTGAGTTGGGTCTTGAATCTTTATTGAGCCTTAGAGTGAGTTATGCTAGTTCTTTTATGAAGCATGAGTTAGTTTTTAACTCTTTGTTCCTGAACTATATCCGGCATAAGCAAAAAGATCTCTTTTGTGCGAAAAAATTGATCTCACCAATTCTTTCTCATGAGACTGCTTGCCATTGCACTCGGCATGAACTCAGGGGGAGTTTTGGATGACCAAGATCATTTCTTTAAGCTTCTCGCTTGGAATGATCGCATAAGGCTTGAGATCTAACACAAGACTTAACAAAAATCTGGTTGAAAACAACCATGAGTTTCTCAAAAGGAAAAAAAGTCATTTGTGCTAAAATTTGCTTAAATTACAAAATGATCAAGTACTTGAACAAGTGATTCATCTTTGAACTTGTAGCACTCTAAGTTGGCTCAATTCTAGCTTCTCGGTTCCACTTAGATTATTGACATGGTTTGCATCGTCTTTGGATACCTTTAGCTAGACTATGATCTTGGATAACTTGACATGCTAAGAAATTCGATTAAATTTCAGATTATGACTTCTTTGGCTTAGCTTGTCTATACATACATCATCATCATCTCGATAGCATTCTATATTGTTATGGCTTGGTGTAATACTTCAAAAGTCATTTTGGATAATCTTCATGGCTCTAATGCTTAACTTGAATACCATACAACCATTTCATCTAAGTCATGCTTTATTTGCTTCCTTGTATCTTGATGATCTTATTGCCAAAAGGGGGAGAAAAATGGAGAAAAAGCTATCTTATGGGGATTTTCTAGAGCTTTGGGGGAAACTTGCTCTTTCTATTTTTGCTCTAGCATCCTCTTCTGTCTACATGGTCATAAATTTCTTTGCATTTCCGTTGGACCATGTATGGCTTTCAAACTCAACTTGATATGCTTTTTCGGTGTTTGTCAATATACTCATCAAGGGGGTGATTGAGAGACCATGTGAAGGTCATCCCGTGTGTATGATGAGTGATTGACATTTGTTTAGGAAAGTCGAGTTTGAGTTGGTTGGTTCGGACCTTAACGTTGCGTGGTGTAACGGGCTTGGTCGGACTTAGTCAAACTTGGTCGTATGGGTTTAGAATGCATATTCTGATGTTTCGACATGTTTGGACTCTAGTATGCTTACATGTATCGAGCGGTACTATTTGATGTATTTCTTGTCTATGTTGGCTGCAGGACGTCGAGGCGGAGTCGTGGCGTGACACGAGGTGACCAGACTAGACACAGGCGGTGTCGAGGTCAGAACGGTTGGATGTGTTGAAGACGACAAAGATTTGATGTGGTTGCGAGTCGTGGACGACAAGGAGCGCGAAAGCTTCCCGAAAGGTGCAGGATGGGCGAATCGGTATTTTTGCGAGGCTGCACAAGCGGGAGACGGCTCCGTTAGGGTTTAGCCGATGTAACGGGTTGGAGACCCGTTAGCCAAAGGGCTATAAATAGCTGTTGGTGGTTGCATACCCCCTCGTGGCCTTGGGAGAGAGTTAGGGTTTGCTAGAGTCAAAAGAAGCTTTGTAAGTTTGTTTTGGCTTTAGGCTTTAGTGGGTGAGGCTTTAGTTGGTAGGAGAGACAAAGTTTCTGTTGTGGCTTCTGGTCTCCATCGTAGCTCCCTCCTCCCTATGTAGTGTTCTTGTGTCTTGTGAGGTAGAGTGAGAGGATTGAGTAGAGATTCCATGTAATCAATCTTTTCCCTAATGTCCATGTGTCTGAGGACTCCTTTGTGATCCTCTTGTTTCAACGAATGAAATCTCTAAATTTTATTTCTCTGTTCTTGCTCTATTTTCCTTCGATGGTTGTTTACTTCATTTCTTGAGTCTTTCGTTTTCGTGTTGGTTCTTGTGGAGAAAGGCCAAAATGGGTTGCTCTATGTTGGGATGATGCCCTAAGATCATTTGATTGATTTTCCCAAGAGCCAACTTCATTTAATCTCAAAATTCACTTTTTGAGCATCGTCTGTTCTTCTTCTCCTATTCTAGGGTTTTGATTAAATTCTTGATTCCCTTGAGGAAATGACATGAGGTTCTTGCTGGCATGTCGTTAGACTATTGCTAACTTGACTGCAAAAATTCATGGCATAGGTCCTATGAATCATGAGCTATTTTGGATTCCCTGTTATTCCCTTTTTCGGCAAAACCAGCTTTCACTGTTTCTTCTTGCTGTTCTTCTGCATATTCTCTTCTCTGGGGTCTATTTGCTATTTAGATTAAGTTCTTGATCCTTTGGCCTGGGAAGATTGGCAGCAAATCGTCAATCCTTCCCGGAACTGCGTTCTCGCTTTTTATATTTTCGACCATCTTTCATTCACCGCTTTTTGCTTTTGCTCTTCTCCGCTTCTAAAGAAAGAAGATTTCGGCAAGATGCGCTTTAGATGTTCTCGCTCTCATCACAATGCATCTGCCGAACTACTCAGTATACATTCTTCCTGAAATTGATCAGCTATTTAGATTAAATCTACTGGCATAAGATGAGCAAGATCGGCAATCACTCTGTAGCTTTGTTTTTCTTTCGGCTTTCAAGTCTATTTTCGGCTACTGCTTCATTCATGTCTGATTGATCAAAGACCCTATTTTTCGGCAGCTTCTTCAGTCTTTTCTTCGGTGGTGCTTCCAGTTTTCTGTACAGTTTGGCAATTGCAGAAATCTGTGTCTTGTCTTTATTCAGTTTGCAATCCTTTTGTCTTTAGATTAACTCAGTCTCTGATCTCTTCGGCTATAGCTACTTGGTGTCTTTAGCCTGCTCCATTCTTCAGCCTTTTGGATTCAGGTTTCGGATGAATACTGCTTGTAAGCTCATTTTCGGTCAACAGATTTTCTTGATCTGCATCAATTTTCAGTGCTCTTCTCGGCAGAGCTAGTCTCCCTGGCTTGCAACTTCCAGTTTGTATTTTCTCCTCTTAAGTCTGGGTTGATTTCATTGCTCCTTGTCAGTGAAGCCTTTTTGCCTATTCTTCAGAAAATTTGATGATTGGTCGGATTTACTTCGTCTGTGAGTTTCTTTCGGCCAATCGGCAAAAATGGTTTTAGGTTTCCACTGTGCATAAATCTTCCTTCTTCATAGCCTTTATTGCTGTCGAAGAAGAAAATTGTGTGAATCGAGTGGCTTTCAAGGCACCATTCACCCCTCATTGCGCTTTCGATCCTCTGAAATAACCTAAATTTTGAAAACAATTTGAATTTCATTGTATCTTGTTTTCTGTTGTGGGGGTGGCCCCCACCTAAGCCTAGCCGGCCTGGCAGAAGGCTGTAAAGGCCCAAAGTGGGACATGTGTAATGGCATAAACGCCCCTGGGAAGGATACTTAGATGTAAAGGTGCCGTTGTAAAAACACTCCTCATGTGGATATGTATATATATATATACACGATACAGGCTGCGAAGAAGTATATATACGCCCGCGAAGAAGTCGAGTAACCCAGAAAGATCCCATCACAATATCGTGACTCGAACTTATCTAGGTTCCCAGACTTCAGAATAAAACACTTGCAACCAAACACACGAAAGTGTGAAACGATGGGCTTTCGCCCATATCTCAACTCATAAGAAGTGCGATGCAAGTGTGCCCTAAAAAAAACTCTGTTCGGAACATGGCACGTGGTGGTGATATCCTCAGCCCAAAACTTCCTAGGTGTAGAATACTCATTAAGCATCGTCCTGGCCATCTCGACCAAGGTACGGTTCTTCCTCTCCACGACACCATTTTGCTGTGGGACGTGCGGAGAAGAGAACTGGTGCTCTACACCTGTCTCATCGCAGAACTTCTTAAAGTAGG
This sequence comes from Bonia amplexicaulis, assembly GCA_036346245.1. NCBI lineage: Eukaryota > Viridiplantae > Streptophyta > Magnoliopsida > Poales > Poaceae > Bonia > Bonia amplexicaulis. The sequence goes on from CM070765.1 coordinate 10,134,725, forward strand.
AATTCTTGAACTCCGTGCCGTTGTCACTACAGATCGCTCGTAAGGCACCTGGGAGCTCAACAGACAGCCTACTAAAAAAACCCTGAAAATGACTAAACGTCTCATCCTTCGAGGTTAGGAAAAACACCCAAAAAAACCTCGAGTAGTCATCGACCACGACAAGGACATACCACTTCCCTCCTGTTGACTGCACTCTAGCTGGTCCAACTGTGTCCATATAGAGCAGCTATCCTGGTGCATCGGTCATAGTCACTGTGACCGGAGGATGAGAGGCGGTAACCATCTTGCCGTGCCGGCAAGGAGCACAAACTAGATTTTTGACCATCTTGAGTTTAGGCAGAACACGGATGAGATCGTGGTCGCTGACTCGGGTTAAATGGTCAAATCCAATATAACCAAGTCTCCTATGCTAGAAAGAAAGGTCATGGGACTCAGAAGCAACTAAACACCTGAGAGGATTACTAGAAGACTCAACAAAATCAGCATAAAAGATCCTCTCATATCTAGAAATCCCGCAAACCAGACTCCCCGAAGAATCAAGAATTTTGCAAGCATTTTTCTTAAAGCTCACCTCGAAATCGTCATCGGTAAGCTGAGAAACAGAAAGCAAATTATACTGCAGCTTACTCACTAAGGCAACATCTTTGAGAATAAAAGAGTCATTAATGTGCACATTGCCTTTAGCGATGATGTTCCTCGCCTTAGCGTTCGCCTCAACATCGGCCATGTTTCCGGCATTGATGTTCTCATCGGCAGGAACAACATATCGCGTTCTGACCTTTCTCCAGATAACATAGCCCTGAGCCTGGATGTAGGTCTCCATCCGACTCTTCCAGAAGGGATAGTCGATCCCATCGAAGATCGGAGGCTTGGTGGAATACTTGTCTATTGCCATGGCTCTAGAGACCGGTTAAGATCTATAAGGAAGAGCTAACCGGCTCTGATACCAATTGTAGGACCGAAATGACAACAGAGGGGGGTGAATGGTGCCTTCAAACCGCCCCAAGTATTCACACTCTTCTTCTGCGATAGCTATAGAAGCTATGAAGAAAAAGATTCATGCTCACTGACAAATCACAATCAGATCGACAAAAGAGGAGAAACAGTCTTTCGGGCCAAAAGGCAGTGAAGTAAAAGAGCTCACTGGAAAGCCAAGACTTACAACAACTTCTCTGAAGAAAAGCACTTAGTCGAAGATAGACTGTCGCAAGTTAAAATGAGGCTAACAAGAATAAAACAAAAATGAACTCTACCGAAACGCAGGATCTAGAAGCTAATAAAATGGACTTGACCAAATGACTAACAAAAACTTGACTGAGGATTGAAGCAAAGAAGAAAAGACAGAAAACAGAAAGATAGCCAAAAACTGAACACAAACAGACCAACCGAAAATTGGAGCTATACCAGACCGAAAAAAGAAAAGAACAAAAGCTTCAGCCTTGACATAAAACTACAAAGATCAGAGTAGAGAACAAATCAGTCTTGTCACAGGACTGAGAACTACAAAGTTCAGATGCTACAAAGACAAACATAAAACAGAAAAGGAAAAGCAGAAAAAGAAGCATGCAGAAGACAGTCGGCAACTGAAAAACAGCTAGCCGAAAACAAAAGAGCTGAAAACCAGAAAGAGAGCTTGACCGAAAAGTGCCCAAACTGAAAAACAGACAGACTGGATATAACCAAAACAAAAGACTGCAGGCAGTGAGAAAAAGAGCAAAAGGAAGGCAAAACCGAAACTACAAAAAAAAAACCGTGCAGCTTGAAGAAGGCCGCAGACAACTGACTGCAAACTAAAGAAACAGTGAATACTGACAACTGCCAAAGAACGGAGAGATTGTCGAAAGATTGCACGTTCTTCTCAGGTCAAATGATCTTGACGTCAACTCAAATAGCAGAGGGTCCTTACGAACAAGAAACTACACACAAAATGGGCAATCCGCCTGAAGAACGAAATCAATCAGAGCAAGAACCCGACAAACTGAACTGAAAACTGAAACCGAACAGAAAAGAGAGTCAAATCTAATTGTCTTGAGATTCTCTAGTCTTTTGTTCATGAGGCTTCCGATCTCCACAAGGAATGACCTCTCAACTAGAAAGCACAAACTTAAATCAATTTTTTGCTGAGAACTCAAGCACGCAGAGATACTCTATATCCAAACCCTAAATTTCTTGCAAACAGAGGAAATGCTAACAGAGATCCGACTCTAGGAATACATGAGATTCTGCCCTCTTTTGATAAAGAGACTTAAAACACAGCAAGAACTCAAAAAATGTAAAGGGATTGAGACCATACGACTTCTCTACTCCAACTTAATCAGATGATATGGATGAATCAAGGACTGATGCAGTCAGAGACTAAAGCTGCTTTAACCCAAAACCAAATCAAATTCTTTGCTCTCGGGACATAACTGGCCATGATAGCCTGGAGAACTATTCTCAGATTAGAGACAAAGAAATTTCAATGCAGTACACCAACAAGTACTCACAACAGACCATGAACTTCAGAAAATATTCAAGAAAACAAGAACACCAAGACAGAGTCACAGAGAGAGGTAAGAACTCTACACATCTCATACTTATGGCTTCTCAAATGGATTCATTACCATGAATGATTACATTGAGTTTTTGCTACACTTATCTCCTACCCATCTCACTACATGATTCTTAGACAGAGATGAACATCCACACGCACACTCATGGAGAGTAAAAGCACAGAAAACCCTCACTCTCAAATTGCACTAGAGAGCACCCTCTTTATTTATAGCCTCCACTACTGGGTCCTCATGACACTTTACCCAATAGCTTCAACTAATATGCGCTTTATCCATTAGCGCCAACCGAATCCGCTTCCGCGAGCCTGAGTCAATTTTCCCGACTGCCCCTCACGCCCTTCCCGGAAGCTTCCTCTTTCTTCTTGTGCGCCTGCAACCACTTGAGTCGCGCCTGCCTTCGGCACATCCTGACCGCTCCGACCTCAGCACTGCCTGTGCTTAGTCCGGTCATGCCCGTGCCTCGCCACAACTCCGCCTCAAAATCCTGCATACATGACAGACAAGAAAACATATCACATAGCACCACTCGAGATAATGTAATCAGTATTTGCATTTAGTCGATAAACTCACGCACAAACCACTCAAAGCAAACTCAAACGTTCAGAATACGTGTCAATTACACATCACAAACATGCGAGCACCTCTCACATGGTCTCTCACACGGTGACCAAGACATGGCCCGGCACATACAGCTCGGTACCCGAGGCCCACACTGCAAGGTTCAGCGGAACCCGGGCACCCGAGCTCCCACGTGAATCGCTCCAGCAGAAGAGGCTCCCACCGTGCCCGGCCTCACCGCCTCGGCAACGGCAGTCGCTGCTATCCCCGCCCTCGAGCGATTAGTGGTCAGTACTCTTGTCTTTTGTAATCGCTCACCCGCACAAATGAGAATTTAATAAATATTCACCATTTGCGAAACTAGTCTTGTTTCTTGGAAAAAACGCGCGGAGGCTTCCCTCCGCGCGCTCCGCTTCCCTCCGCGCGCACTCTACGGAGTATAAATGAGACGTAGCGTTGAGGTCCGCGCGCACTCTACGGAGTATAAATGAGACGTAGTGTTGAGGTCCGCCTCCGCACGCACTCTATGGAATATAAATAAGACGTAGCGTTGAGGCCCGCCTCCGCACGCACTCCACGGAGTATAAATAATACGCAGTGGGGGACGCCTCCGCGCGCACTCTACGGAATATAAATATGACGTAGCATCGAGGTCTGCCTCGCACGCACTCTACGGAGTATAAATAAGACATAGCGTCGAGGTCCGCCTCCGTACGCACTCTATGGAGTATAATCAAGATACGGATGTTGTCCCTGCACACTCTACTGAATATAAATAAGACGCGGATGTCCCCGCACACACGTGGGCGTTGCTCCTACGCGTACTCTACGTAGAATAAATAGACGTGGTTGATATTCCCACGCACTTTACGGAGTATAAACAAGACACGGATGTTGTCCCTGCGCACTCTACTGAGTATAAACAAGACGCGGGTGTCCCCATGCACGTGTGGGCGTTGCTCCTACGCGTACTCTCTGAAGTATAAACAAACGTGGTCGATGTTCCCACGCACTCCCTGAGTACAAATAAGACGTAGCGTCGAAGTCCGCCTCTGCACGTGCTTTACAGAGTATAAATAAAGCGGCACCAGAGGCTAGCCTCCGTGCATGCTCCGCGGAGTGTGCATGTAGCCCAACAGAGGCTGGCCGCCGCGCGCACTCACAGCGTGTAGATAAGGCACAACAGAGGCCGGCCCCCGCGCGCACCATATGGGGGACGGAGCGCTCGTGCGTCTACTTCGACTAGGCGCCAACTCCGCTGCCACCACTTCGAAGGGTAGGAGACGGAGCGCCCGCGTGTCTACTTCGACTAGGCGCCACTTCCGCTGTCACCAACTCTAAGGGTAGGGGACCGAACGCCCGCACGTCTACTTCGACTTGGCGCCACCTCCGCTGCCACCACTTCGGAGGGTAGGGGACGGAGCGCTCACACGTCCACTTACGCTAGACGCCAGCTCCGCTGCCACCACTTCGAAGGGTAGGAGACGGAGCGCTTGCGCGTCTACTGCGACTAGGCGCCACCTCCGCTGTCACCACTTCGAAGTGTAGGAGATGGAGCGCTCGCGCGTCTACTGCGACTAGACGCCACCTCCGCTGCCACCACTTTGAAAGGTAGGGGCGGAGCGCTCGCGCGTCCACTTAGGCTAGGCGCCAGCTCCGCTGCGACCACTTCAAAGGGTAGGAGACAGACCGCTCACGTGTCTACTTCGACTAGGCGCCACCTCCGCTGCCACCACTTCGAAGGGTAGGAGCGCTCGCGCGTCCACTTAGGATAGGCGCCAGCTCCTCTGCCACCACTTCGAAGGGTAGGGGACAAACCGCTCGCGCGTCTACTTCGACTAGATGCCACCTCCGCTGCCACCACTTCGAAGGGTAGGGGATGGAGCGCTCGCGCGTCCACTTAGGCTAGGCGCCAGCTCCGCTGCCACCACTTCGAAGGGTAGGAGACGGAGCGCTCGCGCGTCTACTGCGACTAGGCACCACGTCCACTGCCACCACTTCGAAGGGTAGGAGACGGAGCGCTCGCGCGTCTACTGCGATTAGGCGCCACTTCCGCTGCCACCACTTCGAAGGGTAGGGGACGGACCGCTCGCGCGTCCACTTAGGCTAGGCGCCAGCTCCGCTGCCACCACTTTGAAGGGTAGGAGACGGACCGCTCGCGCGTCTGCCTCGACTAGACGCCATCTCCGCTGCCACCACTTCGAAGGGTTGGGGACGGAGCGCTTGCACGTCCACTTAGGCTAGGCGCCAGCTCCGCTGCCACCACTTCGAAGGTTATGGGACGGAGCGCTCGCGTGTCCACTTAGGTTAGGCGCCAGCTCCGCTGCCACCACTTCAAAGGGTAGGAGACGGACCGCTGGCGCGTCTACTTTGACTAGACGCCACCTCCGCTGCCATCACTTCGAATGGTATTGGACAGAGCGCTCGCGCGTCCACTTGGGCTAGGCATCAGCTTCGCTGCCACCACTTCGAAACGTAGGGGACGGAGCGCTCACGCATCTATTTTTCCTAGATGCCAGCTCCGCCGCCTCTCTACTGAGCGTATGGACGTGCGTGAAATAAAGTCCTACGAGTCTACCGGAAGCAAGCACGATCCTGGTAAGTGACGGAGACGCATGCTTGAATCAAGGCAAATTTCCGCGTTACTTGGAGGATGTTTATAAGGGGGCGTGGTAAAAGCCAAATGTACAAGCATCATCGGACTCCCACAGCCGCTACTCGGCCGGCTCCTCCTTAACATATGTCCGCGCTGAAGCCTCGCCCAAAGAGACCCGGGCCGCCTAGAAATCCAGCGACTTCTCGGCCCGCCGCCAGCGTCGGTGACGCCGTTGAGTCACGAGGTCCGAAAAAAGCGGCCGCTTCCTATCAAGCAGCTGCTCCGAACATAGGGATACACTAGTTAGAACAAGCGGGTCAGTTTCTACTTTATTCATAGAAGGGGGCGCATACATTGTAACGCACACCAACACACGATAACCCCGATGTCACACCTGTGGGTCCGCATCACGCCTCGAGGCATCGGCACCACCTTCGCCCCTCCGTGGGACCTCGTCAAGCCATCGGCCGAGGCTACCCTCGCCGTGCATAGTGCGCCGCAGCTCCACCCTTGCCGCAGCCTCCCCGATGTACTCCCAATCCGCTCATGGAAAACGCAAACAGCAAGGCGAATAGCGTGCACGGCAATGACATCACCCGCTCCCGCTGACATCTCCGGTTAGGGGTGACCACTCGTCGACTTGCGGCGGCCGGTGCCAGAGAAGCGCACACACCAGGCACGAGGTCACGTAGAAGCAGTGGTTGCCGAAGGATATCGCAGCATTGCGAGCGAGGTTGGCTGCATCCCCGATCCGCCGAAGCGTCTACGATAGCTCTTCGGGCCCGAAGGAGCGAGGCGACACTTCGGCGACAAAATATTGAAGGGCGCCTTCCAAAGCCAGCAGGGCATCCCATGCGGCTACTGAGGCGTCGCCCAAAATCTGGTCACACTCCCCAAGAGACACGGTGAGACAGCCTTTCTACTTCTCCACGACACCGATTTGCTGGAGAAGGTTATCCCGCTCCTCCGCGGTCGTTCGCCGTGCTGCCTCTGTGGCCGCTAGCCGTGCTGCCGCCTTGAGTGCCTCGGCGTACGAGATCACCACCGCACGCTCCGCCTCCAAGTGTTGGATGTGGTCGTCCTTCGCGGAGTGCCTCCTCGGCTATGCGAAGGGCCTCCTCGGCAACACGCAGACGATCCTCTAACGCGCCCCGCTCGCGGGCGTGAGCCGCCCGCAACGCCCGACCAAGGGCAAGGGTATGTAAGCCAAGGCAGTTAGTAAACCTATACAGGACCACGTGCCACTAAGCGGTCAGGCACTCACCCTCATCTTCGAGGCCTCCAGCGTGCCTTCAAGGACCTCCGACCCGCAGGACAGCAGCGCCTGGTGATCCAGGTCTACAGCCGCACTATCCCGACCCCCTGCCATGCTCTCGCCACCTCCGGTTGAGGAACGAGATCCGTTGGGCTTAGGCGCGCGGCGCCCGCGGCAGTTTTAGGAGCGTCAGGTGTGGTATTGAAAGGAACGTCTCCGCGCCCTGAAGGTTGTCTGCGCTCGGGGAGGCGTGCTGCTGCAAAGCAACATGGGGATTAGACACCCACGAGCGCACCATAAGACCATGCCAAGGAAGGTGGGTTTACCTACGATACCAGCTGGCGGACTCTGCTGGAGCGTCCCCCCAGCCCAGAGGAAATCGCTAGGATGCCAGCGTCCCCTGACGAAGCCAGCCGTCCGGGCCGGGGAGCCTCCGAGCTGGGACCTGATTCCAATAGATTCCTGACCCCGCTCACTGCAACCCCGGAGGGAACCTTGGAGGTCTTGGGCCTGGGGGCCTCAGTGTCAGAACCAGAGTCCCACAGGCTCCCGACCTTGGTTGCCACAGCGAACCTCCCCTTCGGGCAAGCGGGTGATCCTACGCGTGGCCGCTTCACCTTGGGGGAATAAGGCGGGGGTCACACCCTGGTAATCGCCGTGGACGGGGGCTCTGCTCCAGTAACCTCCGCCTCGATAATCGTCGCGGGCGAACATTCCGCTCCAGCATCACCCGTTGGCGGCGGCTCCACCTCTGCAACCGCCAAGGGCGACGAGGCCTCTCCCTCCCGATCATCCATAGTACACACTTGGTCCCTAGAACCGCTCAGGGACCCCTCGCCCTCGTCCCCTGCACCCGCTCCCAGGTTCGAATCGACATACTCCGTCGACTCGAATTCGGCGTCCCCCGTACTTCCGAGAGTGATGGCCACCACCACACCAGACACGGCCACGGAGGACCGAATTCTACGGCGAGACAACAGTCCCTTCCCCTTGCCATCGTTGTCCCGACGGCTAGGTTGGCTCAGGGCCGGAGTGGCGTGCTCCGGCACTTCAGTACTCAGGGCCTCGCACACACGATTTATCCGGCCTAGCCCGGCCTCCGTAGTCGTGGCTACACGTAGATCGTGCTCCCTGGCCATATACGGCCCGAGGAACACGCCCATCGCGCGCTCCGCGTCCTCCAGGCAAGTCCCTATAGGCGGCAAGGGGCGGAGTTTACAAGACAATCCAATAGGCTCAAGGGGAAAAGCAAGACGTCACCAATACTTACGAGGTTTGGCAGGCCTTGGTTGCGAGGACACGGACGGGCGAGCATTGTTGTGCCGAAGGCTCCCCGCTGTGATACGCCATCCATCGGCAAGCGGCGCCACGCCATACGTGACGAACTCCTCCGCGAGGTCGCATATGTTGAAGCGGGCAGCAATCCCCATGAGTCTCCGTGCCTTCCGCCTGTCCTCGTCGTCAATCGGCGCGATAGGCGTGGTATTGAATGCCACCAGCCGGCCAGAGCACTCAAGGCCACTACCACTCGCCACATGGTGGTAAACCACCGCTTCATCCCGTTCGACTCCCACTTCGCCCGGGTCGAGTTGGCAGGGAAGATCTTCCCGCATGCCGATCAGGGGCGAGTTGACGCTTCAGTTGGAAAACGTCCCGTCTTTCCGCTTCTTCGGCTCACAACATGCGTCGTGAAAAAACACGAACAGCGACGTGCTGGGTCGGCACACCTCCGTACGCACGGCCCAGTTATACACGGCCAGGCGGGCTATCGCGTTCCGGGTCAGCTGCGCCAGCTTAACTCCGAAGGTTCGCAAGACGGCGCCGACAATCATGGCAGCCGGGATGCGAAGTTCGGCTTCCAGGTAAGCGACGAAGACGATCGCCTCTGACTTCTTGGAGTGCGGTTCTGTCTCGTCACTGGCCGGGAGTAGCACGTCCCAGCGGTCGGACAGCTTCCCCTCGTGCAGTAGGGTGCAGATCGTCTCCTCCGTCACAAGTGTCGGGCCCAAAACGCGTGTAACATCCCGAGACTTGATTATTTCAAAAATAGGGAATTTTAAAATCATTTCCTGCATTTTGTTGGCATTTGAATTTCTTTTGAATATTTTATTGAAATCTTTTTGAGTGTTGTGGCATGCAAATTAATAATCAAAGAGTAATCCCAAATTCAAATAATAGAAAACTAGAATTTTAAATACGAATATGAAAAGATGATCCATTATAAGGAGGGAGAAATTCGAATTAAAATGCAAGGTCCTACCGTGGGAGTAATAGTATAATTAGTAACATAGGGAAATATTTACATGGAGGTATTTAACCATACATATAAATATATCAGCAAAATTGAGCACATGCGAAAATTAAGTAGGCCAGCAAAATAGTAGTATGTGAAATTATATATATACACGTATAACCTAAATAATAATAATAATAGAAAATCATTTAATAGCTAATAATTTAAAGTTTAAATTCTAACATGTCATGCAAAAATCAGTGATCACTAATATGAAACAAAAATTAAATTAAAAATCTGAAATTTCAAAACCAGGCCCAAACATCTTCTTCTTTTTCCCACTCCACCATTTCTTTTTCTCTCTCTCTTCCCTTATTTTTTCCCTCCCTTTATCTCTATGCCATGTGGTCCCCCTCTTTTCTTTTCTTTCCCTTCCCTTTCTCCCCGCTCACTGGGCCCTCCCCGCGTCTTGCCCCTGCCCCTTCTTCCTCCCTTCCCCGTCGTCAGGTCCCCTCTTCTCCTCCTTCGCTCTGCGCGACCGAGCCAGCGCGACACGGCCACGTGAGACAAGCCGAGTGGCGGCCGCCCGAATCCGCTGCCCGCCTCTGCCCATTGTCACCGCTGGAGCCGCCGCTCGCATCGCCGCCACCCCCACCACTTGACCCGCCGCCCATGCGTCTTCGCCATGGCCACCGCTACTGTCCCTTATCGAGCCGCCGAGGCTTCCAAGCGCCGCAATCCTTCCCTCTTCCTCCTCTCTGCGAGCAATCGAGCTCCCATGCCGCCTTGCTCGCCGCCGCCCTTTCTTCCCCACGGTTGCCGCCCGCCGAGCTCGCCATCGCACCAAGCCGCCACCGCCGATTCCTTTGCCCCGAGCTTCCTCGGACACGGTGAATTCATCCTGGCTCGCTGAGCCTGCCCCACCCTCAGCTCGCCCGGCCAGGCGCGCATTCCAGACTGCCAGCAGCTCACGCCGCCGTCTCACCTCGGCCTCCCTCCGACCACGCAAATCACCTGGGTGAGATCCCCTGGTATCCCTCATGCTCATGCGATCACCGATTTCATCCTTCTCCCTCTCCGGTGCCGCCGCCCCGTTTCCACCTCGCCGCCGACCGCCTCGCGTAGTCGCCCGCCCACCTCGCCGCTGTTCCGGCCGAAGAAACACCACCCATAGCCTCCTTGTGCCCCGGGCAACCCAAATTAAATGAAACTAATTTCTAAATTCATCTAAATTCAAGATCTGTCCAATGGAACCAAAATTATGATTATTGAAGCACATTGAAATTAGAAAATAATTTAGAGAAGCTAATGAAATTTAACTAAGATATAGATGAGGTTATCCAAGATTCAGATTTCGATTAGATCATATATGGTTAATCAATATGGTTTGAATAACTATCCAAAAGGCTAAAATATTAATTCGGTAAACTAAAAGTTGTATACATTGCGCGAATGTAACGTATGTCCTGAATACAACGCTCAAAGTGCTCCCCAACCTCGTACACCAAATCGTAAGCTTAACTTAACTCATGGAACTTCCTAAATAAATACAAGAATAGTAAAAGAGATTATTAATAAAAAGACCGAGTCATTATATTCTACCACCAACCTTGTCTCAAATCACCCGAACTGACCATTAACTCATAACAAAACTAAATCAAGATTATTCGAATTTATTTTGGATCTTCTGAGTTATTTGCCTTTATTTGGATTCAGTTGTTTAGCGCGTAATTAGATATTGAAGTCCTGAAGAATCGCGAGCAAGCGTGAACAAGAGCGAAGTGAAGATAAAGACCAGGAGCTCCAGAAAAAGCATTGTGTGAGCTCAAGACGGCGGTAAACCGCGCCAGATGAGTCAACATTTGATTATGTTGAACCTACATTTTTCGCAAATTACTTTTGTTTAAATTATCAAATTGCATGCTATTATGTTATATATAAATACATGCTTAACTTAAGATCTTAGTTATATGCCCATGTTTACCTTGGTTAATATTACACCCCTTTTTGAATACTTGACTATGTGATCCTTGTCACCCTAGCAAAATTATGATATTAACCTTTCAAAAATAAGTCTCGTAATTATATGACATGCTTAGTATTGCTTAGATATTCATGGGCGTGGAAACGCCCAAACATCACTTTTAAACATGAGAGAATTTGGTTGGGTAGTCATTGTGATGATGATTGGCATATGTTGGTATGATTATTTTATGTTCCCAAAAACCCTACATGCTTGGAAATCTGGGCGGATGGTTCGAGGGTGTGAGTGAGTGGTGCAGTGGAGGCACAAAGGGGTTAGTGGAAGAACCGCCCAGATAACCCTAAGGACCGAATCTTGTGATGGCCTCCCAAGGTACAACAGTACAACCACATGCTGGCAAAGTGTAGGCAGGGCTAACTAATTTGCATAGCTCTAGTGTGGTTACGTGAAGGTATGAACACGAGCAAAGTGATGGATGGTCTCATCCCCGCCTTTGCCCGTGATGGCTCACGAGGGACCCTTCTCGAGGGATGGTCGCATCCTACAGAAGATAGACCTTAGCGGGCGTAACCACAAGTAGAATTATGCCTTGTAACAGTCCTGTGATAGTCTACTCAACTGCATGGCTAAGGAATCATGTGGGGCAACGAGCAGATTTATCTCTTGTGGGTAAAGTGTACAAACTCTGTAGAGTGAAAACTATTCGAATAGCCGTGCCCACGGTCAAGGGCGGACATGGGAACTTAACCAGATATAGTTCTATTTCAAAAACTTTATGAGTGGAAATGGAAAAGTGGAGGCGAGAAAGGCCCCGATTTGTGTTGTCTGGGTGTCGCCCATGTAGGACTTGGCGGAGCTCAAGCGTGGTCGAATACATCCACTCCCATGAGAGGGTCGGTTGCCAGTAGCGACGTTTGTTGGGAAGACAACGTGGTCTGACCGACACCATGGTCGAAACAAACAACTTGGTTGATAGCACATGTCGGTGGTCGTAACTTTGACCACTCGATCGAAGAGCATCTTGGTAGGCAATCGATGATCAAGCGAATTCAATGAAGTCGATAGCCACCAAAACAAGGCCGACAAGATCAAAAGATGAGTCCGGTCGGAACCGTCGTGATCGTAAGCCAATGGCATGGTCGTCGATCAACATGGTCGAAGACCGACTTGCACCTATAACCGATTGCGGTCGCGAACACCTCATGAGACCGTGGGGCACCGACTACGAGATCTCGACCATCAAGCACTCGGAAACCGGTGCAAAAGCCGATGATCTATGTCTTTCTTGGTCGAAAATCGAGAGAAGAAGCGAAGGCCAAGACTTCGTGATCGCAAGTAAATCTTGTGTTGTCGAAGCGAAGCGAGATAACCCGATGGTCGGATATGCGCACGGCCAAGATCACGTGGTCGTGGCTCGAGCAGAGCAGCTCCATGCGCACGACCGCAAAGACCAAAACCGGATAACTTGCAAATCTTCAAGCGAAATGAGGAGATATTTTAACCACAAAGATTCACATCCTCGGAAGAAAATCACCTAGTAAAACTAAAGTCTTTGCAATGGTCGGCTAGAACGACACGGTCAAAAGCGAAAGCGAGAACTGGGCGCATGGCCGAGAGACACGAAATTTCTCGATTCGACCTTGCTCTCGGGAATGAGCGGCCAAATTGCCTTGAGCGATTCTACATTCGAGCAAATCAAATATAAGCCAACTCTCAAAGAAATACGAAGAGGCGAAAATGAAGAGATGGCAAATAAATCAATGAAAACATCTCAAAACGACCTCTCAACCCGGATCACAAACACGGACCCATCTCATAGATAAACTCTAACAAGTGCAGAGAGATGAGTCCTCTCAAATCATAACACGGAGGTTTCGCAACCACTCCCCACAGGAGGACAAGCTCTAGCCCTAGAGCACACACACACAGATACACTCCCAAGGGAGGGAGGCGGCTGCCTCCAAGGCCTAGCCGACCAACTCAAGTCCAACACTTGCCTCCCTCTCCTTTTATAGCCTCACACGAGACTAACCCTAATGGATCCATCCATTAGTCCACTGAGGATAACCCGTAAACCCCACCTAACACGGGTTTTATCACTCACTTTACCCGCTAACTCAAATGCTTTGCTATCCCAGAGACCCGCACTTTGCCCGTTAGCGCCAGCAGAATCCACTTCTTTTCTCGGGTGCTTTACGGGAGGATGGCTTCCTTTGCGACTTTGGCATTTCTCCAAAATGCCCTCCTGCGCCTTCTGTCCAAGCTTGCAACCACCTCGCAAGACTAGGTCTCCTTGGCTTCCCGGTCGTTCGGACCCCGACACCACATTGTCTCGTCCCGACCATCCTAGCCTCGCCGACCTATCTCCGGCCATTTGCACTGACTCGGGTTCCTCATCAGCCACCTTGAGCTCCAAGTCTTCTTTGGCTTCACCCAGTCGTTCTGGACCTCAACATCTCCCATGTCTAGTCCCGACCACTCCAAGCCTCACTAAGACTTGTCTCCAAGATCATGCAACCGACCGATCGGACCTCCGGCTCCTCCAGTCTAGTCTCGGTCTATTCCAGCGACACGACCGCACCCAACCTCCGGACCGTCGGACCTCGGCTCCTCCACGAGCCTAGTCCGGTCCTCCTCGTTGTTGCCCGTCGTGCTCATTTCTGGCAGTTCGGCTCGGTTCCTCGTCTCGGCTCGCAACCACCTCACCACCTCGATCATCTTGGCGTCTCGGCCGTCTGGACCTCAACACCTCCATGCCTAGTCCGGTCCTCCGCCTCACCATGAAATAGCTCCGAAGTCCTGCAGCCACACAGACAAGCAAACCATCACATAGCACCGCACAATACACACAGACCATCACTCGGCACAAGTATCACAGTACAACACCTGGTCGTAAATCCCTACGACCACCCGCACAAGACAAGTGGTCAAAACCACGGAAGACTTCCTGCTTCCTTGACCACCTGACGTGTCGTCACGACCATCACAAAGCTCGTTACGACCATGCGAGACCTGACTTCGACCACATACAACACCGATCTGACTTTATCGCTCAAAGTCTAGACCTCATACGAGCACTCTGTTGCACCAACCGAGACACTCGAGCCCAACGAAAATAGATTGCAACAAGACTGTCAAAATGATGAACCAATAAGTCCACAAGGTCCATGACAACCGCAGGAACCCATACGACCAAACCCCAACATAATCGGACATCACATGGGCTCATACGACCGGTTTTAATGAGCTCCATCGACCACGGTCGAGACATCCGCTAACGTGGTCGAAACAGGGCGCCCAACGTGATCGAGCGCCCGATCTCCCAGCGTGGTCGAAGACCCACGCGCCTAGCGTGGTCGAAACGCCGGCGCGTAGCGTGGTCGGCGCTCCCAAGCGCTCAGCGTGGTCGTGAAACCTGGCGCCGACTACCGATCACGACCAGCGGTCGAAACTTCTGGCGTGGTCGTAGATGGCCCTAGAGACCTCCGACCACGGTTATTTTATTTGAGTAAGATACCGCGTGGTCCTCAGCGATCCGACCGACTTCGATCCGTCCAAATTCACAGGGATCTTTGCAGCGTGGTCGTGGCGGCCTGGTGGCCTCCGACCACGACCAGCGTGGTCGTAGACTCCTGGCGTGGTCGTCGCTACTCGATTGGTTCTTGATTTCGCTCAGCGTGGTGGTATACCTTCCGATCACGACCAGCGTGGTCGTCTGACACTCGAAAGGTTTCGACCACGACCAAACATGGTCGTAAATGGCGGGGTGACCTTGATCATGGCCAAATATTCGAGGGCTCCATAGCGTGGTCGCACTCCACCCGAGACTTTCGACCACGGCTAAACTTGTCGAGAAGGCCTGGCGTGATCGTAGATCTCTGACGTGGTCGTATAGCCTTCGACCACTCGTTCAATGCCTCACTCGGTTTCAACTAAGGACAACGTGGTCGTAAGCGGTCTGGCGACAAATGTTAAGGCTTACGACTTTGCGAGTCGACTCAAACCTCAAAACCAAACTCAATCTTTCTAGATCAAGAGTCAATTACTCATCACAACCATGGGGTGACCTCCACATGGTCTCACAATCTCCCCCTTGATGAGTATATTGACAAACACAGAAAAAGCATGAGGAAGAGTTGGTTTTGAGCGGAAGAAAGGATGGAGATGCAAAAGCCACACATGGTCTAGAAGAATGAAGAAGTGACTCAAGACCATGTTGACACGAAATGAAATGGAGCGACAGAGAAAGATCAAAATTTCTCTGAAACTCCAAATCACGAAAGTCCAATCTTGCTCATGGTCCAAGAAGCGGATGCTCACATGACCATTGTCATAGCAAGATGACCAAGCATTCTCCCCTAATGCCTTTTATCCTTCTCCCATCCCTTGATGCATTCTCCCATTTTAATGCCTTTTGCACCCCTTAATGCCTTTTTCTCTATCCTTCTCCCCCTTTTGGCAATAAAGTCATCAAGATGCAAGGAAGAAACATAGAGCATGAATGAAATGGGGTGACTACAATTAATTCATTTTAAGCAAAGGGAGCCATGAAATTATCGAAAGTGACTTCACAGAAAATTATATCAAGCCATAAAAGGTGACAATGCTATCTAGATCATAACAAACTATGTATTGCCAAGCTCAAGCCAAATAAGTTATGATCTTTAAATTAAATGGTTTGATTAGCATGTCGAGTCACTCAAGATTATAGTCTAGAAGAAGGTATCAAGCGTGAGTCAAGCCATGTCAATATTCTAAGTGGAACCACGAAGCTATAGTTGAGTCAATTTTAGAGTGCTATAAGTTCAAAAATGAGACACTTTGTTCAAGCACTAGATATCACAAGTAATTCACTACTTGTAGTACTTTGGATACCACTTGTAGAATACTTGTGGTGAGCAAAATTAGCACAATTGGCTTTTATCGAGAAATTCATGGTTGGTTTCAACCATTTTCACAAAATTTTGTTTTCATAGCCATGTGCTAGATCTCAAGCCTTATGCGATCACTCCAAGCAATAAGCTTAAAGAGGTGATCTTGGTCATCCAAAACTCCCCGAGTTCATCTGGAGTGCAATGGCAAGCCGTCTCATGAGAAAGAATTGGTGAGATCGGTTTTTTCGCACAAAGAGATCTTTTGCATTCACTTGAATTAGTTCATGAACAAAGAGTTAAGACTTAACTCATGCATCACTAATGAACTAACTTAGCTCAATCTAAATCTCAAAAAGCAGATTCAAGGCTCAACTTAGCCTATTCGACATGGCACGAATCAAAGAGGATCACTAAAGCCGGACTATTCACAAGTTTGAACAAGACATGATTTGATTCAAGTTGTTCACATTTAATTAAGCTAGTATGGCAAGAGCTAAGCAACACATAGAAGGGCATGATAAATCAAGCTATCACGAGGACATGGCAAGATATAAATCATGATATCATGTCACATAAAGATAATATTCAGGGCTCCAAGATTGTACAGGCATTCATGTGAATGTGACGCACTATTGAACAAAAGAATGCACATGAGATGAACTCCCCCTGAAACATAGCCGAATAGGCAGAAGGATCCAACTCCCCTAGAGAAGGCAAAAGAGAAGAACCAAGAAATTTGGCACAAAATCCGGAAAGAGAAGGTTCTAGCTCAAAGAGGTGATTCCCAAACACATCCTATCCTCATGGTCTCTAGTCTATAACCTCATACCACGGGCAAAAAGCACACTATGTCAATGCAAAAGACTCTAGTGGCCAAGAAAAAGTTCAACCTAGGTAGAAGAGAATCCTAGAGAACCAAAGCCCAAACTAGGTAGTAAATAATCCTAGAGAACCATTTGGATGAGAGGTGTGAATGAGACAACATCACCTAGAGTTAGCTCCTACTGACCAAACCGACCCTTCCTACCACTAGAGGACATATACTATGCAAAGCCGAGTGGCGGGAAGCAGAACACTAAAGATCACAGGGAGCAAACCTCGGTTCTGGTTGCTCGGGAGGTTGTTGTAGTGGTCGAGGTCGAATATGTGTCGGGGCGAGGTCGTAGATGAGTCACGGACATGGTTGTACATGTGTTCGAGACCTCATCAAGCGATCGAAGTCATGTCTTGGGCGTTGTCGAGTCCGAGTTCACCATGGTCGCAGATGAATCCAAATTGAGTCCAGACCATAGTCGAGATGATTCCGGGGTCGCGATTGATCCGGGTCTAGGCCGTGGTCGCAGCAGTCCGAGAATAGTCGGATCGTGTTCGGTGTGGTCAAACTCGCGTCGAGGATCGGTTGTAGTTGAGTCAGAGTCGTGGCGAGTTGAGTCCACATCATAGTCGTGGTCGAATCCGGCTCATGGTGGTGTATGGGTTCGGTAGAGAGTCCATCTTGTGGTCGTAGAAACTACGACGTGGTCATAAAGACAGGGGCAGCTATACCACTCTCCTCATTCATAACCTACGGATTAAACATAGGGGAACAGTGGTGTCCTAATCTTGGGGTAAATAATACAGGCATGGATCGATCTTGAGACAAATGACCACAATCGGTAGCATTACGGATGTATGAGAACACGCCGCCACAAGCTCAATCTAGCCCTCATCAAAAGCATCTAGAACAACAAGCCTAGAGCCACCCAATACTAGAAGAAGCTTGTGACCTAACCACAAATCTCATGATATCTAAGCATAAGCACGGACTAATGCTACCAAGATGTCATACAATTTATTTCATGCCATAACGAATAAGATCAAAGTATACAAGCATCACAATGAATCACAACCATACACATAGCGGATGACGGGGCGATCACGAAGCATATGCTAGCATGGATAAAAGCATGTATACTAGAAAAGATACAAAGGCATGAATAAGCGCACCATCATGACACAAAGAAACTATCCAAGATATACTCAAGCTCATCTTGTCCATATATATGCATACATCATGTAGACATACAACATGGCAAATCAACATCATGAAAAGTATGCTAACATGTATAAATAATGATGAATGAACATAAGGAGCAAGATGTGAACCATGATAGATACTACAGAGCACAAGGTCATGATGATACTTGACTTCTAATGCACACATTCTACTCGACTCATGAAGTCAAGTCAAAGCTTAAGCATGTAACAAATACAACAAGGTACATGGATACTTAGCGACATACACATAAAGGCATGACATGAAAGCATTGAGAGAAAACATGCCAAGATGGTACAAGTGAGCACATGAACAAGAACAACATGCCAATATGGTCAAACATGAGTATAAGGGCATGAAGGTATAGAGTAGCTCACAAAGTAGGTGGAGACGTAAAACGTGAAGGTACATGCCTCTTGGAGGCCATGAAGTGGAGAACCAACAAATGTTCTAGTCACGTGATGAAGCAGAAGACTAAAATCCATTCGATCCCATGTTCTCCATCCAACGTCTGGACACCTACAAAAACAAGAACAAAGTGCCCAAGTCTTGGATCCCAAGTGGTTAGAAAGCAGATGCTTGAACCCAAGACTTGACACCGGCCACTCGAAAAAAAGAGTGGTGGTTGCGTACTACGACTACGGTCGAGAAGAAATGGCGTGGTCGTGCACGAGAGGCGTGGTTTTGAATGACTACGGTAATTACAACCACGGTTGGGAATTGCGGTGTGGTCATAAGTCGATTATGACCACGGCAATCGGCGGCGTGCTCGAGAACCGGCGATCGTGATCGTGGGGACTTTCGACCACGGTAACAAGCGGAAGTGTCCGCCGGAGACATGGTCGTGCAGCTCGACTATGTCGAGAAGCGAAGTTGTGGTCGTGAGGCATTACGACTATAACGACGACATAGCGGAGGAATTCGTTTTACTACACTCTAGTAGCTCATACTCCTCTACACAAGTGCGGTGAGTCAAAGTTTTAATTTCTCATTTGCAGATTTTAACATTCAAGTAGAAATTAAATTTTCACCGTCTCTGAGAAAGACTCACAACCTACACATGAGAAATGAGATTTCAACCTAGCAAGAACAATCTAGCAATTTATAATCTAGGCACCTCACAATATCACGAAGAGCAAGTATATTCATCTTGGACAAGGCCAAGGTCATAATGAGTTTTTACCTTGCTCATGATAAGTCGACGCTCGTCCTTATCATTATCATCCGTGTGTTCTCTAAGGCTTTCTCCTTCACGGCACTTGATCAACCAAAGGACAAGAATGTACCACAAAGCTCACACTTGTGGTTTCTTGCAAATAAAATCATCCTCTAGTCGAAATCAAGCCTCTTGTCGCAAAGGACATCATTGGCAAAACACCCCAATAAGATTCAAAGGAAAGTTTACAAGATTCCCTACTAGTTGCCAAGCTCCGGATCGGTTAAGATCAAATCTGAGCCAACCTCGCTCGATACCAATTGTAGGACGGATGAGGCAACAGAGGGGTGAATGGTGCCCATAAATTTTCCTCTAAATATTCACATATTCCTTATTCTCCAATAGCTACAAAGCTATGAAGATCCAAGATATGAGGTCTAGTAGAAGACAGAGGAATTCAGACTATCTAATGACCAAATCGAGCAACGTGTGGTTAGATTACGACCACTTGGCGGAAGCTCAAGCGTGGTCGAATACATCCACTCCAGCGAGGCAGGGCACATCGGTAGCAGGCGGCGTTTGTTGGGAAGACAACGTGGTCTGGACCGACACCATGGTCGAAAAACAACGGTTGATAGCACATGCGGTGGTCGTAACTTTGACCACTCGGAGAAGAGCATCTTGGTAGGCAATCGATGATCAAGCAAATTCAATGAAGTCGATAGCCACCAAAACAAGACCGACAAGATCAAAAGATGAGTCCGGTCGGAACCGTCGTGATCGTAAGCCAATGGCATGGTCGTGCGATCAACATGGTCGAAGACCGACTTGCACCTATAACCGATGCGGTCGCAGACACCTCATGAGGCCGTGGGGCACACGACTACGAGATCTCGACCATCAAGCACTCGAAACCGGTGCAAAAGAAAGCCGATGATCTATGTCTTTCTTTGGTCGAAAATCGAGAGAGAGCGAAGGCCAAGACTTCGTGATCGCAAGTAAATCTTGTGTTGTCGAAGCGAAGCGAGATAACCCGATGGTCGGATATGCGCACGGCCCAAGATCACGTGGTCGTAGCTCGAGCGAGCCGCTCCATGCGCACGACCGCAAAGACCAAAACCGGATAACTTGCAAATCTTCAAGCGAAATGAGGAGATATTTTAACCACAAAGATTCAACATCCTCGGAAGAGAAATCACCTAGTAAAACTAAAGTCTTTGCAATGGTCGGCTAGAACGACACGGTCAAAACCGAAAGCGAAGAACTGGGCGCATGACCGAGACACGAAATTTCTCCGATTCGACCTTGCTCTCGAGAATGAGCGCCAAATTGCCTTGAGCCGATTCTGCATTACGAGCAAATCAAATATAAGCCAACTCTCAAAGGAAATCTGAAGGCGAAAATGAAGAGATGGCAAATAAATCAATGAAAACATCTCAAAACGACCTCTCAACCCGGATCACAAACACGGACCCATCTCATAGATAAACTCTAACAAGTGCAGAGAGATGAGTCCTCTCAAATCATAACACGGAGGTTTCGCAACCACTCCCCAGGAGGACAAGCTCTAGCCCTAGAGCACACACACACAGATACACTCCCAAGGGAGGGAGGCGGCCGCCTCCAAGGCCTAGCCGACCAACTCAAGTCCAACACTTGCCTCCCTCTCCCTTTTATAGCCTCACACCCGAGACTAACCTAATGGATCCATCCATTAGTCCACACTGAGATAACCGTAACCCCACCTAACACGGGTTTTATCACTCACTTTACCCGCTAACTCAAATGCTTTGCCTGCTATCCCAACAGACCCGCACTTTGCCCGTTAGCGCCAGCGAATCCACTTCTTTCTCGGTGCTTTACGGAGGGCGACTTCCTTCGACTTTGGCATTTCTCCAAAATGCCCTCACACTGCCTTCTGTCCAAGCTTGCAACCACCTCGCAAGACTAGGTCTCCTTCGGCTTCCCGGTCGTTCGGACCCCGACACCACATTGTCTCGTCCCGACCATCCTAGCCTCGCCGAGACCTATCTCCGGCCATTGCTGCACCAGCTCGGTTCCTCATCGACCACCTTGAGCTCCAAGTCTTCTTTGGCTTCACCAGTGCTTACGGACCTCAACATCTCCCATGTCTAGTCCCGACCACTCCAACGTTGAAAGGTTAAGCATATGATGCAGAGACTATGAAATGGTGGATGAAATCTGGATCGTTATTACTATTGTATTTTCATATTATGTTTTCGTTCAAATTGCTAAGTCTCAGGATGTTTCTATGTATTGTATTTCAAAAGAAAATAATGGCAATACTTCTCCTAAAATAAAATGCCAGGAAGAATAAATAGAGTTGTAAGAAAAGGAGATGACGGTTGTGGTAAATGCATAACAATGCGCGGTGGATTCATGTCGATTATAAATAAGGGAATGATAGACATGAGTCTAGGAGAAATAAATTGGTGGAGTCTAAATGAATAGATAGGCTAGATAGATGATTTAAATAATTTTTGAAGAATTAGAAGAGTGTAAAGGTAATTGCTGGATTTAATGGGATTAATAGGGTTTGATCAAGATGGATGAATTGAAATTGTGGAAAATTTGGAGAAATGATGATTGAGGTATAAACTTGATTAATGATATTCTTGGTGGAGAAATACCGATGAATCATGTTAGAGAATCATTAGAATTCAGAGGTGAAGAGTTGAGGAATAGTGATTACAAGAATGGATTATTAGGGATTTGGAGTACAAAAAGTATTGGTGGATTAATTAAATGATGTCCCTCGCTGTTTGGAGTGTTAGACAGCAATCAATATAGAAAGTGTATGTTCGGTGGATTAAATAAATGATGTCACTATGTTCGGTGGATTAAATAAATGATGTCATTATGTTTGGTGGATTAAATAAATGATGTCACTATGTTCGGTGGATTAAATAAATGATGTCACTATGTTCGGTGGATTAAATAAATGATATCACCCGGTGTTTGGAGTTTAGACAGCAATCAATATAGGAAGTGTATGTTCGGTGGATTAATTAAATGATGTCACCTGCTGTTTGGAGCCTTAGACAGCAATAAGTAAAGAAAATGTGTCTTTGGTGGATTAAGTCAATTATGATAATTGCAGTGTGGAGTCCTAGGTAGCAACTCTATGTCCTAGGTAGCAACTCTAACACTACGATTCAACAATGATAATGCTATCAAAAGTAATTTCTGGCAAATAAAACAACCCGAGCTTTTACTTTGATAAGTCATGCATACTATTTATTTGCATTCTATGTATTGGCTCGCGGGGCACGATGGTTAGTGTGCTCACACTCGCTCTCACAACAAATCTAGAATCAAGAATGAGATCACTGCGCCTCAGCAACACTATTGGTCATGTTGACAAAGAAGATAAAGATGTCAAGGGCTAGGTCGCGAACCTTCAGTTGGCTGCCTGTGGGCACGTCTTGAGGGTTCCCCCTGTGTGTTTCGTTCTTCCGCTGCTGTAATTTAATGATTTCGGCCCAATCGGCCCATGTGTAAGTTTACTAATATATTTATGCTTCCGCATGATATGTATTTGATATTCATTTCTGTATCTGTGAGCACTATCTACTGATTCTGGGAATAGTGCATTAAATCACAGAGGATTCTGGATGTAAAATCTGGGTCTGACAGGCATGGTATCAGAGCATATTAACTGCAGGTCGTGACCTAGTTAGCCTGGTCGTTAGTTTCGTGATTAGAATTATTTCCTCAATACCTAATTTCAAAAATGTAAGTATATTGCTCAATCTCCTCCGTCCTAGATGATTCCCTCTCATCTGTATGCTGCCTTAGCCGCTTTTACTTCTAGAGCTCTCTTACCCCGAATTCAAAATGATAAAAATCCAGTACTCCTCTTGCAAACTCTCTTTGAAAACCTATTTTGGGGCTAGAAACCATGATGCTTAAATTTAAAACTTAATTTCAAAAATTGTTTATCCTTGGAGGACCGATTATCAAATTGTTCACGAAATCCATTTTCAAACTCATTTTAATAAGCCTGGATCTTTCATGAAAATTTCCATAAGCTCAACTACTTACCTAAAACTTATCCAAAAATTTACCTTTGTTTCTCAAATAGTTCAAAACAAAGTTATTTCTTGAAAGTTTTCCCCATCAAGGACCTTGTTTTTCAAAAATAGATCCTAAGGGTTAACCTTGGAGTGTTACCTTTGTAAGAGTTATGTTGGTAAAAACATATTTCCCATATTTGGTTTTATCACCCCTAGTTAAAAATAAAAATCCTCATCTTTGCCACAAAGTTTCATTAAAATAAAAATATTAATACTGATAGTGCTGGAATGAGTAATGATATCAAACGAATCACCTCCAAATACTTTCCTTTTCCTTTCTATTGGTTTGAAAAGGAGAAATTTTAATCCCCTTCTCGTACCCTTACTCCAAAAATTTAAGGTTAGGAACGCCGACAATGTTCATGAAGAAAAGGGGGTCCTATTTTAAATAGACTATACAGACAAACTATGTACTCTCTTATGTGTGCTCCACTCGAATAGACGTTGTATTGTCGCAAGATTTCACTTTGGCCCTGTGCACTGCCTCCTTGCCCTCGGGCGTTGTATTTCGCGGTCACAGGAAAATAGTGATTTAAAAACTTGTATGATTTATGTGCCACCCCGGTTATTCGGGATATACTCCTTTAAAAGTTTAAATGGGATTAGATTACCGTATCCCCCGTGACTCAGTTCATATCTCATGCTATTCCCTCTCTCCTTCTGCTGAAAATCTCATTAGGTCCACCGGAACAAAGTGAGGGGTAAGCAAAGCCAAGACAATCAAAAGCAAGTGAAGACTTCATAGCAACTAGACGCCTTAACTCATATCAAGATTCAGGATTCAAATCACTAGTTTATAGTCATCCTCTCCATAGCTACCCGAAGGGGCCTATAGATCAAGTCATTACTGATCAGGCTCAACGGATGGAAGAGAGACAACTACCCCAGTTAGAAGTTAGACGGGACGATGCTCGCAATCGCCCAACCACACGTACAAGCCATCACATGACCTCACTCTACAAGAGAAGTCATCACCATGAAGATAATAGTGGCCCTATACCAGGTAAACCTCAAAAAGGCGTCACTTGCTTCCATTGCAAGGCTACTGGGCACCGCTCCAGCAAGTGCCCTCAGAGGAAGCAAGGCCAATATTTTAACTGTGACAATCCAGGACATTACGTGAAGAATTGCCCTATTAAGAGGAAAGAGAAGCAAGGAATGGAAACTGTCACCGTCAGCCTCAGCTCCAACGAGGGAGATTCTGTCAACCTCGAAGAGGACCCAGCTGCGAAGGCTTCATCGAATAATATATGCATCGAATGCGGCAAGGACATATCACACAGCTATGCCCTCCATTGCGGCAAGTTGGGCAGGGAGCATGCTTCACTTGTGGGCAAACCGGTCATTACTGCTACAATTGCCCAGTTCCCCGCTGTTCCTACTGCAGGAAATATCATTACCCAGATGACCGCCTCGCAAGCCCAATGGAAACTCATTTAATAGCTAATAATTTAAAGTTTAAATTCTAACATATCATGCAAAAATCAGTGATCACAAATATGAAACAAAAATTAAATTAAAAATCTGAAATTTCAAAACCAGGCCCAAACATCTTGTTCTTTTTCCCACTCCACCATATCTTTTTCTCTCTCTTCCCTTATTTTTTCCCTCCCTTTCTCTCTATGCCATGTGGTCCCCCAGTCTTTTTCTTTTCTTTCCCTTCCCTTTTCTCCGCTCACTGGGCCCTCCCGCATGCGCACCCGCCCCTTCTTCCTCCCTTCCCCAAGTCCGTCCCCCTCTTCTCCTCCTCCTGGTCTGCCGACCGAGCCCGCCCGCGACACGGCCGCATGACACAAGCCACCCCGCCTCATTGCCGCCGCCGACTGGCATCACCGCCCGACAGCCCGCCGTGCGCCCACGTCTTCGCCATAGCCAGCGGCACCCTGTCCCCTATAAGAGCCGTCGAGGCTTCCAAGCGCGCCGCAATCCTTCCCTCTTCCTCCCTTTGCGAGCAATCGAGCTCCCATGCCGTCTTGCTCACCGACGCCCCCTTCTTCCCCACGGCCGGCCGCCGAGCTCGCCATCGCACCAAGCCGCCACCGCTCGGTTCCTTTGCCCCGAGCTTCCTCAGACACGGTGAAGCCATCCCGGCCTCATGGGAGCCCTCCCCACCCCACTCGCCGACGTTGTGCGCGTATGTGCTGCACGCCAGCAGCTCACGCCGTCTCACCTCGGCCTCCCTCCGACCATGCAAATCACCTGGGTGAGCTCCCATGGTATCCCTCATGCTCATGCGCTCACCGATTTCATCCTTCTCCCTCTCCGGCGCCGCCGCCCCGTTTCCACCTCGCCGCCGGCCGCCTTGCGCAGTCGCCCACCCACCTCGCCGCTGTTTCGGCCGAAGAAACTCCCTCGGCCGCGCGCGTTCGAACCCCTGGCTCCGCAGCACCGAGGTCGAGTTTTCTCGAATTTTTCCTCCATTGACAAGTGGGCCCCACCTGTTAGCGACCGCACACCAAGACGTCCTACCGACAATCGGGTCCCGCCTGTCGAGCGATGAGAGAGAGCGAGCCGCCACCCGGGCCCGACCTATCAGCGCACGCGTGAGCGTGGTCACTGCCAGTGGGCCCCACCTGTCAGGTTTTATTATTTTCTGTATTTAACCAGACCGAAAGTTTTCAAATAGGCATAACTTATTCATTTTAACTCCAAATTAAATGAAACTAATTTCTAAATTCATCTAAATTCAAGATCTGTCCAATGGAACCAAAATTATGAGTTTTGAAGCACATTTGAATTTAGAAAATAATTTAGAGAAGCTAATGAAATTTAACTAAGATATAGATGAGGTTATCCAAGATTCAGATTTTAATTAGATCATATATGGTTAATCAATATGGTTTGAATAACTATACAAAAGGCTAAAATATTAATTCAGTAAACTAAAAGTTGTATACATTGCGCGAATGTAACGTATGTCCTGAATATAACGCTCAAAGTGCTCCCCATCCTCATACACCAAATCGTAAGCCTAACCTAACTCATGGAACTTCCTAAATAAATACAAGAATAGTAAAAGAGATTATTAATAAAAAAAGCCGAGTCATTATATTCTACCACCAACCTTGTCTCAAATCACCCGAACCGACCATTAGAATTCCACATGTCTACTAGCGTAATATCAACATATCAATGGATAAGTATTTGCTATCATCTCTATAATTAAAATATCATGCAATCACGGCATCATGTATCAAGATAATAATGTAAATTGCAAGTAGAAGGAATAACAAGTTAAACAGTAGCAACCACCGCTACGTTCACTTGCCTCAATCCGATGAAGCGAAGCTAAATCAAGAGCGCTCAGGGACAAGACCACCTGCCCAAAATACAACTCTCAGCACACAACCACAGCATACAAATATGACTAAAATAATTAAGACGTCGCTAGAACCCCAAACCCGCACAAACCCTTCTCCGCTCAACAATTCTGCAAATTACCCTCTGCAGCAGCGCTGCTTCACAATTTCGTATCTTTAAAAATAATGATCCAATACAGCAAATAATACCTCTCTGGATTCATGACTTAAAAGCCTACAATTGTCAAGTAGAACACATATTTTTATTTTGATCACAGCTAGGGCTAATTTAATGTCCAAAACAGAGGAAGAACTCTGTTTTGGCAGATTGGACAGCAATGTTCAATCGCGTCCCAGCAACACTACAGGGGTCCAAAAATTATGAAATTTCTATAGCAGCTAGATTACCAGATTATCTACAATGTTCTCAATTACGTCCATGAGCAATAAAATCATTTACTACCTCAAATCCCCGAATTACCGTCGGTCTGTACCAATATGCTCGCCTGGCAAACAACTGTATTCCCGACCCCGTATCTCCCAAATCCCACGGCCAAAAATTACGAAAAAATTACAGGAGACTCATCTAGAATCCCTCCACAACTTTTCTTTGGGAGAGTCCGCAGGAAAATTTGTTTACCAGGTCAAATCCGCGAGGACAGACGCGCTGTGCGAATCAATATATAGGCAGACAACAGCTAATCTCTAATCGGGCAATTAATCTATTAATTACCATCAAAATCCGTGCCAAGAACCCTAATTATTCTGAAAAACAGAGGGTTTAGGATGAGGAAAAATTACCTAGATGAAGAATTACCCCACTTTTTTTCTCCTCTTCTTCTTCTCCTTCCTTCTCCTCTCCTTCTCCTTCCTTCTTCTCCTTCCTTCTCCTTGCTTCTCCTCCAATGGCAGCAGCACTTGGGGGCACCAATGGCAGCAAGAGGGGAAGGGGGAGGCACCCAAAGGGGTGGGCGTGGCGGCTATGGGGTGGAAAGAGGGGAGGGGCCAAGGGAGGGGGTTTATAAAGGGGGTGCTAGGGTTTGGAAGGGGGTACAAGCCCCCATTTGGGCTGGCTGGTCCAAAGCGGCTGACCCACCCCTCCGGACAGCCCAAAATATTCAAATTAATTATTTTAATTTATTTAATTCATTTTACAATGTTCTACAATTCATATTGTTCTCTTCCCGTGATTTACCGAAAAATCGGCGATTCCGCGATTGATTAAAAACTTATGCCGTAACGACGTTTAGGATATTACATTCTCCCCACCTAAAAAGGATTCGTCCTCGAATCTCGCTCAACCCACGAGACAAAGAACAATCAAGGAAAAAACAACAATGAATAGAGCATTCCAAGGATAGAACATCACGAGGGAACAACAACTACGGGTTCTCACTCGCCTCGAAGAACTCAGGTCCTTCTTCTACATTTGAACTTCAAACTCCACGTCACCTCCTGCTCGGACTGATTCGTCAATAGGGACACGCGCCTCATGTCTGGTGGCTCTCTTCCTCATGTCCAACTCTGACGAGTCCACGACACGCGCCGGTCAACGCCGAGCGCCTGCAATTCTTTTGTCGGCTCTGAGCGGCCAACAGACGCTGTCATTCTCACAAAATTTCCCGCCACAACTATCAAGCCACTATCTAATACCATCCTCCTTCTTAGAATATATTCCTCTATATATTATAATCGGGATAATACATTGTACCCCTTTTTAACGAATTCAACCACAGATTTCACTCATAACATTACTTGAAGCACAAACAATAACTGTTGTAAATGTAACACAACCACAAGAGGAATGAAGCATTGTCAAGCAACACACTAGCAACCAGCTTTCCTTCAAATGACCACAGTCCAAATCAAAAGATTCACAACAAAACCATTCACACTCTCCAAATAGATATTTGGAGAATCCACCCTGCACAAGCCAAGAGTGAAAATCACTCGACAGACCAAAACAATCTTTTTTCTTTTCCTAACTGGAAAAGAATACACCACAACATATAACAACTCAATTTGCAGATGACCTCTGCCATAAACACACAGTTTAAACAAGAATCAAGAGAGTTAATATATGTTGATTGCTCTCTATTTGTAGCTGTATAAATAGTGGAGGTGCTGCTGAAATTTTTAGTAGCAGCATCAAGTTTAGATGGTAAGAGTGCAGTGGTAACATTCTGGTCTTAGAGGATGAGCCAAGGTGTTACATCCTAATAGATCGTATGATCTGGGTTCACTGATACAAAACGGAAATACACAAGCCCCACAATTTGCAAAAAAAATTACAATTAGGAACTTTGAATAATCTAGAGGCTTTCCATGTCGCAGTGGAGCTGGGCCACCACTGCTTCACTTGTTGTGTGGCTCTCAATGGTCAATACGCCGGAGGAATGCCTGGAGCTCTACCGCACGACCGGCCTTGTGGCGCCCGATGGCGGAAATGGGCTGTGTCTGGTTTGCTCCCGTTGTTGTGTGGAGCTGCGAGTTGAGGTGAAGCCTACCTCTGGCTCGTCATCATCGACAACCGGAAAGCAATGCCAGAGGTTCGGAGAACCAGAGCTTCCTTGTCTTTACGGCGAGGTGGATTTTGGTGCTGGTCTTTTACAGTTTGACCTCGACTTCTTTCCGTAGTGAGATTATATTACAGATGATGGGCATGTCCCCGCCCATCAAGGAGAGCCCATGTCTCAAAATTTGCTTGTTCTTCGTTTTTTCATGTGGTCTGGTAAATAGTTATAGACGAATACTATACAATTTGATAAGACCTACAAAATTTGACCATCACTTGGTTTGATGCCAAAATTTTGGCAATGCCCATGACATTTGGTAACGCTCAAACCAAAACACGCCAAAACACCGGCGAAATCGGGACGAGTTACCCGAATCTTGGCTCGGTCGCGCACATCCTTGCAGTCTAACGTGGCAAAAGTTGGTTGGATGTATTAAATATGGGTTTTGTTTGATTGACGAGACTTCAAATGATTGTATCTCCTAGACCTGATATCCGATTTGCAATCCATTTAAACCATTGTGTTCCTTGTACAAGATCAACAAAACAAGACCCATGTTCCATGTTTGGCTATGTTTTGATGTTGTGAAATACTAGATGACATATTGTCCCACCTGTCGTAGTCACCAATAGAAACATTTTGACTATTTATTTGGCAAATTTTGGCATGGCTGCAATCCATAGAGGTGGAAAACGGTAACGGATAATTTATTTTATCCGATATTCATATCCGATAAAACACAAATGTGGTAAGCAAAATCTGTATTAAAAAATATTCGTATTTGTATTCAAGAATATTCATATCCGTATTTGAGAATATTCGTATTCGCATTCGTGTTCGAGACTATTCGATTCGTATTCAATCCGTTTCTAAAACCCATGAAAAATCCGTAAAAATTTTGTGATTCAAAATTTAAATTTAGACGATTTAAAACCGGTAACCGGTCAAAAACCGGTGAAAAATCGGTAAAACCGCTAGGAATCCGTTTTATCCGATATTCGTATCTCAGAAAATCCGTATTAAAAAACATCCGTATTCGTATTCGAGAATATTCGTATCTGTATTTGGGAATATTCGAATTCGTATTCGTTTTAAAAATATAGATTCGTATTCGATCGTATCCGATCCATTTCCACCCCTAGCAATCCAAACAGCCCGTGTCCCCAATTTTGGCATTGCCCACGAATTGGTATGGCTACAATCCAAACACCAATTTTTCCCCCAGGTTTTGGCGTTGCCAAAATTTTTGGTTTGGCAACCTTAGGGCACAAACCTACATCTGGCAATTATTTCCGTTTCTTTTCGAATAGAAGGGTACTTGTGGTGCATGTCTTGCCCTGCGGTCTAAAAAAACTGAAAAAGTCCAACAAAATTGTTATTGACGCTATACACTTGGGAGTACCAAAGAACATGTTCACGGTAGAGAACCAAAGAGGTTCCAATTTCAGATGAGCAAAAAAAAAGTGAACTTGTAAAAGGGCTCAAAACCTGGGATGACAAGGCTAAGTTGTGCACCAGGCAGAGCTGATTGAGCCTAACTTAAATATAAATAGCAAATGATATGATGCTGCCTGCTTTTGAACTTGAACAAGCTCCTGTGCAATATTACAAGAAGCATGTTAAGCTTCTGGCAACACATAATTGTTTGAATATGGCAGAACGCTTCTTTGAATAATGTCGGTATTGTGACGCTATAGCCTCTAAAAAAGGACCAGATGCTATTGCAAAAATCGGCTGGCAGATACTGTTTTCTTGCTGTCCCACTGTCGACAATGATGTCTACCATGCTCACAGGGTCACCCTGTTTCAACCTACAAATGCTCAAAGTCACCTTGTTTCTACCAATATTCCTCACCTTGTTCATACTCATGCCATCAAAACCCTTCTCCACCTTCTTATTTCAATAACTTGTCACTTCAATAACTTGTCACAGCATTCTCCATGCCTTCCAACTCCACACTCAAAGCCAGTTATGAAACTCATGTGTAGATTAATCATATATAGATATTACAATTGCTAGAGTTGTATAGCAAACACCACTGCATTTTTCAAAAGCATTAGAACTATATAGCAAATACAATGTCACAATATCTAGCCGGGAAATTCTGCTAGTTCTTTGGTCCCAGCAATCATATGGAATTATCCAAATAGTCATGGATATATAATTAGCAGCTACTATATAGAATTAGCATGGGAACTTTGAAACAAGAACAAAGGTAATTCTTTTGGTATCAGCAGCAAAATGTAATTCTCTTGCACTCTTTGCTGAGGACAAGTTCTGATTTATTTCACATTCATCTCCATTATCTTCATAGATTACAGAGACAAACTTTATGGGATCATTCTTCTTGATTATGCCCATCGTTCAATATAGGGAAGGTGGGGGCCGCCAGATCATCATGGAGGTTAAGATCCAAACCAGAAAGCCAATCATCATGGAGGTTAAGATCCAAAACAGAAAGCCATTCTCCGGAGTAATGTCCAATAGCATCTCTCCACCTTCCTGCTCCCAAAATTTAGGTAATTAACAGTTGAATATATGATCAGAGTTACAGACCAGCTAGACAATCAAAGTAACAGTAACAGCTGATTCGCTGAAACCTGAATGGTACACCATAATCAAATATATTAAAAGCTTGTACTGAAACACAAAAATGAAGAAGAATGGAGTTCCATTCACCTATTAATCTTCAGACCTCTTACTTGGATGGAGAAAAGTAAATAACCTATAGCTTCACATCCATCTCCATGACCTTATTTCAGAAACAGAAGTAAATTGCAAATTCACAATCAGCACAGAAAGTCAGGAATTAATCATTCATGTTGACCAGGCCCATAGTGGAAGGTAGGAGGCTGTAACATCCCAAAAATTTGTGATTTTTGAAAATTTAAATGAAAGTAAATATTTTAAAGTATTTGAATCTTATTTGAATTTTTCTGAGTTTTTCCAGAATTTAAAATCAATTTCTAGAATAACAAAAAAGAAATCTTAGTTTGAAAATATAATACAAAAATAACTTGGAAATATTTTATCTAAGCTCAACATACACCCAGAAACTTATGTGAATTTTTCTAGAATTTTTGGAAGTAATTTCATATTTTTCTGAGCTATATTTAATTTCCTAGGCTTTTCTAAAAATTAAAAATCAGAAAAGAAAATTTAAAAACCCCAACCCTCCCCTCCGGCCGCCACGTGGATGGCCGGGATCTACCCACGTCGCCGTCCGAGATCCCGCCTTCCCCTCTTCTCGGGTCGACACGTGGCCGGCCCGGATTCACCGCCCCACGCCTCGGCCCGATCTCCGCCGCCCGCACCACCTTACTCCCTCTGCCGCCCGATCCTCCTTCCCCGCCACGCGGCGCCATCCGCACCACCCGCGCCTTCTCTCTCCCCCACGACAGGCCGTGCCCGCTGTTAGGGCTCCTGCCTTCCCTGGCCTCCTTCTTCCTCATGTGTCTGCAACCGCCTCCCTCCCATACCCCAGCACCCCTTCTCTCCCGCCCAACTCCCTAACCACCTCCGCCTCCGCCTCGCCCACTACCCCACTCCCACTTCCCCAAACCGCCCACAACCGCCGCCACCTCCCCACACTCCGGCGACGAATTGCCGCGGTCCACCCCCTCGCCCCTATTTAACCCCCGAGCACCCTCGTTCCCGCTCTTCCTCCCTCCGCCTCAATTCCCCTCTCGGCCGCCCGAGCTCCCCGCACCATGTACTCTCCCTCTAAGCGCCGCCGCCAACTCCGGCGAGAAATCGCCGACACCTCCTTCGGCTTCCCCGCGTCGCCGCGAAGCTCGGGCACCCCTCGACCGGAGCTCCTCACCGCCGGATTCTACTATATAGAATTAGCATGGGTACTTTGAAACAAGAACAAAGGTAATTCTTTTGGTATCAGCAGCAAAATGTAATTCTCTTGCACTCTTTGCTGAGGACAAGTTCTGATTTATTTCACATTCATCTCCATTATCTTCATAAATTACAGAGACAAACTTTGTGGGATCATTCTTCTTGATTATGCCCATCGTTCAATACACGGAAGGTGAGGGCCGCCAGATCATCATGGAGGTTAAGATCCAAACCAGAAAGCCAATCATCATGGAGGTTAAGATCCAAAACAGAAAGCCATTCTCCGGAGTAATGTCCAATAGCATCTCTCCACCTTCCTGCTCCCAAAATTTAGGTAATTAACAGTTGAATATATGATCAGAGTTACAGACCAGCTAGACAATCAAAGTAACAGTAACAGCTGATTCGCTGAAACCTGAATGGTACACCATAATCAAATATATTAAAAGCTTGTTCTGAAACACAAAAATGAAGAAGAATGGAGTTCCATTCAGTTATTAATCTTCAGACCTCTTACTTGGATGGAGAAAAGTAAATAACCTATAGCTTCACATCCATCTCCATGACCTTATTTCAGAAACAGAAGTAAATTGCAAATTCACAATCAGCACAGAAAGTCAGGAATTAATCATTCATGTTGACCAGGCCCATAGTCCAGTGCTGGGAAGGTAGACCCCGCCTATCAGGCATTTCGTCTCCGAGTGGGACTTCTCTTTTCCGTTTCCGGCCCAGCTTGCTCGCACATCGCCCAGCCCACCGCATGGCCTGCTCCTCTCGGTACAACCCAGCCGACCGGCCTCCCTTGCGCTTGCCACACGTCACCCTTTGCCGCTCGCCTGTCCCGTTGGCGTTCGCTCGCGTCCTCTCTGAGCCATTGCTGGATGGTGGACCCTGCCTATCAGGCATTTCGTCTCCGAGTGGGACTTCTCTTCTCCATTTCCGGCACGATGCTGCCCGCCATGCTTGTCTTGGCTTCTGCGTCGTGGCCGTTTCGGACGCCGCCTCTCTGGGTATGAAGGTGTGCGCCAACCTCGCTTCTGCATTCTTGATCCGCCTCGTCATCTACGCGCTAGCACCGAGGGCCATGCTGCTTCGCTGACGTTCCATCGCCTTGCCGGAGTCACCAATCTGCATTGTGTTCATTTGTCTTCTTCGTTGCTGGCAAGATCGTCGAGTCTTCACGCCACATTTCTTTTCGCCACCGTCTACATAATCGATGAGTCCATCCGCCTTTGTCGTCGTCTCCTCCACTGCCGTTGAGCCGCTTCGCCCGCCGTCCGTCCCGCCGCTTCGTTCGCCTTGCCACGCATCTTTCCAATCTCTGAAGAGTCACCTCGATGCATGCGCCCGTTGCCGTCAGCATAAGCGTCGCCCCTGACGTCACCCATGCCACGTCGCTCTTTGGATTTTTCTATTGACGTCCGCTATGAATCGAGTTTCTGATGTGTGGTCCCACTTGTCATTAGCACTGTTCTGTAGACCGTGAGCCAAGCCATGTCATAGAGCCACGTTAGCTTGCCACCTCAACACCACGCCAGCCCTAGGTCCATGTGTTAAGCCATATCACTGCCGCCTCAGCGTAACCATGCCACAGTGTCGTACCACGTCACCTTTCATATCATGCTACGTGGTGCACCACGTCACTGCCACCTTAGCAAATTTTGCCACATGTCCACCACGTTAGCCAAGCCCGTTCAAATTCACAGTTCTGTGCACCGAGTTTACAATAGACCACCACTATTCCATAGATCTGGTCCACATCACAGTAACCTTTTTCAATTTCCAGTATTTTCTCAACCAATTAATTTTCCAAGAGCCCATTCTTCTCCGTCCGAACTCCGATTGACCCGATTCTTTTTCCTAAATTTATCTGAGCTCTATCTTTTGGTTCTGGTTTTGTAGTTTATTTGGAATTTTATTTTGTTTTATTTGTGTTTTGTTACTTTCTCTATCGTTAGATAACATCTTAGAATGAGCAGAAGTAGGACCAGAAAATCAAAAGTTAGTAATTAAGCAAAACTAAGGCAAGTTATGACCTTTGATCATGTTGAATCTAATTTTCAAATATATTTATTTATTATTTTGTTTCAAATTATCTTGTGTTGCTAATTTAATACAAACCTTTATATCTGGTAGTTATTGTCCAATTTGATTAATTCCCTCAATTGATAACTTGAATGCCATGATTCCATTGTGTAATTATCTAGTGATGTAATACTCACATGGGTTGTACGTTTAGTATACTTAGCTATGCTTATAGTATGTTGGGCTCATCATCACATGTTGATTAATTAATTGACTTAACGAGATATTGAATCGCGGTGGTCAACCACAGTTGTAAAATTTAAGTAGCGTGATATGGGTAGTGTCATTGGTGTTGATTATACAAAATGATGTTCACTTGGACAAGTGATCGTGCAGTAAAGGGGGAAGTGTGGTTAGCACTTTTAGGATGTGGATATCTTGTCTGGGTAATGCCTGTGGATTTAACTTTGTATGCCATTGATTTGAGTGTTATCGTATAACTACATGTCTAGTATGGGATGGGCCTGACTAATTAATTTGCAGAGGAGGCGACGTGCACGAGCCGGCTCGATCCAGTCGAAGAGACAATGTAGAACCACGCCAGCGACGATGACACGTGAGACACCCTGCGACGGTGAAGAGGGAGTCCTGCACGGCTGCGAGGCAGGCGTGGAACGCAAAGACCTCGACGATGGAGAGGTGACGGGGCCCAGGGTTCAAAATCCCGGTGGAGACTAGTAACCGAAAAAACCGTCCGGTATCAATTTTTGATTTTGAATTTTGACCGATTTTTCCAATTTTTCCTGTTACCGACCGGTTTTTCCGATTACCGGCTGGTTTTTCCAGTTACCAGTTCTAGAACATTCAAAAATTCAAATTTTGATTTTCAAATTGTGACCGGTTTTGCGGTTTTCCCAGAACCGCCCGCTATGTTATCGCCACCACCGCCGGGATTTCATCCGTTCCGGGTTTTGGAACCTTGACGGTGCCGATAGGCGGGAAGCCCAGATCCAAGCAAGCGGCCACAGGGAAGCTTTGATCCGGTAGATTCGGAGGCGGAATCCGACATGAAGGCTCGTGAGCGCGCGACTGTGGCTACGAGATACGGGAGAGCTCGTCCTCCACCTTGTTCAGTAGCATAACGTCGAGTTGGTCGTCGATGTGATCGAAGAGGTCGTCGCTCGTCGCCTCCAGGAGGCTCTACTCCCTCATCATCTCCTCCTTTGCCATGAGTTCTGCTTTGACCTCCATCGTGAGCCTCATGCAGTCCTGGATTCTTGAGCGGAGCTCAGCGTAGAGGCCTCTCATGGCCTTGATTTCTTCGACATCGGAAGCCATGGTGAATGACTCTAATACCAAGTTGTTATGGGTTAGTACCATTGGCGATGCGCCCGTGCACCCAGGGGGTGAGCAGAGGAGAAGAAAAGGGCAATTGATTCTTTTCTTAATTCCATAGCATGTGGCATACCCTTATATAGATGGCCCCCCTAACAGATAGAACCTAATCTCAATCATATCTCTAACAACACATAGAAAACTAATATCATATCGCTAATCATATCTCTAACAAAAGAAAACTAATCTGCAACTCAAATAGAAACTAATCTTTACTTACTAATAA
This sequence comes from Bonia amplexicaulis, assembly GCA_036346245.1. NCBI lineage: Eukaryota > Viridiplantae > Streptophyta > Magnoliopsida > Poales > Poaceae > Bonia > Bonia amplexicaulis. The sequence continues at coordinate 10,171,373 of CM070765.1, forward strand.
TGAACTGGCTGGGCCCAAGGCCCACGCCCATGACAGCAGCGAAACATTAGTGGGCGAAGTTAATTTGAAGTTGAGCATTGTAAAGGTCTTGTGATAATCACTTTATCGCACGCCCAAGTAAGCTTGTATTGGCCGAGATGATAAGTGCATTATCTCATGTGGGTAAAGTTGTGAAACCTCTGCAGAGTATAAAACTACTCGAATAGTTGTCCCCAGTTGTGGATAATGCTCGGTAATTTCACATGAGGGGTAGAGATTTCATAAAAACCTGGTTAAGTTTAGGAAGTAATGGCGAGTTCACTGGTGGTTCCTTACGTGAGGCGAGTTCACTGGTGGTTCCTTACGTGAATGGTTAGTTCATGAGTAGTTCGTTGGATGAATGGATAGTTCACTTATGGTTTAATCAATCCCTTTGAATAATTATGTATTACTGTTTTAAAGTTTACTTTCAATCTATTTATTGTATTTACTTAAATTGTATTGATCAGCCTTGTATTATTATATTGCACCTTATTACAAACGACTTACTGAGTACTCTATATTCTCACGGTATATCCATGTTTGCTCAATTGCTGAAGATGAGTCATATCAACCAGAGGTACTGAAAGGAGGATTCTTCGATGACTTCTCAGATTAGGACTTCCCTTCCCAGTCGATTGCCTATGTGCGTGTCGAAGGGGTTCTATGCTTATCGTTGTTTTCCGATGCTAGTTTTTGAGCCCTTCAGGCTATAACTTATAAGCTTGGCCATAAGGTTGTAACTCTAATAATAATATTTAAGTCTTTTTTTAGTTAATCGTGATACTGTTGATATTTAATCGTGATATGGTTAATAATATTACCGTAGCAATTGTTCTCGGTTAAAGGGGTTGTACCCAGACTGCAGAACTTTTCCAAAAGGAATCAGGCGCTAGCTTTTGCAACTGAAAATCGGAATAATAAAGGCATTATAACCGGGATTCCGCCCCGCTGCCCACGTCCCCGTGCAGCGCAGCGATGCCGTGGCGGGGAATCTTCAGACGACCAAGGCAGGTCATTTCCTTCTACTTTTCCGAAATTACGATAGGTCCTTGGTTCTCGCAAAAGGTCCTTGAAATTTTTTTTTCGCCCATGGAATTTTTTGGTCCTCTATTTTGCGTGATGGCCCCAGCGGTTTCGAAATTGCGCATGGGTCCTGTTTTTTACGTCTGGTCTCGATTTTTCAAAACCCTTTGCTTTTCGAAAATTCATTTTGCCCCTGCTTTTTCTAACGGGTCCTCTTTTTCGAATGTCCCCTTTGCCTTCTCTGAAATTACGTTTTTGCCCCCGTTTTTTCTAAAAAACTCATCCTTTGCCTTCTCTGAAATTACATTTTTGCCCCCGTTTTTCTTAAAAACTCATAACGAATTACCGTCTCTTTTATTTTTTTACGTGCGGTGGCTGGCGCGGCGTGGCGCCGCGCCCATGCTTCTAGTTGATTCCACAAGCGCACGGATGGCAGAGTCACCAACCAAGTTCACCTGACGACCAGTCGATTCAGCCAACTAGTAACTCATGCCAGCTAACTTCGGAATACAATCGCCACGCTACAAACCAGCAAGAGTTCGACGGAGCAAAGTTTGCATACTGTAGCACATATACTATTCACGACATGAAAATGCAAGGCGTATGAAATAGCACCCCCTCAAATGCAAGGCGTATGAAATAACATTGCATTTGAAAAAGGAGTTAACACTAAAATCAAGAGTAGTAGAAGCATGGCGCGAGATCAAAGCCAAAAGGCAATGCGCGGGCATAAGGTGCCATACAAAAGAAAATTCGACTATACTTCTATGATGAAAATTCCTAATAAATTTATGGACTCGGACTCGACTTGGACGAACTAAAAATTAGAAACTACGGACTTGAATGGATCGCAATGAAGTTTTTTAAAAAAACTTAAAAGAACTAATGAGCTAGCAAATTATAGCAACAAATTCAGCTTAGACCAACTAGCCCGAGCTGTCTTATTTAGACCGGGCGCCGAGCCAAGAGGACAACGCGTCAGCCAAGAGGCGCCCTCTCTCATCTCCCTCACATAGAGAGGAGGGGAGCAGCGGTCTCCGGCGAGAGGTAGCGGCCGGGAGAAGACTGGCCAAGGTGGCAGAGGTGGCTTCACAGGGCAGTGACGGCGGGATCCAACAAGGCCACGGAGCAGCAGCAGCAGCGGGATCCGCGGCGACCGATCCGGGCGGGTCTCGCGGTGTGGCGACGAGGCGAGGCCGGATTTGGGCTTGGTCCGCGGTGTGGCGACAAGGCGAGGCCGGATCTGGGCTTGACGGCAGTTGAGAGCGGGTGCGAGCGATGCCGGCGTCGAGCATGGGCCACGCGGACTGGCTCTCCCCCTCTTCGCGGACGATGGCGGCATGCCTCTCCTGCTTCAAGCAATGGCGGTGGTCCAAGAAGAGGACAACGGCTATGGCTCGTCTTGTGGAAGATGAAGACGATGCGACGGCGGCATCGGGCGAGGGAGACGACTGGATCCGGCATGAAGGTCCCAGATCCGGTGGCGGAGAGGCCGGATCTGAGGCACAGCGGTTGGATTCGAGGTGGCGCCGGCCAGATCAGGGCGAGAGTCGGCCTGGCGACGACGGTCGAGGCGACACCGACGTGAATGACGGCTCAGCGGCCTCGGGCGCCGGAGACTGCCGGATCCGGCCCGGAGAATGGGTATTCTTACTTAAAGATGTTCAATACTGAGAAAGAGAGGTGTGGGGTGAATGCTCAATACTTAAAGATGTTCAATAGGGTCTATTCTTACTGTCCTTGAGTAGGTGAATGGTTATTTATACCCTTGCCAACCAAAACTATCCGTTACAATGGAATTCCAGAAAAATTCAGGGCGAGCGAAAATACCGCAGGCCAAAGGCCGGTACCTCCGCACCTGTTCTGACGCGGCAGCAACGGCTATGTTAGAGCTTCTGAACTAGTCATTGGAAGTTGGCGCGGAACTAGCACCATTGAAAATTCGGTAGTTTCGTTAACCGGAAGTTCTGGGAAGTTGGCTCGGTACTTCGTTTGATTAGAGGCCGAGAGTTGGCGCTCTCTAGAAAAAAGGTTTTGCCCGGCTTATTCGGAGCTTCTATTCTCTGGAAGTACCGTATAAGGCTACGGTACTACCGCTCTACGGTAGCCCGCCGTTGAAACTCCGGTACTTGCTTGCCGCAGACTCAGAATCATCCCAAGGGTGCTCTCTAGAAAAAAAATGTTCCGCTCATTTTCCTAGAGCTTCCAGGAAGCGGAAGTACCACGATTTGCATGCCGGTACTTCCGGTTGTCCGGGTAGAGCACCGATCGATTCCAATGGTGCTCTTTGGAAAAAGGTTCCGCTTGATTTTTCGGAGCTTCCGAGCGGCAGAAGTACCGTTTAAGACTCCGGAACAACCGCTCCATGGTATTTCCACTGTTGAAACTTCGGTACTTTCGTTTTTCCAGACAGAGCGCAGATTTGGCTATCAATTTCTTTACTATTATAAAAGAAAGAGTTGGTGGTTGGTCCGGCCTCTCTCACCCCTCTCACAAAAGGCGTGCGACATGTGGCCCCAAAAGACTGTACCGAATCTTCCCACCTTCCCATCAAAATATCTTTCTTTCCATGATTTAGTGGTCAAGGTGGATTTCATCTAGACTGCATTGTAGAGTACATACTGTATTTTTCATCCAGTGCTTAATCTTGTACTAGTTGAATGCTCGTTGCTACGGATTTTAAAATTTTATCATATTATATGTTCTGAAACTAACGGGTGATACAATTTTTTAGAATATGCATACAAATATGTTCCAAATTTTTTTAAAATTCGTAGCAACGCACAGGCATTTAGCTAGTTAATATTTAATGAATACATAATCCTAAATTGATCCAAATGGCACAAGAATATGCTATCAAGCTACTTGCCATGATCCCTCTTTATGGTACGATATTTAGCCTATAATCCAGTCTTACATTCTTTCTCCTAAGACCGATAAAAATAAAAAGAAGATGGTAGTCTACATATACCTTTACCTTGAGCCACTTTGATCTTCATGTTGATCCTTAGCATGCGTCTTGTCATTATTTTACGGACTAAGTCTTTTAAACACTTAATAAACAAGTTAGTCCCATATTCAGATAAATTCATTAATTACCAAAACCATTTTTAGGGGCCTAGATGCTTTCATCTAGCGCCGTGTACTACTCTCTGCAAGCATCTGGGAGGCCCGTGTCATCATCAGTAGACTCGTCATCACCCTCATGTTGAATTGGAGGCTGTAAGATAAAATGATATTAGTCACAATAAATATTCCGGATGTACAATGTGAATCTCATACCTCTCGAATGTGCAGCGAAGATGGTCGACGGGTAGCGGTAGTCTGTGCAGGTAGTGCGGATGGCAAAAGGGATGCATCTCAACGACGGACCTGCGGATGGGAGAACGCCATGGTGTTAGTGGAACGCAAGGCGTAATCAGAAAAAATGCAGGTTCATACATAAGTTACCTCCTCATCAGTACGACACATGGATGATCGTCGGCTTGTACGATGACGCCATGCAGACTCAGTAGATTGCGATGGCCGGCTGGACTTGCTAGGTCGCGATGACCTGTCGGGTGAGCATGGTGCCCTCACTAGGTGGCTCATATGCGCACTGTGATCCGTGGAACGGCCGCAGCTTAGTTTGTGAACTATTTTTTTGGTCTGTTTTAGGATGAACTTCATAGTCTTCTGCAGGGTCGGTCGCAACCATATCGGAAGAAGTTACTTTAACAACGAGGAAGAGTATAGGGGCTCCATAATTAAAGCAATGGAGATTAGCTGCCAAGTTGGTCGTAGAAGACTGTCCTGAGGGATGAGAAATGTAGAGTACATTCCCGCTGGGACGCGGAGCTGGAGCTAGAGCCTTGGGTGGTGGGGCTACCACTTGTTCGAAGGAGGGGTTGCCATGGTATACTGGCCTTGGGTTGTAGCTGCCTTGGGGTCTCTGAGCTGCTATCTTTTTGTTGTAGCTAGCCTCCATCATTCTCCTTTCATTCTCTAGAATGAGAGCTTTTTGACTAAGTAGTGAAAACTAGGGTGATCTTGGATGACCAGCTGCATCCTCATCTCTTCATACATTCCTTCCAAAAAGTGATCAATCTTTCTTCTTCATCAGCTACATCTCCTAGGGCGTAGAGGACTAATTGATTGAACCGGGTGAAGTACTCATTGATGAACATGTTTCCTTGCTTCAGAGCTTAGAAGTCATTCTTTTTCATCCTCGTGATACCGATGGGCACAATATTTGTCCTAAAGGCATCCTTAAATTTGGTCCATGGGATGGCATGTCTTGTCGGTTCTGTCTCTTCGTCTTCTTCGACAACATTCTCCTCGGTTGCTTACTCTTGTTATTCTTGCTGTCCCTGCTGCACTTCGACTTGTGCTTACTGGCCTCTAGCTGCTAGTGCTTCCTCCTCTTCTTTGGAGCCTTTGTCAGTGATGGGACTTTCGCCTCCGCGAGGAATGAGGTAGTTTTCCCACTAAGCGGCCATGGATCCCTTTAGCTGGTGGGTGACAAAATCCGCCTTGTCTTCCTCTACACATTGGGCTAATATGAGCTTCTTCTCTGTGTCACACAGCCAATCCTCTACTTCTAGTGGCTCATGAGCTGATGAAAAGGTTAAAGGTCTGATCCTTAGAAAATATGATACTTTAGAAATTTAGTTAGCTGCTCCTGCTTGCTGACTGGCAAATATTGCTTGGAGAATCCGTGTCTGTTGCGCCATGACTTGGGCCATTGTTGGATGTGCTGGCAATGAAGTAGGCAGATTTGGTCCATGGCCACGTCCTATGATTCCTTCACCTTACCCTTGCCCTCGAACAACGGCTCTCTTGGGGGCCATCTGAGAGAACTAAGGTTTAGGACTAGAGCATATATATATATATATATATATATATATATATATATATGAGGGTTCACTAGCCCTCTAAAGGCACAATAGAAGAATCAATCGAATAAGAGAAACAATGCAATAAAATACAAAGCATAAGATGGCTACATTACATTAGGGGTTAAATGTTACATGACTTTTAGTCACAGCATATAGGCTATGTTAAGTTATGACATCGAATACACAACATCTACGGAACTGGTTACAAAAGGTAATAAAGAGAAAGAAGAAGTACTTGCAACCCAAAAGACTGCCCTAGCAAGCATTGCTAGCTAACCCAGACTACAACTGCCTACTCCTCCATGGGGTGATCACAACCACAGGTGGTGCAGTTGCCCGGGGAACGAGAATGGGAATGGCTTCGACTGAAACAAGGTGACCAGGAGTAGGAGTAGGAATGAGAGAGGCTACGTCCTCGACTAGAACCTTCGATATTGATGTCGGGCGGTGAATTGGGGCGTCGCACGCTTTTGCACATAGTAGTCCTCAGGTGGGGTCCCAGGGGTCGAGTCGGTGTAGGGTTGCTGGGGATGATAGCAGGCACCGACAAAACTGGGGTGTATGTAGCTAAGGTCCGAAGGCACTCAAGCTATGCCTCATCAATGATCCTCTCGCGCTCCACCAATTAGAGGGTGTTTTTGCACCGGGTGAGCTGGGCATGAAGGATGTCGAGTGCTCGTAGCTGTAGGTAAGAAGCATCCAAAGCTGATTGATCTCCTGCAAGACATTAGCATAGGTAATTGCCATCGCTGGGTAAGATGGAACTAGTGTGATGGCCAGGGGTCATCCACCCTGCTATCGAGACACTCTGGGCAGCACTCCCCCTAGTGGGTGGATGGGAAGAAACAGAAGGATGACAGCAGCTGGGTATCCTCGTGTATCTAGCACAAGTGGGCTGCGGTGAAATGGGCCACATCCTGGACAACATCTGAGTAGTAGGTCCAAGGATGCTCGATTTGGTAGGTATGAGAGTCAAATTTCCCTTCCCGTGCGTACAAGAATACCTCCATTGACCAAGAATCTTTGTCCACAATCTGGGTCTTCTGTCCTCAAAAGATAGGTGGGTGGTGATATCCCAGATACTACATCAGCTGGCGGAGAAGGCTAACGAACTCTTTGTCATCCTCGTCGTGAGAGAAATAACCCCATGGGCCTATGGATGACGATCCGATCATCTACAATTTTACAGCAAAGAGAGGGTCAGAACAGCGTAAAACATAAAGAAGGTATAGATAAGTAAAGAACTAAGAGTGATGAGTAAAAGCAATAAGTGTGCTATGTTTTGTCAATACTTTTTCTTACAAGTCCTTAGGCATGACCAGTCTAACTAAAGTTTCTACAACCATATGCTCTGATAGTAGCCCTGTCAGACCTAGAATTAGCCAATTTAGAATCCTCTATGAACCCATTGCACTATTTTCTAGATCAGCAGATAGTGCTCACAAATACATTGCTGATTCATTTCATACATGATGCAAATCACATCATGCATTAATAATACAATATATAAGAATTCAAATAGATTACATCAAGTTAAGTTTACAATAGGGTCATTAGGCCAAATGATTACGTTACATCAGATATGGAAGCGGTAGTGGAAGCAACAGGGAGAGGCACATTTCACCATAGGAAAGTGACTGAGAAGACCTAGGTGCAACCGATATTAACTAGAAACCTGATTAATATTGGAACAACCCAAATGTCAGCATGTTCAGCCAGACTAGGGTGAGATCTAGACTACTAAGACCTAATCTAATCTCCATCGTCTTCACCACTTTTAGCTCCTTGATCCTCATAGTAGACATAATGACTCTGTCCACAGGCTCTGAATAGGGTTTTGAGAGTGAGGGTAAGCACAAATAACGATGCTCCACGAGCCAACACATATAAGACAAGTATTTATACATACAAGGTTTGACAAGGATGGCTCTAGTTCATTTAGTTGCTTAAAGGCAATATTTTGAATTACAGTAATTAACAAATCCTATGACTTAGCATTTTAACTCAAAACAAGTTTTATTAAAGAGATTGAAAGTTGTGCAATATTTATAGTGGTGTAGGTTCCATCCACCCGTTACATGATTCCATCCACCTATGCTAAATTTTGAACATTAGGGTTACATCCACCTTATTATCATCTCTGGTGTACACCCCAAGGAAAAGACAAAGACGGGGTTACATCCACCTGTTGAGTTTTCATTCCAAATATAAAAGTTTTTGAAGTAGAACTAAATCAAGTAAATTCCCATGCCTGCCCTTGACTGTGGGCACGACACTTCGAATAGTTTATACTCTGCAGAGATTGTACAATTTACCCAGATAACTCTACATGATTCCTTAGTCATGTAGATCAAGGGCTCATCATGCAGCTTTTCATAGATACCTCGCCCTATTGCTAGTTCACCTATATGAGCTTGTCCCACACATAGTAGGTCTCATAAGTTGTACAGAAAGTTGCACCACAACGACTAGTGCAGCTGGACTATGGCGTATCCACAGTTTTTAGTGTAGCGGGCAAACATCACCTCAAGCGATGTCCCATTCATCCTGGACCTTTATCCATACATGCACTACTCCACTCTCCCACCAGCGAAAAGAATCTAGGGTTTAGTAATCTTATTGGCCCAGTTACACTTTGCAGACTTATGGTTATACTATTTTACATTAGGAGGTCATCACATGATTAAGTTCTTAATTTATCTGAGCGGTACATGCCACAGACCAAATATTCTCATGCTGCATCCATACCAACACCTCTTACTATCCGTCCAGATTGGTGACAATAAGTTTTTAGGGTTTTGAGAAGCATACACTATGTTGTCCCAAAATACCAGCCATGTACATCCCATGACTATCCCAAAACAATTTTTTTTGTTTAAAGAATAATGATTAGGACAAATCAATGCCTTGATACTTAAGTAAGACTAGCATGACACTTAAGTACGATATATAGCTAGTAAAGTTACCATTAACATGTAGGGTGACAAGGAAGGAGATTCAAGTGTCAAGGATGGCAATTAAAATTATTACAATGTTAAGTAGGCATGTAACTATCTTAGGGATTGATATACAATTACATAATAAATTAAGCATGCAAATTCGCTTATTTAAAACAAACATAAATTTGATAAAATATAGGGTCAAAATGGTCAAAATATTGACTCACCTGGGCAAAAGTTGGTTGGTCTTGATATTCTTGTGTCGCTTTGATTTGAGGCTCATTCGCGTCGTCGTACTCTACTCAAACGATAGCATCGAAAGACGAACAATAAACAAGGAAAGGCAAATAAATATAGTAGAAAATTCAAATGAACTCCAAATTTAACAAAACTAGCACCAATAGATAGATCTTGATTTTAGAAAATTTATAAAGAAGTTTCATTAAATTTGGAGCTAAGAAGAGGGAGAACGAGCTCTTCAAAGTTTATTTTCAAAACAATTCCAAAAATAAATAAAGGAGAGAGAATTCTCTCTCTGACCGATGGGGCCCACTATTTTAAATTAAATTTTGAATTAGTTTTTATTTAGAAAAACCTCAGAGGCTTACAAATGGGGTCCACAACTTTTAATTAAAATGTCATTTTCTTGTAAAAGGAAATGGACTCAAAGACTGACATGTGGGGCCTTGGTACTACATAAATAGTGCTTGGGGCCTACATGTCACTGACTCCAATTTTATAAAGCCAGTTTAAAAGATTTTTAAGTGGCTGTGGGATCCATATGTTAGTCGGTCATTAATTTAAAAGAGAAAGGGGCCACGAGTTAGAGACTTTTTAACCAACACTAATCAATATTAGTCACTAATTAATCACACGATTCAGTTAATGGTGGGCGCAAGTGACTCCTCCCAGCCGAGCAGCGATGACTCCTAAAGGGAGCCGGGAGCGGGCGCTGGAGGGAAGTGGTGGCGCTGGCCCTGGAGCCTAGAGGGAGGTGATGCTGGAGGAGTGGAGCCGCAAACGGAGGCCGTAGGCTAGAGGTGCTGAACGGCTAGGGTCGGGCGAATGGCAAAGCAAACTAGGATCTCACCGGTGTTGGAGGGAGGCGATAGCATTGGAGGCCAGGAGTCGGCGTAGCACTAGATATGGAGCTATGGAGGGAGGCTGGAGGTGTTGGTCGTGCCTCGCTAGAGTCATTGGAGCCAATTTGTTATATTGCACATGTTTCTTTAGACATGCAGATTAAGAAGATCACTATAAGGTTTTTACAATTCATTTTTTCAATGAGTCTACACCAGCTAAGGTTTCACCGCTGTGGGGTTCTATCCACCCTCTTCAGAGGCCCCCTCTTGCACTACAATACATGGTGGCTTATACCAGCGATATGACTTGTTTTCATCCGGATGGTGCAAGCCACACTGGATTGATGCAAGTTAATTATCCATATCGTACTCATTATAGACTTGTGGTTGCACTATTTTACATTGGAAGGTCATCGTAATATTCAGTCCTTAAAGTTATCTGGGTGGTTCTATCACAAACTACAGTCTCGTGCAACCGTGCTCCCTCCGCACCAACCCCACTTACTATCCACCCAGAAATAGAGCTGGTTTAGAGTTTTGGGTTTCCAAAATGTCATTTTCTAGTTTAACATACTAGCCATTTTCATCCGATGGCTACTTAAATCCAAGTTTTCGTGTTCGAAATGATATCATGGCAAATTAATGCACTATGTATCTAAACAACGCTAAGCATGTCACTTAGGTATAGACTTATAACTAGTATGTAACCATTAGTTCTAAGGCGACAAGGATTCATATTCAAAGCCATGGAGTAGGGTATAATAGCACAATTATTATTTGTGACTTAACTATGAACTTAACGTAAATATAATCGAAATGATAAATTAAAGCATGCAATTTAATAATTTAAATCAACATAATTACTATTTGAATTTTGGTTTTAAATTTGAAATTTGAATTCAAAATTTATTTTTGTGTTTGCCAAAAAAATTGTTTGCTCTCAATGATCATCTTAATTCCACAAATTTCAAAATCCACAAAATGGGGTGTTACACAAGGCAAAATTGGCTATATGGCATTGTAAAATGTCGGCATTTGCTCTAGGATATTCCAAAATTGTGGTTTGGCTAGAAGATACTCTAAAATTTTGGCCATTTTCCACCACACACTGTGACTATTAAAACAATATTATCTCAACAAGCATGAGGGAGACGGTGCACAAAATATCTAATTTACCCTTCTTAATTGAGATTCAAACATTGATGGCCACGATTTGTCCTTAATTATATCCAATGGTAGATTATTGACCATGATGTCCTATGGGTTGAGTGTTATAATCGGTTCATCGTAGTCTGATGTGCTACTGGTGGGAAAGTATGAAATCTTGTCACTAGGCAAAGATTATTATACATTGCATATTTTGTGCCTGGTGGCCTTTTTGGTTCACATGTCATGCTTTTGAACCTAACGACCTCGTTGGCCTTTTTGCGTCAACTCTTTGTTATTTGTTGGTATGCCAGTATGTACTACTCATGTAATCGTGTATAATGACTATTGCCATTCAAATAACGATGCAAAACTGTTGCTGTTCAAAGATGCAAAACCAATACAGATACACTCTTGGACGGTGAAGAACCACTGAACTTAATACATTGAAGAAGCATCTGGAGTTAGTGAGACCATTCAGATGTCTCACACGGTGTGATGTTTCCTTGTGTATATATTTTGCTACCAAAGAGGGTAACACACATCCTAAATTTCAGGCTAACTATATATGTACTTGTGTGTGTCGACTTTTAAGTGCATTAATTTGGTGCTTTTCTTAGACAGAATATGATTGGCATATACCTATATGATGCATAGTAACTTTCTGTGTTTTCAATTTAGGCGGTAAGATGAACTTTTGGACTTCACGTGTCATTGCCATAGCAATAAGTTCTGAACTGTTTGGTACTTGTAATGAACTTGTTTCGTTCCAATAATTGAAGCCGGGGTGTGCCCCTCCTAGCTCTAAAAAACAGTTCTGAACTGGTTTATTCGAGTGAAGTATATGTTCTTATTCAGGGAATGCTTGATCCAGTCTCATTATTCTTACCAGTTTCATATGAAAAATTGTACACGTACGATGTTTTCTTTGGTGGAATCCGTAGGTCGTCATCGAGTACATCAATTGTTTATTATCCATGATGCCCTTGCAACTATGAATTAAATTTCTGTAATTAACTACCTCAAGATCGACTGAACCACAAATTGCTCCAAGCATGACTGAACCGAAAGACGCTTTCTCTCTACGAAGGAGAAACCATTTGCAAGGTTTGCTGAGGAAATGCTGATAGGTTTAACTATTACGAAAACCATATTACAGACGGTTCAGAAATGTCACCACAGACGGTTTTGTGAGCCGTCTGAATTTATGGGTCAGTAATGATACGAGGTCATCATAGACGGGTTTTGAACCGTCTATGGTGTAAATATCACAGACGGTTTTTAACTAAAAACTATCTGTGATTATCAACTAGCATTGACGGTTTTTCCTTAAAAACCGTCTGTGATTATCACTAGCACATACGGTTTTTAGGTAAAAACCGTCTGTGCTATTCTCTTGTTTCCCTAAATCTATTTCTGTTTATTGGCTAGCGTCAGGAAATGCTAGCCATGCCCTCTGAAACAAGCTAGCAGATCGACGCAGTACAATACATCCAACTCACATTCATTCATTTCAGAAACAAAATATCCATTCCACAAATCAATTAATAGAAATAAAATAAATTATCTATCCATGAACAAATATACACATGAACAATTAAGCTCAATCACTTAGTGAAATATGCACACTGAAACAAGCAGATCAAAATGACATGGAATTACATGAAACAGTAAATATTCATAACAATAAGTTTTAAATGTTACATATAACATTACCGATAGCTACATTCCTATATGTCACCGGGCTCGGGGATGGCGGCGGCGACGGGCTCGGGGATGGCGGCGGCGACGGGCTCGGGAACGGCGGCGGCGACGGGCTCTGGGACAGCGGTGGCGACGGGCTCGGGGACGGTAGCCACGACGGGCTCGGGGATAGCTATAAGTATTACAGTGTACACGCAAAACCCTAGCTTGAGGGTATATATAGGAAGCCAATATACGAACCGTCTGTGATAAGTCACATATCAAAGACGGTTTGGAATACGAACCATCTGTGATAATAATATCAGAGACGGTTTGTAATACGAACCGTCTGTGACACTTAAATGTTCGCGTGCCCGCCTGTTAATATTCCGATGCAAGCGGCCCTTAAATTTCCACACCATTCTAGTTTTACATGCAACACGGTGTACATTTCCTTGATACTACAAACTGAATCTCTTCTAAATTGTTCTCTTCCTCATCTTCTTTCACCACATTTATGAATAATGGCATTTAAAATTCTTTTGATCTCGTTCCTCTCATCTATCCATCATGAGTTATTTAGCTATAACCTTACACAGGTGGCCAACAATTTACGTCTAGAGCAGCTCCTCTGCTCACGCCCTGCTCTCCTTCCTCGACTCGCTTCCATCCGTCAGCTGGACCTCATCATCCGCCGTCGACCGAGGTGTCTCCTTGCCGCTCAGGAAAGGGAAACCGCCCTTAGCCTCGTTCTTCTCTACAATGTGCACAAAGCGGAGGAAGCTCTTGCGGCAATGCAAAGACATATGGATAACCTTGCCGATCAAGCAGAATTGGCCGATTCTGAGGAAGCTTATCACGACATCCTCTTTGAGATTATGGGCCATACTAATGATTTGCCCAGACTAGAGGAGGAAGTGGTGAGGGCAAGAACAATCTTCTCAGCATTCGAGAACTCAGCGGCTGATCCTCCAACTCTAGATGTCAAAGAAAAAGCATATGAAGCCTAGAAGATTAAAATCTGGGAATCTCTTTTTTTACTTTTGTAATAAATTTGCCTTGAATTTGACTCTCGTCTCAGTATAGCAAAGACAAGTATAAGAACGTCGAAAACAGAAACCGTATGCAAAAGTTATGCATGTTTTACTAAAAGTGTCTCAAAATTGACTCAGACGGATATTATGAAATTTTGGGAGATTGCAAGGCGGGAAACATATCACAGACGGTTCGTATAACAAACCGTTTGTGAAAATATCACAGACGGTTATTCTAGAAACCGTCTGTGATGTAAACATCCAATTTAGCCTATTTTGTAGTAGTGAAATTCGACCATGTCTCACCAGATGACATGGTCCGTATGGATGAGGCTGCCTACGGCCAGAGTTGCAACGCGTGCGCAAATGTACAAGTAGTGACAAAAAAAAAAACAATAGCAGTTTGTGCCGAGTTCGTACTGCTCATTGTTGACGAGATCCATGTCGTGCATGCTACTGCCACCAACATCATTTTCATAAAAGGAAATTGAATGGAATGTATTTCTATTGCTGTTTGGATGGCGAATGAATTCGAGGATACTAGCCAATTGCTACGTTCTCTCAAAAGAACTAGCCACGTAGACGCCAGCGCCACGCGCACCACCACCGTATGCAAAAAAATTAAAGAGGCGATAATTCGTGAGGAGCTTTTAAAAATCGGGCGAAACGATTTTGAGGAAGGTAAAGGGTTTTCCGGAAAACCGGGGGTAAAACGATTTTCTAAAGGCGGAGGGTTTTTGAAAACCGAGGACCGAACGTAAAACCGGGGACACGCGCGATTTCCAAAACGCGGGCTAACCAAAGAAATGGAGGGGCAAAAATTTGCGAGGACCTTTCATGAGAACCAAGGACCCAGACGTAATTTCGAGAAAATACGGGCTTTTTCGCAAATTGCCACCCTAGACCGTCTGAAGATTCGCCTCCACGCTACCGGCGAGGCGTTGGCGCCGCATGCGGCGGGCGACGCGGCGAAGGCTACTGGCGGGAGTCCCCGTTATCAATGGGTAGGTATGTCACTGTGTACTAGCCAAACTTTTCGAACCTTAATCATTGATATGCATGCACGCAGAATAATGAGCATGGTCATCGCCAAAAGTAACTTTTATGATATGATGATTTTATAACCTCTCTAATATACGTGTAACAACAAGGTGAACGGCCAAAGTTTTAAGTTGGAGAGGAGGTTCATGGCCAAGGGAAAGATGTTAGAATCAGAGTTACTAGTCACATAGGCGTGGCGCGCCGCGCCACGTTAGCTATCATGTGAACCAAGTAAAAGTGGCGAAAATTTTCAGGAAAAGAAAACATGGGGTTTTGCAAAAATTGAGGGCCTTTTCGCAATAAAAGGAGAGTGGAGGGGTTTTTCGCAAAAACCAAGGGTCTTTTCGAAGAAATAAGGGCATGTTCGTAATTACGGAAATCATGGGTTGCTACCCGGCAAAAAGTGTGCGATTTTTTCGCAAGAATTTAGGGACTTTTGAGCAAAACCGAGGACCTAAACGTAATTACTAAATCTTTACCTATTTTGCGGAGGGATGACACGTGGGTAGGCTCGAGGGACGAGAGTCCCCTGGATAATATCTGAGTACTAGCCTCAGAGGCGCGCAGCCGCCGCCACCCCACCGACGTACCAAAATAAAAGAGGCGATAATTCGTGAGGAGTAAAAAACCGGGCAAAATACGATTTTCGGAAAAGTTAAAGGGTTTGTATGTAAAAACGAGGGCTCAGAAAAACGGGGCAAAACGATGGAAAGTAAATGGTTTTTGAAAAACAAAGGACTCGGACGTAAGAAAACGGACCCGTGCAATTTGGAAACCAACGCCACGCCACCAATCGACGTACTAAAATAAAAGAGGCGATAATTCGTGAGGAGTAAAAACCGGGGCAAAATACGTATTGTCGAAAAAGTTAAAGGGTTTGTACATAAAAACGAGGGCTGTTAAAAACGGGGCAAAACGTCATTTTGGGAAAGTAAAGGGTTTTTGCAAAAACAAAGGACATGTAAGAAAACGGGACCCGTGCGCAATTTAGAAAACCGCGGGGCTATCTTTGCAAAACGGAGGGACAAAAAAATTGTGGACCTTTTCGCGATAACCGTGGACCAGACGCAATTTCGGAGAACACGAAATCGCCACCGCAAAATAGCCCGAAGATTTTGGCCGCCACGCGCGGACGCGCGGCGGGCGCTGCTGGCGACGTGGCCGCCCCCGCCCGCATCTTCGAATGTAATGGGTTGGGATTTTGGAAGCTAAAGGAGGAATTTTTTTACACCCACTTGTTGTGTATGCATAGTATGCTAGGCGCCAAGGCGGGACATTACTTCACGCGTGGAAATTCCATGCAGGAGTTGCAATCAAAATTTATTGCGAAAAAACCCTGTCATATGAGGCGGGAGACAGACCCAGGATGCTTGCACGCAGGAATCGCAATCACTCATTTGTCATTTCACAATCACCTAGTCTACGCTTGATCTTGGTCTACATGTAATCTACTTCTCCTGGTCACAAATAAGTATCATTTTAGACATTCAGTCTATTAAATATAACTTTGATAACCAATTTATTGCATTGTGCTGTGAAAGCTAATAAAAGTATAATATTATGAAAGTAATTTCTGATACAAATATCTCTACTACTTAAAAGAGTGAGTTGTTGGTGGTGGTTCATTTGCCCTTCCACCTCTCAAAATCTCTAATAAAAAAAAAAAACAATCTAGCAAAAAAAATAAATTCTATCACCCTAAAAAAACAAAACTCTACCAGGTGCGCGTCAAAACCGAGGACGCGGAGGCACAACGTGGCCGAGCACGGAGGTGGAGCCGATGGCGTGGGTTGGGTAGGCCAATCTTGACAATGTCGCCTTGACGTGCTAGAATAATATAATTTTTTTATCCATAGCAAAGCACGGACATTCAGCTAGTACTCATATCATTTTCATATGGTTGATTGAAAATTTTATAAAGATATCATTGGTCAAAGTTAAAATTTTGACCAAAATTTGTATAACTTTTTTAAACTTAAGTGAGTAGTAAATTGCTCTTTAGGGAAATTTGGCTTTTTAATTAGACATTTGACTAATGGGATAACAATTCTTTACATAATACATCAAGCTCGTACCAAGGGCTAGCTTGTTTGGAATGCACGAATTAAAAAGACGGACAAGGCAGCGAGTGCATTTCAGACTCTCAAGACTGCGCTCACTACTGCCCCGGTATTACAACTTCCCAGTTTTGATGTTGACTTTATGGTAGAGTGCGATGCATCAGGCTCAGGCATCGGGGCTGTCCTTTATCAAAACCAAGGGCCATTGCGTATTTCAGCCGGATGTTGGCTGCCCGCCGAAAGTTCACGAAATCAAGGGTAAAATTGAATTGGAAAACGTGGGGGCAAAAAAATTACAAGAGTAATTGTTTGGATGAGGTGGTAGAAAGAAAACACACGAATTTGGAGAGGTAGTTGCTAGTACAGAGGCCAAGGCTCCACTTAGCATTGCAATGGATTTTTAAAATCACCTGTTCTCTCCACTTTTGGGTCTAACAATTAGTTACAAACATACTTTTTGGAGGTATGACAAAACTTTTACAGTTTTACTAGAGTTATTAAAGATTCCCATGACTAACTAGATTGCACACTATTGTACAACACATGCATATTGTCTCTTAAACCTCATATTGTCCTATTTCCTCCCAAAGTCCAAATAGTTCCTTTTTCTAAAAAAATAGAACTTGCCATATCGTTCCGAGGACTGGTACTTCGCTGAGCGGAGAGGTTAAATAGTTATTGTACCACCTGAACTTCACTTAGGCTCTCTCTCATACACCGATTCTCCGGTTCTTCACGCTGGACAGTCATACACCGATTCTCCGGTTCTTCACGCTGGACAGTTCTATATAGGCAAAAAAAGGGATGTCTGTGATTTATGCTTTTGTAAGTACAAATTATATTTCTGAACCATTACGCGCACACATCCTAGAAATAATCCAATAACAAAAAACAGGCGACTTACAAGTAGCAACACAAGATACCAATAATTCCCTATGCAATGCAAGAGGAGAGCACAGTGTCTACCCGGACTAGCTACATGCCTACATCTATATATATCGTACCTAGTCCTAGCCAGCATATCATACCATGCAGTCCGAAAAATGGCAGCCATGGTAGTTCTCATGCTCATGATCTCCTTCCGTCACGCCGCTCCCCCAGCCTACTCCGAACGTCGGGGTTTCCGCGTCACCATGATTCGCTGCGAAACAACCATCAACTTCACGCGGGCCGCGCAGCAGTCGCAGGAGCGGCTGTCCATGCTGACCGCCCGGCTCGACGCAGCCGCAGGCCACGTGAGCACGCAGACGCCGCTGCGGAAGGAAGTCGACAGCGGAGCCTACGACATGGAGTTCTCCATCGGCACGCCACCTACCGGTGCAGCTGTCGGCCCTCGCCGACACCGGGAGCGACCTTATCTGGACCAAGTGCGGCCCGTCCGAGCCCTGCACGCCGGCGGGCTCCCCTTCCTACTACCCCGAGAAGTCGTCCTCTTTCTTCAAGCTGCCGTGCTCCGACCGGCTCTGCCAAGCGCTGGAGACGCGTGCGATATGCGGCGCCGGTGGTGCGGAGTGCGATTACCGCTACCCTTACGGCCTGACCGCCGATTCCCATCATTACTGTTGTAAGACAGGGCCTTTTTCATAATTTCCCAACTGATGGGAAAATTTTCGGTGGGGCCCACTTGTCGGTGGGCCAAATGAGAAGATAAGGAGGAGACGTTTCGTCTCCTCCCATAAGCGGTTGCGAGCGACGCGGTCTTTCCGGATCTGGCGTTTCACTCGGGGCGACGGCGGTGGCCAGATCATGGGGGAGGCGATGGCGATGGAGGCGGCGTCGGTAGCAGGCGCTTTGCCCGACCGCACCGCAGCCCGCCGTTCCTCTCCTCTCTCGGCTCCGCTATAAAAGCTGGGGATTCTTCTCCTATCTGCATCCAAGAAATCGAGTGAGCTCTCTTCCCCTTCTTGCTTCAACCTCCGTCGGCGATTCTTGGTCTTTGAGCTGTTGGCCGGTTCTCCGTGCTTTGCAGGCAGCCGAAGGACTTGACCCTTGTTTAGGGTTCTTGATCTGAGCTTGGACCGAGATAATCACTGATAGAGTTGGATGTTGATTTGTGATTGTGAGTGGTTCTTGGCCGGAACTACCGTGTGGTCTTGTGCGGCATCCCTGTACCTCGGCTTCCTTCTTGGCTTCGGCTGAGAAAGGGAGAACACATTGTATCTCCGTGAACCATCTCCCCGCTTGTCACAGTGGGGTGATAGGTTTTCTGGGATAGCGATTTCATCGTGCCTTCCTAACTTCGGTTGCTTCAAGTGATTTCGAATATCACAGCATAGTGAGTTTCATCTCTGTTCTTTCAGAAATTGTTGTAGAAAGAGATACTTGTGGGTTGTCATATGCTCTGTGAGGATAACTGAGGTCTAATACTGAAATTGAATGATCAAATTTGAGCTCTAGATATTTGCCTTTACTGTCATTAGTCTCCCTGTTCTTCAGTTTGATACTTTTGGTTTTAATTCATGCTGTGATCCCTAGTTTATGTTGGCGGCATCTTGTTTAGTCAGTACATTTGATGTATAACCTGCTAAACTGTGATTACAATATCTGAAATCAGATTAAGTTATTTGATTAATCCAAATGATGTTCTATGATCATTAGTATTTGTCTTCCCTACTGGCCGAAAGTTCTTGTTGGTGATAATTCAAAACTGAGATTGGCAAATTGATTGTTTAGAGCTTAATAATTTGATTCTCACTTGACATATTCAATTTGGGAAGAGTATAGACCAAAGAGGCGAGACGGCCAATATTGAATTCTTGAGCAACCCTATATCTGAGAACAATTATAATCATTCAACATGCTGATTTTAGTCATCTGTGTTTGGCTATACCTGATGGCAGCATGTTATATTCTTAAATATGAATATATGCTTGTTTTGATCATATATATTAAGTCTTCAATGAGATTAGCATGTAAATACATTAACATTCTTAATGCCATGCTGATGTTGAACTCATATATGATATTCATGTTGAGTATATATTCTTTTTGCAATGACTTAATTGATTGTTATATCAATATGTTGTTAAAGTCATTCATATGTCATACTTGGGTGATTATTATTATCATAATTAGTATTTGAATTAAAATAGAAAATATGCTTATACCGCAAATATTACAACAATCCAGAAAACCTATTATTAAATGAATGGCTTCCTCATCTGACGTCGTAAAACCCAAAGTCTTTGACGGTGTCAACTTCAAGCGTTGGCAAGCAACTCTGGGATGAGCTTGATGAGAAATACTCTGAAGGAGATAATGGGAATGAGTCCTTTGTAACGGCTAACTACTTGAACTATAAGATGGTGGAAGGACGGTCGGCGATGGAGCAGCTCCATGAGCTTCAACTCCATGTACGTGACTTGAGTCAGTACAACTGTGCCCTACCAGAGAAGTTCCAAGTGAATGTCATCCTGGCTAAGTTACCGCCTCGTAGACATATAAAGGAGCGCTTGACGCTAAATGAGCTGTTAGCTGCTATCAATGTCGAAGAGCGTGCTAGAGCCGGTGACGGTATGGGAAAGGCTCAAGTCCAAGCTTATCAGGTGGAAGTCTAGAGAACTGGAGGCCCTGGGAAATCCAAATTCAAGAGTCAGCCCCAGTTCAAGCTCCAACCAAAGAAAATGAAGAAGGAAAAGGAGGACATTGTCTGCTTTGTTTGCGGAGAGGCTGGTCATAAGGCTAATCACTGCCGCAATCGGAAAGGCAAGGGTCCATCTCCTGGTCAGCACAAAGGTCATAAGGCCGAAGTAAATGTCGCGCTAGCAAGCTCCAGCTTGGAAGAGTACATACCTCAGGCCTTTATGGCAAGTCCATCTATTGATTGGTGGATTGATACAGGTGCTACTAGACACATATGTGCTGATCGATCTTGTTTCTCTTCATTTCAAGGTGAAGGTGGTGGATCCGTCCTAATGGGCAACAGAGCCGCCGCAACAGTACGTGTGATTGGACAGGTTTGCCGGAAGCTTACCTCGGGCAAAACACTCATCCTCAAAGGCGTATTTTATGTGCCTACAATGACTCGCAATCTCCTAAGCGGGTCAATGCTATGCAAGCAAGGAATAAAGCTTGTATTTGAGTCCAATAAGGTCATCTTGACCAAATTTGGTAACTTTGTAGGCAAATGCTATGATAGCGGAGGCATGTTCCGCCTATCAACTCTTGATTTGAATAATGTAAATATTTTTAATGTTTCCTATTGCAATAAAGTTCATGATATTTGGCATTCAAGGTTGTGTCATGTTAATTTTGAAGACATTATGCGGTTAAGCAAAATGAGTTTAATTCCAAGCTATAATTATGAGAAGGGTTCAAAATGCGAAGTGTGCGTGCAAACTAAGCAGCCCCGAAAACCTTTTCATAGCGTCGAAGGGCGAAGCACTTCTCCACTTGAACTAATTCATTCTGATCTTTGTGAGATGAATGGAATATTAACTAAAGGTGGCAAACGATACTTCTTGACTCTTATAGATGATGTGACTAAGTATTGTTATATAAATATCTACTTAAGTCGAAAGATAAAGCACTTGAACACTTCAAAATCTATAAAGCTGAAGTTGAAAATCAATTAGAAAAGAAAATCAAACGGTTAAGATCGGACTGAGGTGGTGAATATGTCTCACATGAGTTCTCCCAATTCTGTGAAGAAAGTGGAATAATTCATGAAATTACTCCACCATACTCACCCCAATCCAATGGAATAGCCGAAAGAAAGAACCGAACTCTTTGTGACTTGTATCAAGCATGTATGGGAGCTCAATGTATGGAGTTTGTTCTTATTTCTTTGCTCTTGGTTGATTTCAGTTTTTGTGTCTCTGTTCTTCTTGATGTCTTCTTGAGATGAGTTCCTCTATGAAACATATTTCTCTGTGATCTACTATTTCATAGTCAAGAGACTCAAGAACAACTAGCTTCAGGATGTTGATCTTTTCTTTGTAAAGGATCTCTATCTCTAGTTCTGTTTTCGTTTTTGGTCAATCTAATCTTTTTCTGCAGTTGAATCATTTCTTCCTTAGCTCCTTGGTAGTCTCTGTAGCGACAAAATATTTTCAAGTGAAATCTGCTTTCCTCAGCCGCTAGTAGTTCTTCTTTCCAGGTTCCTGGGTGTGAGTCCTTTTTCTTTTGAAGTGGATTCCCTGCTGTGATCTGTTCGGTTTATCAATTTTATGCAAGTTTTTGACCCTCTTGCATGTAGTTCAAACGATCTCGGTTTTTGCTGAAATTTTTACTGTCTACTCACCGATCTAAGCTGATTCTATTTGAGTAGCATGCAGTCCGAATTCCACCTTTTTTCAAGATGTTCTTGGCAAAAAAATCTGCTCTCGATGCACTTTGGTTTTCATTGTTGAATGGTTGGCTGTGTGGTATACCCCTGGAAATTATCTTGCTTTGTTTTGCTGCTGCTTTGGTCCTTATTTCCTTTCAGTTGCAGCAGCAGGTCTGCTCCCTATTTCCAACTCGGCTGCATCACAGCAGCCTGAACGGCAAGCATCTTTTCTGATTCTTGTTTCTTTCTTTTTCTTTACTTACTGCAGACAGTCCCTTTCTCTTTCCCTTCTTTTTGGTTGTTTGCTTTCCTTCTTTTGTTTCAGCCTCGATTAGCTCTTTTCGGTGCGATGATATGGGGCATTATTTCTATAAGCTTGATCACCGTGTCCTCTCTTGGTTAATGTACTTCTTTCTCCAACTTCGCTTCTAGGAAATTTATGCTAATCTGATTTTCATTTTATAAGAACCTATCCGGTCAAATTGCAAAATCATTTTTAGATCGAAAGAGTGAATTTCTTGCTTCATAGCTTCTATAGCTATCGGAGAAGAAAGTTTTGTGGATACTCGGGGGCGATTTTCAAGAGAACGACATTCATCCCCCCTCTGTCGCCATTTCGGTCCTACAATTGGTATCAGAGCCGGTTAACTCTTGTCTATAGATCTTAACCGGTCTGCAAGCCATGTCGACAGACAAGTATTCCACCAAACCGCCCATCTTCGATGGCCTGGATTACCCCTTCTGGAAAAGCCGAATGGAAACTTACATCCGAGCTCGGGGTATGCCATCCGCGGAAGGTGAAGATTCGGTTTGTTGTTCTGCCGATGAGAACATCAATGCCGAGAATATGGCTGATGTTGAGGCGAATGCAAAGGCAAGGAACATCATCATTCGAGGTTGAGCGAGGCGAATCGATCGCATCTCTCACCGTCGTCCGCCTACGACATCCGGGTGACCCTCAATGCATACCATGAGGGCACCACCCGGATCAAGACGGTTCGACAGACCGGTTCAAGCGTGAATACATGAAATTCGAGATGCTTGTGGTGAGTCCCTTGACGAGTGCTTCTCGCGGTTTCACAAGATTTTGAGCAATCTCGAGCCGTCGGTCTCACATACTCCGACTCGGATAACGCTCGACAAATCCTCTCTGCACTCGATCTTCGCGTTTGGGAGATGAAGGTGACTACCATCAAGGACACCACGGACCTCTCGACCTTGACTCTTGACGCGCTTGACTCACGAGATTGACATAGTCTCGCCGGTAGAAGTCACGATCGATGGCACTAGTCACCGATCCCGCTCGGATCTTCTTCTGCGAGCCTTTGTGGATTCTCCTCGCGCTCTCGTGACATAACGATGATCGCTTAGGCGACTTATGGATGAACACTAGCCCTCCTAGCGAAGATTTTCTCATGCTTACAAGAGGAGGAGGGATGGAAAAGAGGAGGACCCGTGATTTGTTTCGAGTGTGGTGGCCCCAACCACATCCGATCAAACTGTCCCAAGCTTGGGAAGGGTAAAGGCGACTTCGGCGGTTCGGGCAAAAATGACTACACCGACAAGAACGGCAACTCGAAGCCCTCAGCACCGTTCCAAGGCAAGAAGAAGTTCCGCAACTTTGGGAAGGCGAAGAAGCCCTTTCACCGCGTCCTCATCGCTTTCGACGACCTCGACCTCAGCGAGGTGGAGGGATGGAGCGACGACGACGGGACGGGTGATCAAGAACCCAAAGGCGGCGACGACTTCTCCGGCATGTGCTTCATGGCCTCGAGGGCTTAACTGAGCGACAATAGTCGCATCTCAAACTCCGACGAGGTGAGCCCTACTTATGACCGACTTAATGATGCTTTCCTTAAGCTAGGTAGATTTCATGCCAAGTCTAGGGCTAGGTGTGCCGATTTGGAGAAGGAAGTAGCTAGACTATCACGGAGCTTACTCGCTTACATCCGCCTCCCTCCGTGATGACTATGATACATGTTGTGCCTTGATTGATGATATGGAGAAATTAAGGACCTCTCATGCCGGTCTCGTCCTCCGAGCTTGATTTGATTAAGGTGGAGAACATTAGTCTTCTTGCTGAGCTTGAGATGAGTAGGGTAGTTCCTGTTTCATCTTCTACTGTTGAGACTATTTCTTGCACCTCATGTGAGGATAAGGATAATGCTTTTAGAGGTCTGCCCAAGACATGTGAAAGTTGTAATAACTTAAAGATGAATCTAAAACGGGCAGATCATAAAATTGCTGAGTTACAAGCTTTTCTACTTGAGCCTATTGCTTCATGTGTAAATTATCCTAAGTTAATCACGAACTTGAATCGTCTCAAAACAGCTTTCAAGAAATGATTGACTACAATAAGAAAATGGCTCAAGATGCTTCTAAGGACCTGTTAGCTCACCATGCAAAATTGTGATAAACTAAAATCTAACTTGATTGCTTTGGATGATAAATGTGTGAAGCTAACTAAGGACCTCCTAGAAAAATCACGTCCTGCTTGTGCCTTCTGTGCTGAGGTGTTGGAAAAGGATAAAGACATGGTAGAGACGTTTAGGAAGAGTTACGAAGACCAAATGGCTAGGATTAGGACTGCCCCTTGTGTGTCCTGCGAAGCCCTCAAGGTTGAAGCGGCCGTGCATAAGGAGAGATATGCACGTGCTATTCGCTCTTCTGCTATTGATTCTTCTCCTTCCTCTCCTCCTACTCTCTTCTTCTTCTCCTTGCTCTTCTTGCATCTCTCTCTTCGGGAGTGTCGGTACCTTATGAACACTCTCGAGAAATTTGTAGGAGGCAAGAAGAAACTTAATCTTATTCTAGACCAATCAAAGATTTGCAAGTTCAAACAGAGTCTAGGATATGATCTCCGTGAGGATGTGAGGAAACATCCACTTGTCGTGCTAAGACCCGTAGCCGCAGGTGTGATTGAGGTCAAGCCGAAGAATAAGAAAGTTCAATTTAAATCAGCGGGCCTTGTCCAAGGGATTTCTGACAGCAAGGTGATTATCCCATTACTGAGACTTTACTCTCTGTTTGACTTAGGTTCGCCGGGCAGGGAAGGAAAAGGTTTGGCTCGTAGACTCCGGGTGTTCACGACACATGACCGGAGATTCACGTTGGTTTTCTTCCCTAGCCCGAGCTTCAGGTGATGAGACTATCACCTTTGGAGACTCTTCATCTGGACGCCATCGCCAAAGTCTTGTCTTGGCGTTAATGACTCATTTGTTTTAAAAGATGTTGCCTTGGTGAGTAAACGTAGTACAATTTGCTTTCGGTTTCTCGACTTCGATGACGGTTTCGGTAAGTTTTAAAAAACGCAAAAATTGTTGATTCTTCTGTAGTCCGGTTTGCGGGATTTCTCGTTATGGGAGGATCTTTCGTGCTGATTTTATTGAGTCTTCTGGTGATCCTCTCCGTTGTTTGGTTGCTTCTGAGTCCCGCGACCTTACCTTCTGGCATAGGAGACTTGGTCATATTGGATTTGACCATTTGACCCGAGTTAGCGGCCACGATCTCATTCGTGGTCCGCGAAACTCAAGATGGTAAAAGATCTTGTTTGCGCTCCATGCCGCGTGCGGCAAGATGGTTGCCGCTTCTCTCCCTCCGGTCCACAAGGACTATGACCGATGCACGGGACAACCGCTCCACATGGACACAGTCGGACCACTCGAGTGCAACTGCGGGAGGGAAGTGGTATGTTCTTGTCGTAGTCGATGACTTATCGAGGTATTCTTGAGTGTTTTTCTTGGCCTCGAAGGATGAGACGTTTACACATTTCCGAGGTCTTTTCAGTAGGCTTTCTGTTGAGCTTCCAGGTGCCTTACGAGCGATCCGTAGTGACAATGGCACGGAGTTCAAGAACTCCTACTTTGAGAGTTTCGTGATGAGACCGTGTAGAGCACCGTTCTCTTCTCCATCGTCCCTCGGCGAGAATGGCGTTGTGGAGAGGAAGAACCGCACCTTGGTCGAGATGGCCGGACGATGCTTGATGAGTACTCTACACCGGAAGTTTTGGTAGAGGCTATAGCCATGCGTGCCATGTTTCTAATCGAGTTTTTTTGGGCACACTTGCACCGCACTTATGAGTTGAGATACGCAAAGCCCACCTGCTTTCTCATTTTCGTGTGTTTGGTTGCAAGTGTTTTATTCTAAAGTCCGGAACCTAGATAAGTTCGAGTCACGATCTTGTGATGGACTCTTTCTAGGCTACTCGACTTCTTCAAGGCCTATAGGGTCCGGAACTGAGTCTAGCAAATTGGTAGAAACACGTGAGGTGACTTTCGATGAGGCCGGTCAGGACTAGGCTCGATATCTCGTGTTCACTAGAGCGATCCGAGACCATCTTCGTGGATGATGAGGATGATGGAGATGAGGGTTGTCTACCCGATCCAGTCCCTCTTCCACCCCTTGAGGTGCCTTCTTCCACCGCACCTCGAGGTGATCGCCCTCACCTTCGCCTCTTGGAGCTAGTGGCTCTGCTCCTACCTGTCAGTAACGAGGTAGAGGCCACTTCTTCATCTCATCCAGACCTCCAAGACATATCCAAAAATCTCATCCTTCCGAAAGGATGATTGAGATCTCTTTGAACGAGCCACACGCTCCAAGCCTGGCGTGTCACTTTTCTGTCTCCACTCTGCCTTCGTAGCTTCCTTTCAGCCCAAAGACATTTGTCATGCTTTATCTGACGAGTCTTGGGTCAATGCCATGCATGAGGAGCTAGAGAGTTTCGAGAGAAACAAGGTCTGGACGCTTGTTGAGCCCCCTCGAGATCATAATATCATTGGGACCAAGTGGGTGTTCAAGAATAAGCAAAGTGAGGATGGGGTAGTCATTCAAAACAAGGCTAGACTGGTTGCTCAGGGGTACTCCCAGGTTGAGGGTCTAGACTTGAGGAGACCTTTGCCCTGTGGCTGACTTGAGGCCATTAGAATTACGCTTGCCTTTGCAGCTTCTAAGGGTTTCAAGCTCTACCAGATGGATGTCAAGAGTGCTTTTCTCAATGGTTTTATTGAGGAAGAAGTCTATGTGAGACGACCTCCGTGTTTCGAGAACCCCAAATACCCTAGTCATGTCTACAAGCTTTCCAAAGCGTTGTATGGACTTAAGCAGGCTCCTAGAGCTTGGTATGAGAGGCTTAAGTCCTATCTTTTGAGGCATGATTTCGAGATGGGTAAAGTTGACAAGTAAAGGATCACGCGAAGGCTACGATAGCAGAAAACAAAACTTTTCTACCGCACACAAGAACATCATGCTTAAGGAGGGATCATGGATCGTTACCACTAGACGCCAGCAGCAATGAAGAAGAGTTGGAAGCCGATCCAACCACGCCGCGTCGAGGTAGTAGTGGAAGTAGTCGATCGTCCCGAACCGATCGTCTCCTCCACGCGATCAACCGCACTACCAGCGGATCCGATCATAGGTTGTTGATGCCGATCAACGCCGCAACCGCAGCGTCTCCACCCGTATCCACACGTCCGGGCCGGAACGCCGATCGCGAGTGTACCAAAGACTCACGAGCGGCTAGGGTTTGGCTCGGGAGGTGGCGGCGTGGTTTAGCTCGGGATTATCGATCGTTCCTCGGCCCCTCGCCTCCATATATATAGACCTCCTCACTTGGGCCTCGTGGACCGAGGCCCAATAGAGTCTATCCGGATCTCTATCCTAATTGAGCCCATATCCGAATCACATTCGAATTAGTGTTCCAACCCGTTAAGTGTGCGACCACAGGTTCACGTATACTTGGTCGCGACCGTAAACACCTTTCCGGTCATCGTGTTAATAGCGGCCTCTAGTAAGACATATTAACCCCAAAGTATACGTAAAGATCATATCGGTGAACATAATGTTCTCATGTACTAATCCTTTGCCTCACGATATAGATTAAGCTCAAGGCGAGACCTGTGTCATCCTCTTAATAGCTCAATCACTCTCTCGATTCCGTGATGGATTATAAACTCGTGATTGACTCCTCAATCATCTTGGCATGGCCATGCACTTTCATAATCCATTACATCGAGGGGCCCGTAGATATCTCTCCCATAAGGAGGGGCAAATTCTATCTTGATCATTCACATCCCGCCACATGTTTCATGGCAAACCCAAAGACTACTTTTATGACTACCCGATTCTGAGTAGTGTTTAGTAGTCCCAAAGTAGCTACTACGCATCTTTGGGAACCATGATGATCTCAAGTCTAAGGATTCCACATAAACACTACTTGAGACCAACCGATGACACATGGAATCTGCGAAGTCTCATGGCGGGTCTATCCAACATATGTTCACTAACACATGTCCATATTATTGATTTGGTATCTCCATACCATGATCCATGAGACATGATCATCAATCAATACATATCTTGATCTTTGAATCATATTTGTTCCTCATATGAAATATAATCGGGGATCATTTAGAAATAGCAACATTTTGGCATTAAGAGTCTCATGAATAAGTCACATACTCATTGATCAATAATGATAATGTCTATTTCAAGGAACAAAGCAATGTATCATAAACATAGTATGTGATATATTCAACATCTCCATGTTGCCTCTAGGGCATATCACCAACAACAAGACCTTGTTCATTCACGGCTTGCAATGACCTTCCGTCGCCCAAATTTATGTCGATGACATTATCTTTGGCGGCTCTTCTCATGCTCTAGTTTCACAGTTCTCGGATGTCATGAGCACCGAGTTTGAGATGAGCATGATGGGTGAGTTGACTTTCTTCCTTGGCTTCCAAATCAAGCGAGACTCGGGAGGTACCTTCTTGCATCAAGGCAAGTACACCCGTGATCTCCCGAGACGCTTCGACATGAGTGATGGAAAGCGGTGTCGACACCGATGGCTTCTACAACCACACTTGACCCAGATGAGGACGGCGAGCGAGTTGATCAAAAGGAGTTCAGAAGTATGATTGGCTCTCTCTTGTACCTCACTGCCTCGAGACCGGACATACACTTTTTCGTGTGTCTTTGTGCTCGGTTTCAGGTTTCTCCTCGCGTATCTCACCGCTAGGCGGTGAAACGCATCTTTCGGTACCTTCGAGCTACCATTGACTATGGTATCGGTACTCTTCCTCCTCTGTCTATCTCTTAGAGCCTTCTCGGATGCGAGACTTTGCTTGCAGTAGGATAGATATGAAGAGCACTTCTGCACCCTGCCGGTTCATTGGCACTTCTCTCGTTTCACGGTCTTGAGGAAGCGATCCGGTGTTGCATGATCCACCGCAGAGGCCGAGCGTTCGTTGCGGCCGATTCTTTGTAGCCAAGTGCTTTGGATGGTCTCGACTCTGCGGGACTTTGGGTTAGCTATTGATCGTGTTCCGCTCTTCTGCGATAACACATCTGCGATTAGCATTGCTAAGAACCCAGCAAGACTCTCGGACCAAGCACATCGATATCGATATCACTTCCTTCGAGACCATGTGGAGAAGGGTGACATAGTGCTCCGGTTTGGAGAGTGACCACCATTGGCGATATCTTTACCAAACCTTTGGATAGCACAAGGTTTTCACTCGAGGAGAGCTTGGGGTGGTTTGTCCTTATGGACTGTGAGGGGAGCTTTGGGCTTTATTGCTTTATCATATTATTTATGCTTCTGTCTCCCTTACTATTGCATCGCATCTGCGGGTGCATTGGGTTTTAGTCCTTCTAGCATAGGTTAGAGTGTATCTCTTGCTGAGTTGCTTAGACTTCTTGCTCTTATCTTATGCTTTCAGGATAGCTGTTTCTTATTTCACTAGGTTGAGCTCACTCACTTCTTTTAGGTTCTAGCGAGGGTTGGGCCACCCTCGGGTAGACAGGGTATGTGTTTGCTCTCTAGTGTGTGTTTTTCTCGACAGCTGTTGTTCTGGAGTCATATGGGGTAGATGAGAGTCAGTTTGAGCCATAGATTTCTCTATATCTTATCTATGCTTTAAGGACTGTCTGTTTTCTTGATATATTTGCCAGCTTCTTGTTTTTTATTGCTTTGGTTCAGGGGGAGTTCATTTGGGAACTTCTAGATTTTAATGATGACATAACTCAACTTAAACTAAAAGTTGTATCTCAAGTTCAGGGGGAGCTGGATTTTCTTCATTTGATTTGTAACATAACTTAATGGAGCCTTGATTATTATCCTTTCATGACATGTTTTCATTATATTATATCTTGCCATGATTTATGCTCCATTGCTAATTTGATCATGACTTTACATGTGTAGTCAAGTCTTTGCCATGATAGGTTAATTAAAATGCTAAATTTTGACCTAATTCATGTCTTGTTCATATTTGAGACTAGTCAGCTTTGTGTTATCTTTTTATAGTTCTTGCCATGTCAAATAGGCTGAGTTGAGTCTTGAATCTTAGTTGAGTAATAGATTGAGCTATACAGTTTCTTGATGACACATAAGTTAGTACAATCTATTAAAAGCAAAAAGATCTCTTTTGTGCGAAAAAACTGATCTCACCAATTCCTTCTCATGAGACTGCTTGCTATTGCACAAGGCATGAACTCAGGGGAGTTTTGGATGACCAAGATCATTTCCTTAAGCTTCTCGCTTGGAATGATCGCATAAGGCTTGAGGTCTAGCACATGGCTGAATAAAAAGATGGTTGAAAACAACCATGTGATCTGTAACATCCCATTTTTCATCTTTTGTGCTAATGTATTTTTGTTAAGCTTATGCTAATAATATCAAAGATTTTATTTTCTCTAAACATTTTCTTTGGAAAAGAAAATTTAAGAATTTCAAAAAGAAATTAATTTGGAAGGAGGCTTTATCTTCAAAAGGGTAAATCAACTAGAACTTGACAACATAGAAAGTAAATTGATCTTGAAAAGAAAAATAATAATTTCC
Source organism: Bonia amplexicaulis (assembly GCA_036346245.1). Classification (NCBI taxonomy): domain Eukaryota; kingdom Viridiplantae; phylum Streptophyta; class Magnoliopsida; order Poales; family Poaceae; genus Bonia; species Bonia amplexicaulis. Next base: position 10,202,384 of record CM070765.1, read on the forward strand.
TGGATTATAAAAAAATGTATTTATATGTATATATGAATAATTATGTAAAGAGAAAGAAATAAATGATGTATATATGTTTATATATATAAATGTATATATATATATACATCAAATGGTAGAAATAAAGCATATATATGTGTTTATAAAATATAAACCAAATCGAATTTAAAACGAAATAGAAATAGGAATTTCAATTCGGAAAAACCCACAGCCATCTCTTCTCCCTTCGATCCGGGCCGTCCATCCCTCCCTACCACGCCACCCTTCCTCCTCCTCTTCTTCCCGGTGGCGCCGCCCCTCCTCTGTCTTCTTCCGCTCGCGTCCCGTCTGCCGCCGCCGTCATTGCAACAACGGGGCGGCAGTCGCCGACAACCTCGGACTTGCCGCCGCCTCGCCTTGGCCAGCCTCGGGCACGCCGGCCGCCTTCGCCAGCGGCGTCGCCCTCGCCCCACCCTGCGCGGCCGTGGTACCACCTCTCACCCCTCGTGCGCGTCCCGACACCTCCCCACCTCGCGGCAGGGCGAGTCAACCCCGCATTCACCGCCGGACCCCGCCGCCGTCTCCTCAAGCTCACTGTGGCCGTGGGGCGATGACGCCACCCACGAGCTCGCGCCACCCGCTCCGCCCCGGCTCTCCCTCCCTCTGGTCTCTATAAGATCGGCCGAAGAATGCACTGCCCCAGTCCACCGCAAGTCAGCTCGAAGATTCTTCTTCCTCCATCGCTGTAGTGAGAGCTCATGCGCCATCCTCGCCGACGCCGCCGGCCGACGTCCGGACTCTCTGGGCCTCTCCCACGCCTCTCCTCTCTCCTCTTTCTCCTCCCTCGCCTAATCGGCTTTTCCTTCTCTGTGGGCCGCCGTGCCGCATCTTCCCAACACCGCGCGGCTCCCTCGGCGCGCCACCGCATCTCGAGCCAATTCCCGTGCTTGGAGTACCGCCCGGCGCCACGGTCATTCCCCACCTGGGACCTCGCCGACCTCCCCAGCGGGCCACCACCGTCGCCCCCTCGCCCGTAGCACCTTCTTGCCGCCCCTTTGCTCCACCCGGCCCCGACACCTCGGTGTGAGCTCGAACGCCTGTAGATGCTCCCGTGCGCATTGAACTCCGGCGACCCGAGCCGCCGGCGCCTCTTCCCCTCGCCGGCCGCCACGCCTGCGTCGCCGACCACCGCCCGTCAACGCCTTGGTCGATTCCTCCTCCCGTGATGGGCGAGGGGTGGTGAGCCCATTTGGGCCGGCGTCGGTCGCCACTGTGGCCCCTCGCCGGCCGGCCTCGCTTCGCCCTCACGGCCGGACGAGCTGGGGCATATCCCGCGGGAGAACGGTTAAGAAAATGATTAACGGTTAATTAAGGAAGCGGGGCCCACCATCGAGATTCTCTCATTTTCGAATTTTAAAACTTTGAACAACCATAACTATTCAACCATAAATCCAAATTTGATGAAACAAAATCCTAAAATTTTCTAAAATCAAGATCTATCTAATGGTTCTGGTTTGGTTCAGTTTTGAGCTAGTTTGAGTCAAGGTTCCTTGTATGTGTACTTATTTGCTCTTGTTATTTTATGTGGTATGTTTTTTTTCCCAGCGATCACCGAGTAGAGTACGAAGACGTGAACGAGCCTCCGCTTGACGCGCACCGTAACCCCGGACTTTTGATCCAAGCGAGTCAATGCTTTGATCATTTTGCGCCTATATTTTATGTGAAACTATGTTCGTTTGAATTACAAATCTGCATGCCTTACTTTATCATAAGCGTATGTCACTCCTAAGGTAGCTAATGACCACAGATTTACTTCATAATATCATACCACACCAAGAACATTTGATATTCCATGTCCGTTGTCACCCTAGGAGTAAGAATAACTAAAGTAGTTATAAGTCGATTATTGCCATGCTAAGTCTCGTCAACCGGGCTTTAGTAGCCCGTCAATCTTATGTTAATCATGGAAAACTAGTTTTGGGACGGTCACGGGATGTATGTGGTGATTATGTATGTGAAACAGTGTTATGCTTCTCAAAACCCTAAAAAGTACGCTGCTATACGGTTTGGGCGGATGGAAAGGACGGTGGGTGTGGATGTAACATGGGGTTGTGGAAGGAACCGCCGGACGATTTAAGGACTTAATCTTGTGTTGACCCCGTGTACAACAAAGACAACCACAAGTCGGCAAAGTGTAGGCTTGGCTAAATAATTTCTTGAACACTCTAGTTATTTCACGGAGAACGTGTGTGGGTGGGCGTGGAAGCCCTACTTGGAATGGGACACCTGATGTAGGTGAAGTTGCCTAGGTTAGCGTATGTGGAGAGAGGAGTCCATCGCGCTATCCTATGGTGGACATCCCGCACAACCTATGGACGTAACCCATAGGAGTGACATGCTAGAGTGCGAGGTATTGTAAAGGCCTCGTGATATTTTCTCGATCTACATGTCTAAGGCATCATGTAGAACCGCTGGATGATTATCTCTTGTGGGTAAAGATGTACGGTCTCAGAGAGTAATTAAAACTATTCGAATAGCCGTGCTCACGGTCAAGGGTAAACACGAAATCTTCCTCGAGTTAGTTCTCTTTCAAAATATAAAAGAGTAGGGATAAAATCTGCATCGGTGGATGTAACTCGCTTTGGTAGATTTTGTCCGGAGGGATGTACTCCTGTGTTGGTAATAAAGTGGATGTAACCTTCTTAGTAAAAGTAGGTATTGGTGGATAGAACCTACCTTGATGACAATTATTTGCACACACTTAAATTTATCAGATCTTGCGTTCTTGAAAACTGCTAGGTCCTAGAAATTTTATATTATGATTATTCCAAAGCGGCTTTAAGCAAATAAAGAACCGAACCACCCTTGTTAGCCTTGCATCTATATTTATGTGCATTACGTGTGTTGGCTCATGAGCACGGTGGTTAGTGTGCTCACACTCGCCTAAAACCCCCTACGTAACTAATAAATCAAGAGCACTATGCCTACCATGAGGAGCAGGATATCAAGGCAACGAAGACGGTGGATATTAGTTTAAAATGTTACTCTTTGCCTCGCCTAGTTGACTTGGCTAGTTTGGCGGGTGCCTCGTTATTAGTCGGGCCCTTGGCTAACAGCGAAGGTACTCGTGTTGTCCCGATCGCTTGCACGTGGCTAGTTGTGCCCTCACGCTTATGTACGCTTAAGCCTGTGTGTATTGTAAGACATTTGGCTCGACGGCCCTATTGTAACCTCGACCGACGCGGTCTATTTAAACTCGGTATTGTAATAATTATTTCGCCATGTATGAAATGATGCGAGATTGTATCTGTGAGCATTATCTACCGATCCGTGGAATAATGCAAGATTATCACAGAGATTCCGTGTTATAAACTTGGGGTCCGGCAGTAGTGTATCGAGCATCTGATGTAGAAACCTTAGCTAGACCGGTCACGCCAAAGTCCTTTTACAAAAAAATATATATGAGAAACTCTTACAAAATGTAGCATAATCTTCTGCTTTACTTAACTCTCTTAGTTTCTATGCTCACCCAAAAATTTCTTTTGTATTTTCATCTGTTCTAATCTATTGATGTTCAAAATTCTAGATGGCGGAGCTACACCGCTTGGTCCAGGGATCACTTCTCCCATGGAGACAGCGAAGGAGGATTTGTTGAGGCCCTGCGGCGATTCTTTGCGGTGTCTCGGCTCTGACCGCCCTCACTGCTTTTTCGAGGCAAGAGAGTCCACCTCCACGGCATGGACATGTGGACCATGGAGGTCTTCATTCACGCACGAGATGGTGCGGGAGCTCCACTCCCACACTATCAAGGCCGAGCCTCCACGGATGTACCTCGTCGACGCCGTCGGGACGCAAAGACGCCTTGCCGTGGCTCACCTATGCCAAGTGCATAGGAGAGGCCGCAGCGATCGCCCGCCGCCTACTCGCCTCGCATCCGCTGAGGCGACCTTCGAGATCACCTCGACCACGGTGGTGGACAACCCCACTATCCCACGGATCCGGTGACACGAGCGATGTCGGTCTCCCATGCTTCGCCATGCGGAGATTGGGCATCTGCGCGTTCTCCTCACCGCAAGCTGCGCAGATCGGACGTCCTCGGCGCCAAGCTCAATCGCTATCCGATCGCCTTCGAGCGGCCCGAGCGAGAGGGTATTGCCGAGGTCGAACTTGAGCGTCTACGCCAGGGCAGCCTACCCTGCCCACGCCACCGGCGGCGGCCCCAGCTCAACGCCCGTGGTGGTTCCAGCTCGGCACCAAGCAGTTCCAGCTCAGTACGGTGCGGCTTGGCTCGCGCGATGTCGGCACCGATGCCGCCCGACACCGGCTCAGATTCGGCACCACCGCGGTTCAAAACCGAGGACCTCGCCCGACGGACCAAGACGCATAAGAGTGCGTCCACCGCCCAATGGCACCCTCGCAGGGCCCAGCAGGAGACGTCGCCCGTTTCACCTCCATTCCTCCAACGACCAGGACGGATCGAGCCCTTCTCGGTCGCGTTCCGCTCCGATCACCCAAAGGTCATCTCTCGCTCTCGTTTTCCGGAGAGTCGTCTTCGTGGCGTAGCACCACCCCCACCCCGCAGGTGTAGACTGCTGTAGGTCGGGCGGTAGATATCTAGCGACTCTGTTGGTGTGCGTGAGTCTTTCTCCCGCATGTACCCCCTTTATGTACCCAGTTAGTAGACATGTGTATGCGGTGTCGTGGCGTGTTGTAAGCCCACGCACTATGCTCGGCTGTCACGAAACACTTAACCCCCTTATGTACCCAGTTAGTAGACGTTGTGTATGCGGTGTCGTGACGTGTTGTAAGCCTACGCACTATGCTCGGCTGTCACGGAACACCTAAAACCCCCTCTAATGCAATGAATTAATGTAGGCATAACGCCTTGTGTTTTAATGCTTGCCCTATGCTTTGTCGCTCCTCTTTGTGATGTTTTGTTGTGCTAGCTTAGAGGGCTAACCCACCCTCATATATGTTTTCTTCCCTTTCTGCCGACTCTAAAAAGGCTTGAATTTCTTCCAGATGGCTCCCAAGAGGACTGCTAACCATGGTAGGGTCGAGCCCCAAGGGCATGACTCGTGGAAAAGGCGAGGCCGTGGTGGTTACCCCCCCGCTAGTGCCACCAACCATGGAACAAGTATTGGCACAACAAACTCGGATACTCAGTGCAATGCTTTCGGCCGAGACCAATGCAACTAGTCGCAACTCCAAGCTATCTCGATTTTCGAGGACCGCCCATGACCTTCTCCGACAAATGAACCCTTGGAAGTCAAGATTGGTTACGTGACGAGAAGAAGCTTAAACTAGCCCGTTGCACTAATGAGGACAAGGTCGACTTTGCCACACATCAACTGAAAGGTGCCGCGGCAGCATGGTGGGAGAACTACCTGCTTTGTCATGGAAGGAAAACCCCTTAGGCAGCAGTTCGGATGAAGAAGGGTCAAGAAGAAGCGGGAGAGGAAGAAATAGAAGGTGAAGACCTATCGGACTCTCGCAAGGGGACATGAAAGCAATGAAGGTCACAATGAAGAGGAAGTCGAGTCCATGACCATCGAGCCCACCGCAACTGGCCGAGTTCAAGACCGCCTTCGACAGTAACTTTGTCCCAGCCGGTATCATGAGGTTGAAAAGAATGAGTTCGAAACCTAAAGGTGGCAATATGTCCGTCTCCAATACCTCACACGGTTCAACCAGTTAGCTCGCTCGCCATGAGAGCGTAGCCAAGCAGGAGGAGAAGATTGATCGATTTTTGAAGGGATGCATGAAGAGATGAGAGCTCAACTAATTTTACGATTATTCCAACTTCCACCACTTAGTAAATAAAGCCCTTGTTCTAGAAAATGAGAGGAAGATCCTAGAAGTCGGTAGGAAAAGGAAATGGACAGCCTCCCACCTCGTGGCGGTTTCGAGCAAACCCGCATATCAAGGCTCATCATTCCGCGGTGGCAACACGGCGCCTAGAACCTCATTCCGTGCACCGCTCGAACAACAATGGAATTCACGTATCTCGTCCCATAGGCCAAGCTCCCACACCCAATCCACCGCAAACCTCCTTTGCTCAACCGCGGAGCTAAGGGCACCGCCAACAAATGCCCGATCGCCAAGCCACCCGGGAAGTTTAGCACGGGAGCCTCCTCATCCCGACTGCAGTTGTCCGCACCAAACAAGGCCCATCAGGCACCTCAGGCATCACGGACGTCATCGACTCCACATCATGGTCGTGTCAACCACGTCACGGCAGAAGACGCTCAGGAGGCCACTGGAGTACTTGTGGGTACGTTCTCTGTTAAATCATCTCGGTCGTTTCTGCTTGACTCGGTGCATCGCATTCATTTGTTTCGGGGTTTTATTGAAAAGTTAAAACGCCAACCTTTGGACTTAAGAGACACATGGTACTCGGTTCCCAGGAGGCGCTTAATTGCTACCCTAGTTAGCCCAAGGGTAGAAGTCACCATGGACGGTTGTATTTTCCCCGTAGACCTGTTGGTCTTACCATCCCAAACATTGGATGTTATCCTAGGGATGGACTGGCTAACCAAGAATCGAGGATTGATAGACTGTGCGAATCGGGAGGTGGTACTTGTAGGCGCCTCCGGAAGAAAGATAAAAGTTAAGGTGGACCGTCCCTCTTCGGGACGCGAAATTCATAATATTGAAGTAAAGACATTAGAGGACACACCGATAGTTCGAATTACCAAGTCTTTCGGAAGAACCGCTGTATGCCACCGATAGGGAGATAGAATTGTGATCAACCTAAAGCACAGGACAGCCCAATTGCTAAGAGACCCTACCGAATGGCGGTAGATGAGCCGGAGGAATTAAAAGTCAAATTGAGGATCCGCAAACCAAAGGATTTATCGACCCAGCTCATCCCCATGGGGTTCCCCGTATTGTTTGTCGAAAGAAGGATGGGACCGCCCGGTTGTGCGTGAATTACGAGCCCTCAATGAAGTAACCATCAAAACAAGTACCCTTGCCTCGAATAGATGACTTGTTCGACCAACTATCTGGGGCTCTTGTTTTCTCTAAAATAGATTTAAGGTCGGTACCATCAACTCAAGATCGTGGCGTAAGATATTCCTAAGACTGACTTTTACCACGCGGTATGGCCTATTCAATTCTGATCATGTCATTTGGATTGACCAATGCCCCACCTATTTCATGAATCGATGAATAAAGTGTTTATGGAATGCTTGGACAAATTTGTGGTCGTATTCATAGGCGACATTCGATCTACTCTAAGACTACCAAGAGCATGAAGAACACCTACGGGTAGTCCTTGAGACCCTTCAGGGCACCACCGTTTGTCTGTGACAAGAAGTGTGGTCTGGTTACCCAGATTAGTTTCCTTGGACATATCGTGTCTGGCTTGGTGGAGTAGCGATCGACCCTCCAAGGTAGAGGCGGTTCTAGAATGGAAGCGACCCACCTCGATCCTTTGAAGTACGTAGTTTTACGGGGCTAGCCGGATACTCTGAGACGCTTCATAGAAGGTTTTCAAGGTATCGGACCAATGACGAGCCTACTCAAGAAAGAAAAGAAGTATGAGTGGACGAAGCTTCGTGAAAAGAGTTTTCGTGAATTAAAGAAAGATTGACCACAGCCCGGTGCTAACCTTGCTTGCGACATACACAAAGATTTTGATGTCTATTGTGATGCATCGCGCCAAGGCTTAGGTCGTGTACTTATGCAAGGAGGAAAGGTCGTAGCTTATGCTTCCGACGACTCCGTCCCCATGAGGACAATTACCCACCCATGATTTGGAGCTAGCTTGATAGTCCATGCTTTAAAGATTTGGCGACATTATTTAATTGGAAACCATTGCAACATTTATCTGGACCATAAGAGCCTCAAGTATATCTTCACCCAAGCCGACCTCAACCTAAGGCAAAGAAGGTGGTTAGAGTTAATTAAAGACTATGATTTGGGCGTCCACTATCACCGGAAAAGCTAACGTAGTGGCCGATGCCCTAAGTCGCAAACCCCTTTGCAACAACCTCATGGTGGAAGAATTGCGACCGAGCTCGCAAAGAATTTGAAGCCCTTAATCCGAAATAGTAGAACATGGTACTCTAGCGACCATGGAGGTACAACCAACTCGAAGACCAAATCAAGGCAGCCCAAAATGGACACCACAGGTTCGAAGTTTAAGCGTCTCATGGCCCAAGGAAAAGCGCTAAGATGATAGAAGACAAACAAGGAGTGCTATGGTATGGGAAGCGTCTTTTGTTCCCCATCGGTGGTCTCAAAGACACGATACTCAAAAAGCCCATAGTTACCTTATACTCTACACCAGCGACACTAAAATGTATCAAGAAATGAAAACCTTGTATTGGTGGCCACGTGTGAAGAGGATATTGCGAGTATGTAGCTCTTTGTGGCGTATGCCGAGAAGGTCAAGGCGAACATCAAAAACCTGGGACTCCTTCAACCCCTCTGATTCCACAATGGAAATGGGAAGAAGTGGGAATGGATTTCATAAGCGGTTTGCCTCGCACAAAATCGGGATATGATTCCATATGGGTAATAGTCGATAGGTTGACTAAAGTTGCCCACTTTATTCTGTAAAGATCACCTACAAGGGAGATAGGTTGGCGAGTTATACATGGCCGCATCGTGTGTCTACATGGTATACCTAAGAGGATAGTCTCGGATCGAGGTTCTCAATTCACCTCGCATTTACGGTCCGGCTTACATGATGCTTTAGGGACCCATCTTGCATTCAATCTGACCTATCATCCCCAAGCGGATGGGCAAACCGAAAGAATAAACCAAATCTTGGAAGATATGCTACGAGCATGTGCTCGGAGTTCACATCGGGCGGGAGAAATGTTTACCCTATCACGGAATTTGCCTACAACAATAGCTATCAATCGAGCCTCAAGATGTCACCTTTTGAAGCTCTTTATGGGCGTAAATGTAGGACTCCTCTACACCGGTGCGAAGCAGGAGAAGGATACATCTTTGGACCCGATACTACGAGGCGGAAGAAAAGGTGCGCTGATCGGGGACCGCCAAAGCCGCCCAATCCGCACGGAAGAGTTATCTGATAACAGTCGAAGAGAATTGACATTCAAGTTGGAGATCGGGTGTACCTTAAGGTGTCGCCTCAGAGAATCCGCCGATTCAAAGTGAAAGGCAAGCTCGCTCCGAGATATAGGGCCATTCCCATTATTGCCAAGTGTGGAGAAGTTGCATAGGTTAGAGCTACCGGCAAGTTTATCAAAGTGCTGGCGTGTTCCACGTTTCTCAACTTAAGAAGTGTCTCGAGTTCAGAAGAACAAACCTCGTGGAAACCCTCGAGCTACGAGGAGATTTATCCTACCCCGGCGCCCGATCAAGATTCTTGACACTATGGAAAAGAAAACGACGCCTTGATCTATTCGACTCTGCAAAGTTCAATGGAGCAACCACTCGGCGAGAGGCAACACGGGAGCGAGAGGATCAACTCGAGCCGACTTTCCTTTCTTTTCTCGAATAGCGAGAATCTCGGGTCTAGATTCATTTTAAGGAGGAGGATTTGTAACATCCCATTTTCATCTTTTGTGCTAATGTATTTTTGTTAAGCTTATGCTAATAATATCAAAGATTTTATTTTCTCTAAACATTTTCTTTGGAAAAGAAAATTTAAGAATTTCAAAAAGAAATTAATTTGGAAGGAGGCTTTATCTTCAAAGGGTAAATCAACTAGAACTTGACAACATAGAAAGTAAATTGATCTTGAAAAGAAAATAATAATTTCTGGATTATAAAAAATGTATTTATATGTATATATGAATAATTATGTAAAGAAAAGAAATAAATGATGTATATATGTTTATATATATAAATGTATATATATATATATACATCAAATGGTAGAAATAAAGCATATATATGTGTTTATAAAATATAAACCGAAATCGGAATTTAAAAACGAAATAGAAATAGGAATTTCAATTCGGAAAAACCCTGGCCGCTCATCTCTTCTCCCCTTCGATCTGGGCCGTCCATCCCCTCCCGGCCACGTCACCCCTTCCCCTCCCTCCTCTTCTTCCCGGTGGCGACGCCTCCCCCCTCCTCTGTCTTCTTCCGCTCGCGTCCGTCTTGCCGCTCGTCGCGCCTTCTGCATCAACCGCGGCGGCGGCAAGTCTGCCGACAACCTCGGACTTGCCGCCCTCGCCTTGCCTTGACCTCGGACCGCCCGCCGCCCTCGCCTTGGTAGCCCGTGCGCCCTCTTCCCACCTGCGGTGGTGGTACCACCTCTGCACCCCCTCGTGCGCGTCCGACACCTCCCCACCTCGCGGCAGGCGAGTCAACCCCGCATTCACTTCTTGGGACCCTTGCCGTCTCCTCAAGCTCACTTTGTGGCGGTGGGCGATGGCGCCACCCACGAGCTCGCGCCACCCGCTCATGGGCTCTCCTCCCTCTGGTCTCTATAAGATCGGCCAAGAATGCCTTGCCCAGGTCCACATAAGTCACCGAAGATTCTTCTTCCCTCCACTTTAGTGAGAGCTCATGCCGCCATCCTCGCCGCCGACGCCGCCCGGTCGGCGTCCAGGACTCTCCGGGCCTCTCCCCGCTCCTCCTCTCTCCTCTTTCTCCTCCTCGCCTAATCGGCTTTTCCTTCTCTGTGGGCCGCCGTGACGCATCTTCCCAACACCGTGGCTCCCTCGGCGTGCCACCGCATCTCGAGCCAATTCCCGTGCTTGGAGTACCGCCCGGGCGCCACGGTCATTCCCCACCTCGCGGACCTCATGACCTCCCCAGCGGGCCACCACCGCCCCCCTGCCGCCAAGCACCTTCTCGCCGCCCGCCTGCCTCCACCCGGCCCCGTGACACCTCGGGTGAGCTCGAAGCCTGTAGATGCTCCCGTGTGCGCAATTGAACTCCGGCGACCCAGTGCCGGCGCCCTCTTCCCACGCCGCGGCCACGCTTGTCGCCGACCACCGCCCGATCAACGCCGGTCGATTCCTCCTCCCGTGATGGGCGTGGGGTGGTGAGCCCATTTGGGCCGACGTCGGTCGCCACCGAGGCCCCTCGCCGGCCGGCCTCGCCGCCCTCACAGTAGGGACGAGCTGGGGCATATCCCATGGAGAAGCAGTTAAGAAAATGATTAACGGTTAATTAAGGAAGCAGGGCCCACATCGGCATTCTCTCATTTTAATTTTAAAACTTTGAACAACCATAACTATTCAACCATAAATCCAAATTTGATGAAACAAAATCCTAAAATTTTCTAAAATCAAGATCTATCTAATGGTTCTGGTTTGGTTCAGTTTTGAGCTAGTTTGAGTCAAGGTTCCTTGTATGTGTACTTATTTGCTCTTGTTATTTTATGTGGTATGTTTTTTTCCTGCGATCACCCGGTAGAGTACGAAGACGTGAGCGAGCCTCCGCTGACGCAGACACGGAACCCCGGACTTTTGATCGAGGCGAGTCAATGCTTTGATCATTTGCGCCTATATTTTATGTGAAACTATGTTCGTTTGAATTCTAAATCTGCATGCCTTACTTTATCATAAGCGTATGTCACTCCTAAGGTAGCTAATGACCCTGTATTTACTTCATAATATCATACCACACCAGTAACATTTGATATTCCATGTCCGTTGTCACCCTAGGAGTAAGAATAACTAAAGTAGTTATAAGTCGTATTATTGCCATGCTAAGTCTGGTCAACCCAGGGCTTTAGTAGCCCCGTCAATCTTATGTTAATCATGGAAAACTAGTTTTGGGACGGTCACAGGATGTATGTGGCTGATTATGTATGTGAAACGGTGTTATGCTTCTCAAAACCCTAAAAGTCTGCTATACGGTTTGGGCGGATGGAAAGGACGGTGGGTGTGGATGTAACACGAGGGTTGTGGAAGGAACACGGGACGATTTAAGGACTTAATCTTGTGTTGACCCCGTGTACAACAATACAACCACAAGCGGCAAAGTGTAGGCTTGGCTAAATAATTCTTGAACACTCTAGTTATTTCACGGAGAGCGTGTGTAGGTGGGCGTGGAAGCCCTACTTGGAATGGGACAGGATGTAGGTGAAGTTGCCTAGGTTGGCGTATGTGGAGAGAGGAGTCCGGTGCGCTATCCTATGGTGGACATCCCGCACAACCTATGGACGTAACCCCATAGGAGTGACATGCTAGAGTGCGAGGTATTGTAAAGGCCTCGTGATATTTTCTCGATCTACATGTCTAAGGCATCATGTAGAAGCTGTCGGGATGATTATCTCTTGTGGGTAAGATGTACGGTCTCTGCGAGAGAGTAATTAAAACTATTCGAATAGCCGTGCTTACGGTCAAGGGTAAACAAAATCTTCCTCGAGTTAGTTCTCTTTCAAAAATATAAAAAGAGAGTAGGGATAAAAATCAGTCGGTGGATGTAACCTGCTTTGGTAGATTTTGTCCGGAGGGATGTACTCCTGTGTTGGTAATAAAGTGGATGTAACCTTCTTAGTAAAAGTAGGTATTGGTGGATAGAACCTACCTTGATGACAATTATTTGCACACACTTAAATTTATCAGATCTTGCGTTCTTGAAAACCTGCTAGGTCTAGAAATTTTATATTATGATTATTCAAAGCGGCTTTAAGCAAATAAAGAACCGAACCACCCTTGTTAGCCTTGCATCTATATTTATGTGCATTACGTGTGTTGGCTCGCGAACACGGTGGTTAGTGTGCTCACACTCGCTCTAAAACCCCTACGTAACTAATAAATCAAGAGCACTATGCCTACCATGAGGAGCAGGATATCGAAGGCAACGAAGACGGTGGATATTAGTTTAAAATGTTACTCTTTGCCTCAGTCTAGTTGACTTGGCTAGTTTGGCGGGTGCCTCCGTTATTAGTCGGGCCCTTGGCTAATAGCGAAGGTACTCGGGTTGTCCCGCGCTTGCACGTGGCTGGTTGTGCCCCTACGCTATGCGCTTAGCTTCGTGTGTATTGTAAGACATTTGGCTGGCGGCCCTATTGTAACCTCGACCGACGCGCGGTCTATTTAAACTACGTATTGTAATAATTATTTAGCCATGTATGAAATGATGCGACATTGTATCTGTGAGCATTATCTCTTGATCCGAGGAATAATGCGGTACTATCACAGGAGATTCCAGGTTATAAACTTGGGGTCCGACATGATCTCAAAAGAAAAATGTCAAATGTGCTCAATTGCTAAAAATGTTCAATGTACTCCAACAATTGTATCATTCTTGAACAAATAGCACTCTAGTTTGCTCAACACTAGCTTCTTGATCCCATTTAGGCGATTGACATGGCTTGCATCATTTGTGGATATCATTAGCTAGACTAAAATCATATTTGACTTGACTTGCTAAGCACTTCAATTAAAATTCAGATTATACCTTATGTTGCTTAGCTTCTCTTTACATACTTAGTCATGATCTTTATAGCATATTTGTATGTTATGGCTTGATATAATGCATGATGGTCATTTTGGATAATTCTCATGGCTCTACATACTTAAAAATGATCAAATCAGCCTTTCATCCATTCTCATGACTTTTTCTCCTTCCTTCCATCTTGATGGGTTTATTGTCAAAAGGGGAGAATAGTGGTAGAAAAAGCCACTTCGGGAGCGTTGAGGAAAAATTATTCTGGAAAAATTGTTCTTTCTTTTGCTCCTTTTGTCGACATGTTCATTAGCTTCACTCTTGCTTTTTGGACCATGTTAGACTCTTCAAACTCAACTTTGTGCTTTTGGTGTTTGTCAATATACTCATCAAGGGGAGATTGAGAGACCATGTGGAGGTCATCCCATTGTGAGTGATGAGTAATTGACATCTGTTTCAAAAGTCGAGTTTGAGTCGGTTTGTCCGGACCCGGGACGTTGCATGGTGCAACAGGCTCGGTCGGACTTTGGTCAAACAATCGTATGTGTTAGGATGTATATTCTATTGATGCGACATGTTTGATCTTGTTTATGCTATTCACGCGTTCATGTATCGGCGGTGCTATGTGGCGTATTTTCTTATACGTGTGTCGCGGGACATCGAGGCGAGTCGTGGCGAGACACGGTGGACGGACTAGGCGCGGTGGCGAGGTCGAAACGGTCATGAGGTGTCGAAGGCGGCGTGGACTCGGCGTGTTGCGGAGCGTCGCGAGGCAAGGGCGCGAAGCTTCCGGAAGGTGCGGAAGGGCGGCACGGGAATTTCGCAAGGTCTGCACAAGCGGAGACAGCTCCGTTAGGGTTTAGCTTGTAACGGGTTGGAGACCCGTTAGCCAAGGGCTATAAATAGAGGTGAGGGCTGCATACCCTTGGACACATTAGAGTGAGTTAGGGTTTTAGAGCTCATTTTATCTCTTTGTGTGTTGTGTTCCTCCCAAGAAGCTTGTGAGGCTCTTGGTGTTCTTGAGGATTGAGAGGGAGAGGATGGATTGATAGTGTAATTCTCTTGTATCAAGCATGTATGGGAGCTCAATGTATGGAGTTTGTTCTTATTTCTTTGCTCTTGGTTGATTTCAGTTTTTGTGTCTCTGTTCTTCTTGATGTCTTCTTGAGATGAGTTCCTCTATGAAACATATTTCTCTGTGATCTACTATTTCATAGTCAAGAGACTCAAGAACAACTAGCTTCAGGATGTTGATCTTTTCTTTGTAAAGGATCTCTATCTCTAGTTCTGTTTTCGTTTTTGGTCAATCTAATCTTTTTCTGCAGTTGAATCATTTCTTCCTTAGCTCCTTGGTAGTCTCTGTAGCGACAAAATATTTTCAAGTGAAATCTGCTTTCCTCAGCCGCTAGTAGTTCTTCTTTCCAGGTTCCTGGGTGTGAGTCCTTTTTCTTTTGAAGTGGATTCCCTGCTGTGATCTGTTCGGTTTTATCAATTTTTATGCAAGTTTTTGACCCTCTTGCATGTAGTTCAAACGATCTCGGTTTTTGCTGAAATTTTTACTGTCTACTCACCGATCTAAGCTGATTCTATTTGAGTAGCATGCAGTCCAGAATTCCACCTTTTTTCGATGTTCTTTGGCAAAGAAAATCTGCTCTCGACAGACTTTGGTTTTCATTGTTGAATGGTTGGCTGTGTGGTATACCCCTGGAAATTATCTTGCTTTGTTTTGCTGCTGCTTTGGTCCTTATTTCCTTTCAGTTGCAGCAGCAGGTCTGCTCCCTATTTCCAACTCGGCTGCATCACAGCAGCCTGAACAGCAAGCATCTTTTCTGATTCTTGTTTCTTTATTTTTCTTTACTTACTGCAGACAGTCCCTTTCTCTTTCCCTTCTTTTGGTTGTTTGCTTTCCTTCTTTTGTTTCGATTACGATTAGCTCTTTTCGGTGCTTGATCGGATATGGGGCATTATTTCTATAAGCTTGATCATGTCCTCTCTTGGTTAATGTACTTCTTTCTCCAACTTCGCTTCTAGGAAATTTATGCTAATCTGATTTTCATTTTATAAGAACCTATCCGGTCAAATTGCAAAATCATTTTTAGATCGAAAGAGTGAATTTCTTGCTTCATAGCTTCTATAGCTATCGGAGAAGAAAGTTTTGTGGATACTCGGAGGCGATTTTCAAGAGAACGACATTCACCCCCCTCTGTCGCCATTTCGGTCCTACAGAGTGTGAACCGAAGTGTCGCTTCGGCGACCGAACGGGTGGCGCAGGACACAAGGTGAAGGAGCAGGAGAGGCATCAGTGCATGGTGGAGCGAGGGAGGCGGCGAGTGCTAGACGTTGGAGCGGCTGGCCGGTGACTTACTAGCGGCGAGGGTGCACGGTGGAACGGTTGGCCAGCAACGAGGGACAACGCAACACTGGCAAGAAAGAAGGAGACGACGTCAGCACGAACTTGACAAGGACAGTGGGCGAAGACGACGGCGAGGCTTCGAGCAACTCGGGATGCAAAAAATGGGAGGCGAGGCTCAACTTTTACACATAGACATCGAGGAGGCCAAGCTGGACACGGCACAGATTGGCTCGGAAACGATGGTGGGTTCCAAACGAAGAT
The DNA here is from genome assembly GCA_036346245.1 of Bonia amplexicaulis. Lineage (NCBI taxonomy): Eukaryota > Viridiplantae > Streptophyta > Magnoliopsida > Poales > Poaceae > Bonia > Bonia amplexicaulis. The sequence continues at coordinate 10,218,312 of CM070765.1, forward strand.
GACGAACAGTGCATCCATGCTGTGATGGATGGCGAGTGGCACTAAAGGGGATCGGACGGCAGACGCGGGTGGTGGCCCAGATGACCGACACGTTGACGGCGCGGGTAAAGTGGGCTGGCGGGTTGGGCTGAGAAAATGAATGGATTGGGCCATAGGGTTTCGGCCCAAGAGGCCTTTAAAGATTTTTAGCATTTTCCAATTTCAGAAATTTAATGAAATTCAATTGAATTCTAGAAAATAGCAAATAAATCCAAAAATCCTAGAAAAATTCAAAAACATTACTCGCATCACAAGGAATCCAAATAAAATAATTTTGGGGGTTAATTGAAGTTTAAATTAGTCACATTAAATCTTTTAAATTTCTAAAAATTCAAATTAAGCTTTAATTAATTCTAGAAAAATCCATATTGTGAATTTTATTTTAAAAGCTTCAAAAGGCTCTGAAAAAGGATGTTACAAAATCTATTGTGATTTGTTAATCATCGATTTATATTATTAAGAAAGGATTTTTTTTCATTCATGGCCGTAGCCTCATTTGTATGTATATATATTCCCTATATCAAACCAGGGGAATGCTTGAGCAATGCCCCTATCCACGTGTCTTGGATTGCTACTGTAGCTCTGCTCTGCTCCCAATAATTAGTGCACACAATTACTGTTAAACATGCTGATTAGCACTAACAATAATTGCATAGTGATAATCAAAGTATTAAACTAAGGCACTGCTACTGTAGCACTAGTGTGCACGATAATTTATTGCACTTGCATTTAATTAGTGCTTTAGTTATTGCTAATTAAAATCACAAGTCTTTTGCGAGATAAAATTCAGAATTTAAAAGCGAACATTCGTTGTCCGAATAAACTAAAAATTCCGTACAAAACTTTCCCTCGAACTGCAAATGTACCATAGAAATTTGCCGCTTGAATTCATTCTGTACTGCGCAACAAAAATAATCGAATCCTATGCACGCGTTTTTTCCTACGCCATTTATCTCCACAAACCATACCAATGAGCATTTGTTGTCCAGATGAGTTGAAAATTTCACGCAAGACTTTCATTCGAGCCGCTTACATGACGTAGAAATTCACCGCTGGAATTTGTAACATCCTGAAAATTTGGAAATTCGAAAAATAAACATTTCTGTATTTATTGCTTTATAATTGTTTTGGAAATCAACTTTGAAAGCAATTCTTAAATTATGATCAAGGTCTCAAAAGGCCAAAGAAATAAAGTATTAGAAAACAAAGATTTTTAAATAAGAATCTGAAAAGATGATCCAGTGCAACAAGGAATATAGTTGGTCCCAAATTCCAAATAAAGAAAAGAGAGGAGGAAATAAAAATCAATATATATATATATGTAAATATATCTATATGGATATATAGAAAATAGAAATAACATAAAGGGTTTTTAATGAAGAAATAGATGCAAACAAGCTCCTCATAAAATTAGGATTAAAATATATATATATATACATATATGAAAACACATATAAAAGGAAGAAATTAAATGAAGAAGTAAAAGAAAAATAAATAAATAAATAAAAAGGGTGTCACCACGACCCGCCCACCCAACCCCAACCCAACGCGCACCCCAGGCGCCTGTTTTCTTCCAGCGCTCGCCTCGGCGCCGCTCGGACAACAAATCTCATCCCTTCGGACGATGGATTCCTTGAAGACACGGGACACCGCGCCGAGCACTTCTCCCGCGCCCGCGCCACACCTACCGTCGCTCGGCGCTTTTCCTCAGCGTGGCGTCCATGCACTTCCGCCGCCGCGGTTTCTCCCCAACCGCCAGCGTGATCATCATCGCCCTGCCCGCCTCCCCCCCTTTGCTCGCCGCTCGTAGAAAAGACTACGGGGAGGCACTCGATGCCGCTCTTCTCCCGCGCCCTTAAGACCTTCCCAGAGCCCCATTGTCCTCCCCACACCTCATCTTCCTCCCACCAAGCAATTGCGCTCCAACGCCGAACCACCGCTGGCCAGAGCTTCTTCCTCGGCTCAGGCCATCTTCCTCCCGCAGACTCACGCCCTAGAACCAAATCCTAGCTCCTACACCATCTCCGGGACCCCACAAACCCATCCCGGCCTTCCCGCACCTCCCACCGGCCGTGCCTTGCCGGCACGGAGACCCCTTGGACCCACCTCAGGCATCCTCGGCCTCCACCGCCTCAGTCATCGGCTTCCCGTGACCCTGCGATGCATTTCCGAAGCTGACCGAGCCTCTTGACCACCCATCGCCGACGTCACCACCCTCGCCGCCATCGCCACCGCAACCCGCCCGCTTCCCGAGCCACCTCAAAGAATATATCGCCCTTAAGGGGTAGGCAAAGCCTCCCAGACCCTTAATAAGCGATAACTCTCTCCCAGAACTCCCGGTGGCAGCCGAGCCCCGGCTCCGCAGCCGGGTTGAGTTTTGCGTTTTATTCCGCTGACAAGTGGGCCCCACTGTCGTGCGCAATGACCGGAGGCGGCATTGTCGAGGCGAGCCAGCGACAAGTGGGTCCACGCCCAATGGGACCCACCGTCGCTGATTTCTGGAGGGTCACTACCATCACGGGCCCCAGCGTCGTGACCGCCACCGTCGGCGCTGCGTGGGTGGCTCACTTGTCGATGGACCCCACTGTCGAGTTTAATGATTTTAGGAATTTATTTAAACTGAAAACTTTGAAATGTTATAACTTCTTCATTTTAATTCCAAATCGAGTGAGACAAATTGCTAAATTTGTTTAAATTCAAGATCTATCCAATGGAACCGAAATCATAATTTTTAGAGTTCATTTCAATTTCTGGTGTTATTTGGATTGATTTGTTGCTTTTCTTTTATGCAAATTTTCGCCCTTGGTTAAAATAGCGTCACGAGGCACAAGAAAGAGGAAGCGGAGGCAGCAATGACCCCGGCACCCACCTCCAAGAACCTTGTGACCAAGGCGAGTTACCACTTTGACCATATTGAACCCAGTTTATACAAATTATTTCCTTTTAAAATTATCCATGTGCATGCTTTATTTCATGTGTTATATCATGTTCAGATTTTCAGAATGTAGTTATACACCCAATAATATGCTTGCTAGTATTACCCGTTGAGACATGTTGATATATGTGAACCTTGTCGCCATAGTAAAACTAGTATAAAATAGGTTTCTCCAATTAGAGTATAATGTAGCGAATTGCTTAGTCATGCTAGTTGACTGAGGACATAGTTGTCCCAAAACGCTCACATACTGTCTGAAAAATGATTTGGGCGATCGGGGTGGGACCGGTGGTGAAATGCTTGGAACTATTATTTTATGTCCCAAAAATCCCCAAACTTGCTTAGTATCGGGTGGATGATTAGAAATTTGGTATGTGGTGCGGTGGGAGCACAAAAATTATGGAATGGTAGAACCACCGGATAGCTCTAAGGACCGAATCTTGTCATGTTAGCAGGTGTAAACAGTACAACCACATGTCGCTTGCACATGGCGTTGGCTTACTTTTGTTCCATTGTGATACTTTGATGACCGATAACAATTGGCCCTAGGGCCCTTTTGTAAACTATTGCCCGACGTGGCGTATTTCAAACTTTGATTTGTAATATTTGATGTATCTTGTGTATGTATGAATCGAATGTATGTGCACTAACTCGATCGAGGATTAGTGCAATAATCCTGAGGATTTCGGATTGAAAAATCCGGGTCCGATAGAGTGATATCGATGCATCTGTTGTAGGGTAAAAGCCTTAGTATGGACGTTAGACAAGGGATAGGATTATACTCTTACAAAACTTATGAAAAGAGTTTCCCAAAATATAGCGTATTATTTCTTGTCCTATCCTCCTTAGTTCTGCTCTATTCTATCTTCATTGAATATTTTAAAATGTTACTAACACTAGTAATTCTTTCCACGGATGGCGGGATATCGCGGAAGGCAACGGGACTTCCTTTCTCACGGCCTCCCCAGGGAGTTCACCGACCTCCTCCATGACTTTTTGCACCACACAGGCTATAAGGACCAGCCCATGTACTGCATGGCCGCAAGGCCGTGGCAGTGGAGTGGAGGCGGGTGGTTGAGGTGTTCATCTACGCCAAGAGCAAGCAGGATCCCCTCCGTCTTCGGACCGAGCACACCGAGAGCACCGGGTGGCGGCCATCCAGATCACGACACGTCTCGCCATTGCCCGACTCTGCGGCGTATACAAGACCAACTGCAGCACGCCATTCTTCTACTTCCCACCGCGCCCGGGAGGTGCGCGGTCTACGAGACCTACAGCCGGTTCGAGGACAACCCGTGCTTCGATCCAGGTTGATCTCACCAGCTATGGGCTCGGCACACACCCGCTCTGGAGAGATCACCACTCTCCGCGCACCTCGTCTCCGGCACGGAGATGGCGACCCTCGGGGAGCGGCTTGCTCGATGCGGCGGGCCTTGGCGGCCAAAGCGGCAGCGGCCATGGCGCGAAGCGCGATCACAGCGGTCAGGCTCTGCGCCACTCCAGCACCCAGCGCCCGGCCGGCCCGAGGCGCGGCGGACCCGCACCACTGCTCACCGCGCAAGAGCGTGCGACCTCCGGGACCACGGTCGACTCTTAGCCACGGAGGGTCACACCGCAACCCGCAGCCGCTCACGTTCGAGGCCCGGCCTCCGAGTTTAGCGGCGGTCGGTCCGCTCCCGATCGCCGACTTCTGACCCCTCCGGCCCGGCGCGGATACATGGAGGAGTAGATCGGATGGTGCGGTACTTGCATGATGTAGCGCAAGTACTAAGGGTGTATCGTAGCATGTCGTCCAAGACCTTCTGTATCGTAGTAGCTATTCCGTCGAACTTTAATTAATTATGTTGTAATTGTATGTCTAGCCTAGAAGCTGGCTATGTGGTGTTTTATTCTATGAAACCGGCCTTGTGTTTAAAATTGCTTTTGTCGTTTATCTTGTTGGCTTTTATTTGCTGAGTTGGCAGTCTTCTTTTGCTTTGCCTAGCATTAGTGCTAAGTCAATCGTATGTATAAATATAGCTGCAGATGGCGGCCCGAGGGTAACTAGGGCCTAGACTCATGCCACCCACAACCAGGTGAGGTCGACTCCACCCACAGGGTCTCGCCCGACAGGCGTGGACCAACTCAAGACCAAGGAGCCGACCTCCCACCCCACCGACAAATCCCACGATGGCACGGTCATGGCGCGGCAAACCCGATTCTTGCAAGCCATTGTTAATGGGCGACAGGTGGCTCGGCCGGTCCGGTGACTGGCCGATTTTGAAGAACCCGCACCTCACCTTCTCCTCTGGCGAACCTCTCGAAGCCGAGGATTGGCTTGGGATCTTGAAGGAAGCTGCGCCTAGCCAAGTGCGCGGAAGAAGACAAAGTGATATTCGCAGCTCATCGGCTCGGGAGGAGGCGGCAAGCGGTGGGAAAACTACCTTGCCGCTAGAGGATGAAAGAGACCTCCACGAGACAATGACATGGAGGCCATACCATGGACCGAATTTAAGGCGGCATTCAAGTCCAACTTCATTCCGGTCAGTAATGAGGATGAAGAAGAACGAGTTTCGTACCCTCAAGCAGGGAACATGTCGGTTAACGAGTACCTTACCAAGTTCACACAGCTTGCACTTCACGCCCGAGGGACGTGAGAGAGGAGGAGGAGAAAATTGATGATTCTTTGAGGGTATGAATGAAGAGCTAAGGGTGCCGATCGTCCAAGACTTTCCAGCTTTCATCAAGCGGTGAACAAGGCGATCACGGAAAGCGAGAGGAAGAACTTGGAGGCGGTATGGCGCAAAATAGCGATCTGGCCACAAGGAAGGTTTGTCCAAAGGCTCTTCAACAACTCTAACTTCTCAAGGCGAACAGTTCAAACCCTCGGCCTCATCGCTAATCCCATGGCGGTTCAATGCAAGGGCGCCAAAATGTTGGCTCAGTCGGACCACAAGCTATAAGTGCTTGACTACGGTGAAAAGGGGCACTTTGCCAATAGATGCCCACACAAGAAATGCCCTTGTTCGCGGTCAAGCCTCAGCGCCCGACAAGGGACCTCAGACATCTCAGGCCAGTAGAAATGCCCCAATGCCCAACCGTGGTAGGGTCAACCATGTCACGGCGGAAGAAGGCGAGGAAGCAGCGGGAGTCCTAATGGGTGCGTTCTCTCAAGTCCATACCAGCACAAACTCTATTTGATTCGAGAGCTTTGCATTCATTTATATCCAAGGGTATCTTGACAAACTAGGGTTATCTACCTATCCTCTAAAGAGGCAGATGGTGCTTAAGTCACCGGTATGATTCTGACTACCTTAGTGTGCCACAGGGTAACAATCGTCATGGAAAGGTGCGACTTTCCGGCAGACTGATAGTGCTAAGTTCCCAGACTACGGATATTATACTAGGAATGGTGGTTAGCGGATATAAAGGAGTTATAGGCGTGCCTCCGGGCGATAAAGTGACTAAATGTCTTGGAATGACCATAAATGTGAAAGTGGACCAACCATACCGGGGGCGTGCAATATATTATTGTGAAGATGTACCCTTAGAGGAATGATGGTGGTACAACACTATCCGGAAGTATTCCCTGAAGACCTACCCGGCATGCCCCCAGACAGAGACCTAGAGTTTGTTATTAATTTGAAGACAGGTGCCGCTCCTATTTCCAAGAGGCCATATAGGATGACGGTGGAAGAAGCTGGAAGAGTCAAGACCCAACTCAAGGAAGCTGCAGAAAAGGATTCATCGGACCCAGTTCCTCACCACAGGGATCTTGATTACTATTTGTAAAAAAGGATGGCACAGACTAGGATGTGTGTGGATTAGGGCATTAAATGAAGTAACCATCAAGAATAAATACCCCCTTCCGAGGATCGATGATCTATTTGACCAACTTGGTGGAGCCACCATCTTCTCTAAAATAGATCTGAGATCGGGTTACCACCATCTGAAAATTAGGGCTGAGGATTATATGCTAGTGCTAGAGAAGCTAAGAGAACATCAGTTATATGCCTAGTGCTAGAGAAGCTAAGAGAACATCAGTTATATGCTAAAATCTGACAAATGTGAATTACGGCTAAGTGACATCGACTTCCTAGGACATATAGTGTCATGAAGAGTATCGATTGACCCCGCCAAGATTGCGGCGGTGACCAATGGAAGCCACCCTCCTCCGTTACTGAAGTGCAAAGTTTTCTGGGATTGGCAGGATACTACAGAAGATTCATAGAGGAATTTTCTAGAGTAGCCAGGCCATTGACCCAACTACTCAAGAAGGAACAGAAGTTTGAATGGACCAAAACCTGCGAAGGAAGCTTTCAAGAGCTCAAGAAAAGATTGACTACCACCGGTGCTAGTCCTACGATGTCATAAAGATTTTGAAGTATCTTGTGATGCTTCCATCAAGGACTAGGATGCGTCTTGATGCAAGGAGGCAAGGTCGTGGCATATGCATCTAGGCAACACCGTCCTCATGAGGCTAACTACCCCACCCATGATCTGGAATTAGCATCAGTGGTTCATGCCTTAAAAATCTGGAGGCATTATCTGATCGGCAACCACTGTGATATATATACAGACCACAAGAGCCTCAAGTATTTCTTCACCCAGTCACATCTTAATCTGAGGCAAAGGAGATGGCTAGAGTTAGTTAAAGATTATGACACAGTGTCCACTATCACCGAGCAAGACCAGCGTGGTGGCGGATGCCTTAAGCGAAGGCTTATTGCAATACCATTATGGTGCAAGACAGCAGTATGAGCTATACAAGGAATTGAGGGCCTTGAATTTGGAAATAGTGGAAGAAGGCACCCTAGCAACAATGGAAATACAGCCAAGTATAGAAGAGAGAATCATTGCTGCACAACAAGGGGACCCGACTGCTTTGAGAATAAGAAAATTAATGGAAGTAGGAAAGGCGCCTAAAATGTCGTAGATCAACAAGGGTTTTGAGGTGCTGAACACGTATCTTTGTACCTCACCAGAGGGCCTTAAGGAACGGTACTCAAGGAAGCTCATAGCTCGGCATATTCTCTCCATCACAGGAGCACAAAGATGTATCGGGACATGAAGCAGTGGTCTTGGTGGCCCACGTATGAAGAGGACATCGCCGAACATGTAGCTTTCTTGTGATGTGTGTCGAGGGTGAAGGCTGAACATCAGAGACCAGCAGGATTGCTACAGCCATTACAAGTACCCCAGTGGAAGTGGGAAGAAGTAGGGATGGATTTTATCACGGGTTTCCCGAACAAGGTCGGATACGACTCCATTTGGGTCGTGGTGGATAGGCGACCAAGGTTGCCCATTTTATCCCTGTCAAGACAACTTACAAGGGAGACAAATTGGCAGAACTATACATGTCCCGCATCGTGTGCTTACACGGTGTGCCAAAACGGATAGTCTCAGATCGAGGGTCCCAGTTTACCTCGCATTTCTGGGCTAGCCTACATGAAGCCCTTGGCACCCATCTGGATTTTAGCACCGCCTACCACCCCCAGACGGATGGTCAGACAGAGAGAGTAAATCAAATATTGGAAGATATGCTGCGGGCTTGTGCCCTAGAATTCTCTAAGGACTGGGATAAGTGTCTGCCGTACGCAGAGTTCGCCTACAACAACAGCTACCAAACCAGCCTTCAGATGTCCCCTTTTGAGGCATTATACGGAAGAAAGTGCCGCACCCCTTTACATTGGTCAGAAGTAGGGGAAGGGTACATATTTGGGCCTGATACTCTGAAGCAAGCGGAAGAGAAAGTTCGCCTGATCAGAGATCGGTTATTGGCTACCCAGTCTAGACAGAAGAGTTATGCAGATAAAAGGAGAATGCCATTAAGTTTTGAAATCGGAGACCATGTCTACTTGAAGGTGTCACCCCTACGAGGAATCAGACGATTTAAAGTCAAAGGCAAACTTGCCCCTCGTTATGTTGGACCATTTCCGATCATAGCTAAGAAAAGAGAGGTGGCTTATCAGCTTGAATTGCCTGCAAATCTAGCAGATGTACACAACGTCTTCCATGTGTCTCAGCTCAAGAAGTGTCTTCGGGTACCAGAGGATCAAACCCCGATGGAAGCAGTGGAGCTCGAGAGCGACCTGACCTACAAGGAGCGTCCAATTAAGATCTTGGACACTGTGGAAAAGAAGACCAGGAATCAAACCATCCGCACCTGCAGAGTGCAATGGAGTCATCACTCAAAGAAGGAGGCTACCTGGGAAAGCGAAGACCAGCTAAGAAGAGATTACCTGAACTATTCACCGGCTAAGGTGAATCTCGGTCGAGATTCTCTTTAAGGGGTAGGTTTGTAACATCCCGAAAATTTGGAAATTAAAATAAACATTTCTGTATTTATTGCTTTATAATTGTTTTGAAATCAACTTTGAAAGCAATTCTTAAATTATGATCAAGGTCTCAAAATGCCAAAGAAATAAAGTATTAGAAAACAAAGATTTTAAATAAGAATCAAAAGATGATCCATGCAACAAGGAATATAGTTGGTCCCAAATTCCAAATAAAGAAAAGAGGAGGAAATAAAATCAATATATATATGTAAATATATCTATATGGATATATAGAAAATAGAAATAACATAAAGGGTTTTAATGAAGAAATAGATGCAAACAAGCTCCCCATAAAATTAGGATTAAAATATATATATATATATATATATATATATATGAAAACACATATAAAAGGAAGAAATTAAATGAAGAATTAAAAGAAAATAAAAAAAAGTCACTACCGACTCGGCCCACCAACCCCTACCAACCCTGTACCGCACCCAAGCAGACTGCTTTTTCTTCCCGCCTCCTCCTCGCTCGCCCTTTTCCTTTGCAGCAGCACCAGCCCTTCGCCCGCCCGCCTGCCCGGCTCGCCTCGCGCCCGCTCGGACGACAAATCTCTCGTCCCTTCGGACGATGGATTCCGCCCGGCAATGACACACCGCCGCCCCATGCACTTCTCCCAGCGCGCGCCGCACACCGCTGTGCTCGGCTGCTTTTCCTCCGCATGGCGTCCATGCACTTTGCTGCCGCCCGGTTTCTCCCCAAACCGCTGTTGACGCCACCGCCTTGCCTCGCCTCGCCCCCTACGCCGCTCCGCCACTCGCAAAAATCGCGCACGGGAGGCACTCGATCCGTCTTCTCCCAGCGCCTTAAGACCTTCCCAGAGCCCCATTGTCCTCCCCACACCCTCATCTTCCTCCACCCAAGCAATTACGCTCCAACGGCCAACCACCGCCGCCCGAGCTTCTTCCTCAGCTCACCATCTTCCTCCCCAGACTCACGCCCTAGAACCAAATCCTAAGCTCCTACACCATCTCGGGACCCCACAAACCCATCCCGGCCTTCCCGCACCTCCTACCGGCCGTACCTCGCCCGCACGGAGACCCCTTGACCGCCGCAGTGCATCGCCATGGCGACCCACCTCCCATCCTCGGCCTCACCGCCTCAGTCATCGGCTTCCCGTGACCCTGCGACGCATTTCGGCCGACCGAGCCTCTTGACCACCCATCGCCCGACGTCACCACCCTCGCAGCCTCGCCACCGCTACCAGTAGCTTCCCAGAGCCACCTCAAAGAATATATCGCCCTTAAGGGTAGGCAAAGCCTCCCAGGCCCTTAGCTAGCGCAGCCCAACTCTCCCCCAAACTCCCCGGCCTGCTCGAGCCCCAGCCCGGCCGGGTTGAGTTTTCTGCGTTTATTCCGCGACAAGTGGGCCCCACTGTCGTACCGCAATGACCGAGAGGCCGTTTGTCGAGCGAGCCAGCGACAAGTGGGTCCATCGCCGATGGGACCCACCCGTCGATGATCTTTGGAGGGCTGAGTCACTACCATGCGGGCCCCATCGGTCGCCGACCGCCACCCGTCAGCGCCTGCGTGGGTGGCTCCTTGTCGATGGCCCCACACGCCGAGTTTAATGATTTTAGGAATTTATTTAAACTGAAAACTTTGAAATGTTATAACTTCTTCATTTTAACTCCAAATCGAGTGAGACAAATTGCTAAATTCGTCTAAATTCAAGATCTATCCAATGGAACCGAAATCATAATTTTTAGAGTTCATTTCAATTTCTGGTGTTATTTGGATTGATTTGTTGCTTTTCTTTTTATGCAAATTTTCGCGCCCGGTTAAAATACCGTATGAGGCACAAGAAGAGGAAGCAGAGGCAGGTGACCCCAGACCCACCTCCAAGAACCTTGTGACCAAGGCGAGTTACCACTTTGACCATATTGAACCCAGATTTATGCAAATTATTTCCTTTTAAAATTATCCATGTGCATGCTTTATTTCATGTGTTATATCATGTTCAGATTTTCAGAATGTAGTTATACACCCAATAATATGCTTGCTAGTATTACCCGTTGAGACATGTTGATATATGTGAACCTTGTCGCCATAGTAAAACTAGTATAAAATATGTTTCTCCAATTAGAGTATAATGTAGCGAATTGCTTAGTGATGCTAGTTAACGGGGACACTTAGTTGTCCCAAAAACGCTCACATGCAATATGAAAAATGATTTGGGCGGTCAGGGTGGGACTGACTGGTGAAATGCTTGGAACTATTATTTTATGTCCCAAAAATCCCCAAACTTGCTTAGTATCTGGGTGGATGATTAGGGGGCTGGTATGTGGTGCGGTGGGAGCACAAAAAATTATGGAATGTGGTAGAACCACCCAGATAGCTCTAAGGACTGAATCTTGTCATGTTAGCCCGTGTAAAACAGTACAACCACATGTCTGTAAAATACAACTTGGCTAAGTAGCGGTATCGAAACTCCCCGACTCATCTCACCGGTAGTGGATAGGCGTGGTTATACAAGGGCAGAGGAGGCCTAAAGGGACACCGAGTGGAGGGTGGCGTTCACCACCATACTAGCATTGGGGAGTGGAGCCCGCATAATGCTAGCGGTAGTGGTGAACATCCCGTACAACGTATGGGACCCACCGCAGTGGGAACGACCCATAGGGTGAGATGACTAGTGGAACTAGATATTACGACAGTTATGTGATGATTCGCTTGACCACGACCAAGGAATCGGTGGGGCAATCGGTGGATTATCGCTTGTGGTGAAAGTGTACACACTCGTAGAGTCAAAACTATTCGAATAGCCGTGCCGCGGTCATGGGCGAACATGGGATACTTAACGGATATAGTTACATTTGAAATGGTTTGTGAAGGAATGGAAAATAGAGGCGATGGGCGCCTAGTTTGGATTTGGCACGGGTTTTGTCCCATTGGTATGTTAAGTGGCTATAATGAAAGTTGCAATATGGTGCGAGATGCTATGTAACGGTGGATGGTATCGTATCGCTATTACAAAGGCTGTACTTTACTTTACCCTTTTAAAAGCTGCTAGATCATAGGGATTTTAATTATGGTATTCACATGCAATTTTTGGCAAACAACCAAACCCCTGCCTTCCCTTGATCTAGCCTAGCATGTAATTTACTGCATTATGTGTGGTAACTTGCTGAGCACGGTGGATAGTGTGGTCACACTCGCAATATCAAAACAGAGACAGGAACGCAGGTCATTATGATCATGAAGATGCTTTTGAATTTATTCCGATAACACATCAAAAATAAACTCAATACATGTATTTTTTGTCCTACACCGATCGTTAGTGCTCCGAGGATTTGGATTGAAAAATCCAGGTCCGACAAATTTATTCCGATTACACAACAAAAATGAAACTCACCACACGTCCCCGACCTTTCCCGACCTTCGAGCTACGGCGACATGACGGATAGCACATATCGCCTATCACACCTTTTGAGCTTAGAGAAGGATTTATTTTTTTCAAAAACAAGTTATTAGTGTCTATTTTTTAAGAAAAAACCACTATAGGTTACATATATGAATAATCTGTATTTTTATTTTAATTTACGCGATAACTAGCGTGCCGTGCCGCTGCTAGAATAAGTGACGGAGGGAGATCCAGACCTACGTATCTCGTTGGAAATTTCCAGATGTGCTTGTTTTCACCGTATACGTCACCTTGTATAATATCTTAACATGATGTAGCATGATTGCACTAAACCTAAATGATTCCTCAGCTCTGTGCGCATATGGATCCTAACAACACTCGTTTGAAAATCCAGGTATTATATACATCATCGGCAAATCTTAAGATGATGGGAGTTTGATAGATATCATTCAGATATTTTCTTCTAAACAATTATTTAAATTTTTTATCTTTGAATATGCACGAAGATTCATGCACCGCCATCTCCACCTTCTTCTCCGGCGACACCTTCTTCCTCCTCTCTAGCGATCGCTTCTTCCTCCTCTCCGGTGACCCATTCTTCCTCCTCGCCAGCTACCACTTCTTCCTTATCTTTGGCGACTTGAGGGGAGAATCCCGCCACCTACACCTAGGGTTCACCGTTCCCGGGCATAGAAGGAGGCCGGGGTGGTGGCCAGACGGTGGGCGGGGTAGGAAGGTGGTGGGCGGTGCCGGAGGGCGGTAAAGGTGGAGGAGGGGGCGGTGCCGATGACGAGGAGGGGCCGGTTCGGAGGGCGACGAGAAGGGGCGGGGTCGGGATGGTTTGGGTTAGGGGTTATATAGTAAGGGAAAAGGGTAAGGACCGTTGGATCTTATTCTGAGGGTCACAAATTTGAATGATTGTTTGAAAGAAAATATCCGGATGATTACTATACACATCCAAGATGATGTTACAAGCATGCTTTATTTTGCTCAAGACGTCCTAACTGGTATATAAAAAGTGCTAGAGGGGAGGATGAAAAGTATCCGATGCAACCGGCAATACAAGTTCATGCGCTTCATTTCAGGAACTACACTCCCGATACATTCTACGTCAATAAGGTAGTTTTTACATAATGTAGATGTTGTAGATCCATCGGTCAAAACTATATACTAGAGTTGTAGTATCTATTGTAGTTTTTACATAATGTAGATGTTATAGATCTTGTTGTGCAATGTCTACCGCTGAAAATACCCTAAGGAGACACCCATGCCTGCTCCCATGGCTTCTGCTAGATATGTGTCCTATATAGATTATCATTTCAGACCAGCAGGTTAATTAATACCACCAAGGGTATTAATACCACGGGGGAGCTCGAGTGCCGTGGAACCCCAGCGCGATACCTTCCCTCCATGGGTCCCACCTTCTATCGCGCCTGGCCAAATTGTGCCTCGCTGGGGGTGGTACCGTGCTACTAGATTCTGCTGCGGTTGAGTGGCGCAGTAGAAGCGCCGGCTGGTGGTTCTTTTGCTCGGCTAGATTTATAATTTTATATTGTATAAGACTAATTTCAAAATTAAGGTGACACAATAGAACCAAATAAAAAAAGTTAGGGAGCGATGGGTTTATAATTTTTTTCTTTAGAATTCAAATGCTACTATCCATCTTTTTACACACGTGAGTGTAACTCGGTAGGATTTTTGTGAGGTCGTAGATTTATCTCTAATCTATATTTTTTAGACGTGTGTTAAGGAGACGCACTTGTAGCATCCATAGTGTGTGCGTGTGTGCACCTATTTATAATAATAAAAAGATATGCTGAATATTGTGACTACACATCGCAGATGGATATTAAGGCTTTGTTCAAAAAGTGTCGTGGGTTTTGGTTTTTAGCTTATTGCAAAAATTGAGGGGTAAATGACACTCATGTTGAAAAGTTACTCTGTTTAAAGGGTGTGTCTAAATATCATCCGGATATTTTCTTTCTAACAATCATCTAAATTTAGGACCGTTGGTTAGAGATTCAACTGCCCCTTTTGGAGGGGAGATTTTCTTTGGAGGGGGAGAATTCATGGTCGTTGGATCTTTAATCCAACGGTCACAAATCTGGATGATAGTTAGGTAGAAAATATCCGGATGATATTTATCAACACCCCTGTTTAAATAGTTTTTGCAGTGACTCATATAAATAACTTGTAGAAACTACCTTGAAAATCTACTCTATTTAAAAGCTGCTTTCTAAAAATAAAAGCTAAAAGTTATTTGAAGCAAGACCTAATTACGGGCTATCAATTGGTGGTGGCCTCGCGGTTCTACGTATGTGATGTATGCTGCATCTTGAATATTGCGACTGCACATCGACGGATGGATATTAAGGAACCTCCGGTCAGTATAACGTGTATTATTATGGGAGCTTACGAAAGAGCTTCTGATTAGTGTAGACGTAGATAAAAAATAGAATAATGGAATGAGTCGAACCTAAGATGCCATCTTGTTGTTAGTTGTTATAACACCAGTCACCCTACTGTTAATCACAATTCACAAAATCACAGGTGGATTGGATATTGATGTACATTCACAGCGTGCACCATTTTCTACTCTCATGATAGTGATGTTCGAAGCAGTAAAGCCAAAATTTATGTAAGGAATCTTTGAAACAAAGCTGGATAGGATTTCTGTCCAGTCGCTTTGCGTGTGATGACTTGTGAGCACTTGCATGTATGCGTGCAGCCATTGCTCACCTTGCATACGTACGTAAAACGCCGCGGTGCCATATACCACCATAGCCATGGCGCTCCTCCCGCGCTTTGCCGCATCAGCTCTGATAGTTGAGGTGCTAGTGGCCATCTCATTTGCACACGCGGCCGCCACGGCCGCGCCAAGCAACTCCTTCGACCTGGCGGCGCTACTGGCGTTCAAAGCCCAGGTTTCTGACCCGCTCGGCGTCCTGCACAGCAACTGGACAGCCCACGTCTCCTTGTGCAGTTGGGTTGGCGTGTCATGCAGCAGACACCATCACCGCCGGGAGATCGTCACCTCCCTGGTGTTACCCGGAGTGCGGCTCGGCGGCAACCTCGCACCCCAGCTTGGTAACCTCTCCTTCCTCTCCCTCCTCAACCTCAGCAATAACGACCTCACCGGGCCCATCCCCGCCGACCTCGGCCGGTTGCTCCGCCTTAGATCCATGGACCTGTCGGGGAATCGTCTGTCCGGCGCTATCCCTACCACCATCTACAACCTCAGCAGGCTCGAGAGCCTCGACTTGAGCGTTAACAACCTCATCGGAGGGATCCCCATCCCCCCAGGCCCAGAGGTACCGGAGACGCTGCGCGGCCTCCGGATCCTAAGCCTACGGAGCAACGACTTGACAGGGCCCATACCGGAGAGCCCTATTCAACGACACGATGGAGCTGAGGTACCTACACCTCGGGTATAACAGCCTCTCGGGAGGCTTCCCGGTGACCATTAGCTTCCTGCCCAAGGTCACCGCATTTTCTTGCAAGAGAACAGCTTGTCCGGTCCCGTGCCGCCAACGCTGCTCAATGTGTCCACTCTGCAAGCACTGAGCCTTTCCAAAAACAACCTCTCAGGAGCCATCCCGGCCACGGCTGGCAACGGGAGTACAACCATGTTGTTGGAGCACTTGAGTCTACACTGGAATCAGTTCTCCGGGCCGATTCCTTCGTGGCTGGCCAATTGCTTGCACCTCACTAGTCTCTCTCTATCTTACAACTACTTGAGCGGCACCATACCTGAATGGCTAGGGACACTGCAACGCCTCACCTCCATCGCCCTTGGCATGAATCGTCTTGTTGGTAACATACCACCAGAGTTGGGCAACATCACGGGATTAGTCACCTTGGACATGACTATGTGCTTGCTGGAGGGAGAGATACTGCCAGAGTTAGGACGGTTAACGCGGCTTGACTGGCTAAATCTCGGGATCAATCTCCTTAACGGTGAAATCCCAGCGTCTCTCGGCAACATGTCAGCCATTACCGCTTTAGAAATGTCTCAAAACAACCTGACCGGGCAGGTGCCCACGACATTGGGGAACCTGAAAGAGCTCTCTTACTTCGGGATCACCTGGAATTTCCTTGAAGGCAATCTCAACTTTCTTAGCGCTCTTTGCCAGTGTACCAACATGTGTTGGATTGATCTCTAGGCTAACTGCCTCCGAGATTTTAGGGAGACCGAGTCTCCACCCACGCGCCTTGATCGGAGGCGGTTGCCAACTTCTTTTGGTTTCGGTCCCGATCACCTAGCGCCATAACAAATAAAGAGGGCTTCGGCAGGGACGCAGACACGAGTAGCCCTAACAAGCCCGATCTGTAACGGGCGCTTTTGGTGAACGAAGGCCGACGACCTCGCTGCCGGCCATCTCCACCACCGCCGTCTTCGTCTTCTTCTCCGCCGCCGACCGACCACCTCGCCGTCCCCTTCACCGACCACAACCCCCACTTCACCCTCATGGCTTCTTCTTCCGGCTCGGGTTAGTACTCATGATTCCGCTTTATTAATTTAATTAGGTGTTCTTGATTTGATCTAGGGATTAAGATTTTGTTGATGCTTAGATTTAGAAATAAAACTATCAACATGCAGAAGCTCCAGATATGCAGGAATTCCTTCATCGGAACCCTCCCAGAGTTCCTGGGAAACCTGACAGGGCTGCAGTACTTCTTGGCGTGTGAGAATCAAATCACTGGCAGCGTGCCTCCCGTGCTGTCTAATCTAAGCAACCTCTTCTTGTTAGATCTCCGTCAGAACCAACTAACCGGGAGAATTCCAGTACCTATCGCAAGTATGAACTATCTTCAGACGCTTGACCTCTCTAGAAACAACCTGACTGGCGGCATACCAAGACAAGTCGGCAGAATGGGCCACTTACAACAACTGAACCTCGATTCTAATAACTTGCTTGGCCCAATACCGGACAGCATCGGCAACCTGAGCATGCAACTACGAATTCTGACGCTATCACGCAATATGCTTTCATCAAGCATACCCCTAAGCTTATGGAGCAACGAGAATCTTCAGCAGCTTGACCTGTCTCGCAACTCCTTCAGTGGCTCTCTACCAGCTGAAGTCCGAAACCTATATGGTGTGCTACACTATATGGTGTATATTATTATGTAGTTGTATCTAAACATACAGGTGATATGGTTTAATATCGAAATGCATGAACAGAGTGCGGCATGGCGGGGAAAGCATCGCGGAAGAGTGATGTTTTCAGCTACGGCATCACGCTCTTGCATGTATTCACAGGGAAGAATCCAATGGATCCCATGTTCGTCGGGGAGCTTAGCCTGCGATGGTCGGTCAGTCAAGCTTTTCCTTCCAGACTCGCTCATGTTGTGGATAGCCACCTACTAGAATACGACGACGATGACGATGAATTTACTACTGGAAACGGCCACTACTACAAAAAATCTAATACTAGACGGCCAATCATAGACGGTTTGACAAAACCGTCTGTGACCGACACTAACACGAGCGGTTTTAATTTGGACACCGTCTGTGTAGGCGACGTCGGAGAAGATGAGTATCACGGCGGTTGTTACCGATGAACCGTCGTGATACTTTTAGTATCACGACGGTGCGTATTAAAACCATCGTGATAATCTGAATTATCACGACGGTTTGTAATAAAAACCGTCATCATAATAACAACCAATCAAATTAAATGCAGAGAGGGGATCACAAATAAAAGGCAAATTTATTAATTTCAATTCGAGGCAAATTTATTACAAAAGTCGCAGAGATAAAGAGATTCCCAGATTCTAATCTTCTGGGCTTCGTACGCTTCTTCTTCGACTTTGGGACTTGGAGGAGCGCCCGCTGAGTTCTCAAACGCCGTTAAGATTGTCATTGTCCTCAGCACTTCCTCCTCCAGCAGTGGCAAATGATCAGTAGCGTACGTCATAATCTCGTAGAGGATAGCATTATAAGATTCCTCACAATCTGTCGTTTCTGTTTGAACGGCAATGCTATCCATTAGTCTCTCCAATGCCACAATAGCTTCTTCCGCTTTGTGCACATTGTATATAAGAACCAGGGTGAGGGCTGTTTCCCTGTCTTGAGCGGCAGCGAGAAGCCTCCGTCGACGGCGGATGATCAGGTCGAGCTGACGGATGCAAGAAAGTTGGGGAAGGAGAGCAGGGCGTGACCGAGAAGTTCTTTGCAGATGTAAATTGTCGGCACTGTGTAAGATTCCGACCGAACAACTCTTGATGAACAGATGAGAGGAAGGAGATGATCACAGTACTAGAATCCATATTGGTAGTAAGAACAGTATAGTAGGAGATGTGATCACAAGAACAACACAGATGAGAGGACGATGACGTATGTACAAGACACAGCGCATATTTAACCTTCAAAGATGCGGTTCAGATACCAAACATTAATGAAATAGACGCTCAGATAACGAAGGAGATACGTTACGAAACACAAGAGATATGTTCGACTTTTCATTATCACAGACGGTTTTAATTTAAACACCGTACGTGTTAGCGCGTCATAAGCGGTTTTAATAAACAACCGTCGTGAAAAGTGGTTATCGCAGACGGTTTTCTATTAAAACCCGTCGTGAAAAGCTGGTTATCGCAGACGGTTTTTAATAAACAACCGTCTGTGAGCAGCACATTAAATGCTTTGTGGCATTATCACAGACGGTTGTTTATTAAAAATCGCTGCGATAACCAGCTTTTCACAGACGGGTTTTAATAGAAAACCGTCTATGATAATTCACAGACGGTTTGTAATAAAAACCCGTCTGTGATAATGCCACAAAGCATTTAATGCGCTGCTCAGGCCGCATCGTCTTCATTTCGATCGAGATCTATAGCCACTGATGCGCACTCATTCGCTCAGGGGGCGAGCTAAGCGATTCGAGCCACTTAATTTGGTGGGAAGAGACGGAGATTGAGCTTTGAAGATTCATTCATAGTTTTCCTGGTAGCTCTAGATATGGTTAGTAAGGAAATTTGTTTTTCTTTAATTGCATTACAATTTAGATGTTGTGTTTATAATATGAATTGAGTTAGCAAATTAAGCCTCAATATAATACATGTGGCGATATATATTTAGTAATAATTAGTTAATATAATTTTAATCTTGAGTTGTTATATATGTACGTAACGTGGGACCAAGTGGATGTATGCCGCGAGCCGTGTGAGTGAAGAGTACATTAATGGCGTGTCTGCTTTACAAGAGCCGCCGAGGAGGATATGTTGAATAAGGGGTGGAATATATCTATTGTCCATGCTGCCGATGCGAGAATTTAAAGATGTTTAAGAACCGAGGGCAAATTGAAGCGCACTTGATTCGGAGGGTTTCAAAAGGGTTATATGTATTGGACCAGTCATGGCGAAGTGAATGATCATATGTCGCGGATGATATCGCGGTGAAGTGAATGATATGTCATGACATCGCGGTGAAGTGAATGACATCACGGATGATGATATAGGTTGCACGATGATAACTGGATCGGATGCTTCGCGATGTAGAAGAGAACTATGATCGAGAGAGTATGTTAAATTCGAGGCTTGATGGAGGACTCAAAGAAACATTTGTTCATGTCTTGCAAGTACACGAGGTTGTCGGCCGTGCTTGATCCGTTGAAACCGGCGAGGCAACGGTTGGTCCGACAAGAGTTTCACGGCGCTGCTAGGTCTTTTAGCGGACATGCTTCCGGAGGGAAATGAGCTGCCTAAAACCACGTATAAAGCCAAGAAGGTTCTTTGTCCGTTGGGAATGGAAGTAGAAAGAATACATGTATGTCCGAACGACTGTATCCTATACCGTAAAGAGTATGCAAACATGCATGTATGTCCAGTGTGCAACGCATGTCGATACAAACGTAACAATCAATTAGATGATGGCGAGGGAACAGGCGAAGAAAGGACCTCCGCTAAGGTGGCATGGTATTTTCCTATAATTTCCCGTTTGAAAAGGTTTTTGCAAATCCAAAGGAGGCAAAAGCTACTGCGTTGGCACTCGGAGGAGCGCAAGAAGGATGGAATGCTAAGACACATTGCTGATTCCGTCCAGTGGAGAAACATCGATAGGAGTTTCGTAGACTTTGGTGCAGAACCAAGGAATATAAGGTTTGGACCGAGTACGATGGAATGAATCCTTTCGAGAGCATGAGCGTGACATAGCACATGGCCCGTGACTCTCGCATATATAACCTTCCTTCTTAGTTGTGTATGAAGCAAAAGTATATTTTGTTTGTCGATACTTATCCAAGGGCCAAAGCAACTGTGGAATGATATCGATGTGTACCTAGCACCGTTGGTAGAAGATCTAAAAGTACTATAGAACGAAGGGGTACAGGTATGTGATACATACAAACGAGCGAATTTCACTTTGCGCTCCTTATTGTTCTACACCATAAACGATTATTCTGCCCTTGCGAACCTATCGGGCCAGAGTACAAAAGGTGCCAAAGCTTGTACCCACTGTTTAGATGATACCGAGAGTGTGTGGCTGAGACACTCACGCAAAACGGTCTACATGCGTCACCGCCGGTTCCTTCGGAGGGCTCACCCATACGCAAGATGAAGAAACAATTTGACGTAGAGAAGGAAGACGGTTCAGCTCAAAGGCATTTAAGGGGACACGAGGTTTATGATATGGTTAAGGATTTAGATGTTGTCCTCGGAAAGGGACGTAAAATGAGGGCTCATGAGAAGAACACCTGGAAGAAGAGATCAATATTTTGGGACTTACCTTATTGGAAGTACCTAGATGTTCGACACTACATCGACGTCATGCACGTAGAAAAGGATGTATGTGACAGCTTGATTGGTCTCTTACTGAACATTCGTGACAAAACAAAGGACGGCGTCAACGCACGACTTGACTTGGCTGATATGGACATCAGGCCTGAGTTAGCACCAAGTTGTTCAAGTTTTCTATGTAACCGATCCGGCAAATAAGAAACGCCATGTAGTTCTTTATGGAAAAAGGAGAATTGTTGGAGTAGAGAATGTAGTGAACGAGGAAGAATACAATCAATTTGACGAGTTACCTCCTTTTGGAAATGGCATAAGGGTCGACGATGAACAACGTGACGAAACTAGTTACGTACGCATTGATCATTATGAAGGGCTCATTTTTAAAGGAAATAAGCAAGTACAATGAGAATGAGCTTCATATATGTGGGCATTTGCATATATGTATATAACAACGCATTTGTGTGATGTATATGTGAAAATGTGTGATGTAGTCAATTTTGAGAATGAGAAAATATGTAAAGAAATATACTGTGTGAATGCCGTTGGTTGGTGTTGTATATGAATGCAGCTGGTTGTTGTATATGAATGCGCGCAAGCTGTTGGTGGTTGATCATGAATGCAGCTGGTTGGTATTTGTCTGAAGAAATACAGTCGGCTTATCACGAGACGGTTCTACACTTATAACCGTCGTGATATCAATATCATAGACGGTTCTACACTTATAACCGCTCGTGATAGTATACATATCACAGACGGTTCTAAATTTATAACCGTCTGTGATAGTACAATATCACAGACGGTTTGACATTTATAACCGTCTGTGATATTGATATCACAGTCGGTTCTACGTGTAGAACCATCTGCGATAATCCTCCCTATAATTATCTCCGGCTAGGGTTTTCGCGCCGTATGCTGCAGTTATATTCTACATCTAAATCCCGATCTGTCTCGTCGCCTCCGCCACCCCGAGCCCTCGCCGGCCGCCTCCCCGAGCCCTCCGCATTCGAAGACCGACGCTCGGCTCGCCTCCACGCCCGGCGCCTCGATCGCCCGCCTCCCGAACCTCGCCGCCGCCTCCCGAGCCGTCCGCGTTCGAAGACCGTCCGCGGCTCGCCTCCACGCCTAGCCGCCTCGGCTCGCCTCCACGCCGGCCGTCGCGCCTCGCCTCCGCCGCCTCCCGAGCCCTCGCCCGCCGCCTCCCCGACGCATAAGTACTAAGGTAACCTTGTGATGCTATGATTTGCTTCATGTTAGAACTCCAAATCCCTGCAAATGTTAGAAAACACACTAGGAACTACTCACCCGTGCAAATGTCAGTTCATGTGCTCCTATTCAACTTATTTTTCAACTAGCTGATGAGTACATGGCTTGCTCATATGATACTATGATTTGCTCATGACTAAAAGCAAGGTGTTTCCTGTATGGCCACATAGAACTTTGTTTAGAGACATTATAGTAATAATATATGCGGATAGACCTTCAAAGGGCATGAAGCAATTGGTACACTCGATGTATCGGATTCAATGTACTTGATACACTGGTTTGTGCCATTTGCTTCATAGCCCTCGCCGCCTCCCTTCCCCTCTACTCCTCTCCTCTCTTCCAATTCAATATGATCACTTATTTTATCCTTATAGACCCACCAATTGAGCAACATGTCATCCGCGCATTCTTCAACACCATCGCCGGAGGCGTCCGCTCCAACATCAAGACGCCAAGGAAGAGGGCTATTAAAGAAGCTCGAGGCCGATTTACCATCACAAAGGTCGATGCATCC
This sequence comes from Bonia amplexicaulis, assembly GCA_036346245.1. Lineage (NCBI taxonomy): Eukaryota > Viridiplantae > Streptophyta > Magnoliopsida > Poales > Poaceae > Bonia > Bonia amplexicaulis. Next base: position 10,241,485 of record CM070765.1, read on the forward strand.
GGGGTCCCTCTCCTTCCTCACAAAGCGATGGCGCATTCGAACATTGATCGGAATAGATGCACGAGCGAATTGAGATCACATTCAATTCGTGGAAGAACGTTCTGAGACTCGGAAACGTGGTGTGGACCAAATTTTGGCATCGTTCGAGATCCCGAAGAACACCAAGACGCCGTAACGACAAACCTACCTAGCGGCATGCAAAGCATGGAAGAACTTCAAGAGCACGCTTGTCAAGACAACTGAAGATTTCAAAAGTCTATTCATAAATACCCATTCCTGGAACCACAATAGGAAGAGTTCAAGGCGATGAAGACAACTCAAGATTTCAAAAGTACAAGTGTGGCGCATAAGGCCCTCCAAGCAAAAACACACACCCTACCAGACTTAGCACACGGGTATGCGGGTAAAATCCCATGATGGAGGACGGAGGATGAATTGGCACCCAACAGACATCGCCCGCCATTTTCCAATATCCGGATGAGCGCTCGAAATTGGATTAGAGCAAGGTCATCTACAATGACATCGGAGGACGTCTCTTTTCCAAACTCTGCGCACCGACAAGTGTCCCAATATTCGGTAAGATATCAATCAAAGCACGTAGCTTGTAATTACTCCGAACTTCGCATGCAATTGAAATGACATGCCGTGCTCTTGCGGGAAGAGTCGAGTTTTGAATCTACCCTAGGATCATTCCATGGAACAAGGAGAATGATATGCTCTCCGTGGCCAGGAAACAAGGAGCACCCGGCCGTATGAGAGGCCTTGGGCTTTACGTTCCTTGGAAACATGGTTTCAAGATGACTCAAATGTATCGGCAGAGGAAGAGAACCAAAGCCGAGCGTGAGGAGCGGCTACGAAGAGTTCAAGGCAACTCTTAGAGAGGAGATAATGGGTGAGCTGGCTGATGTAATCAGAGATGAGGTGCGGAAACAAACAGAAAGTCATCAGCCCGCCGCTCCCATGGTAGCTAGCCCGCATAACCGTCCGAGTAGTTGCGCGTCCAATCCGACGGAAAGCATGGCCAGATTTCCTGTGGACAACATCCGGTAAAATTATTATCTCTCAATGCTTGCTCCATTCATAGACCTATTGGAGTAGCTAATTTTGTATCGTTATGTAGGAGCCTACGGCGTGCTCCAAGTGAGATGTGCCTCCGCCCTTGTCTGCGCTTGGGCCGGGCATATCGATCAGTATCGGGGCGGGGTGCACGGTCAACCTTAGCGCCAGCTACGCAAAAGTTAATGTGGATGGTGTGCATGCCAATTTTGAGGTCGTCCCGCTATCAAGGCCCCAACGACGAGATCGTGACTCTATGGCGTGCCATTGGAACATTCATCCAGTGGCCCAAATGCGACATCTCCATAGAGGCTTCTTCACCGGTGGCCGGATCAGAAGGGCGAAGACGAACCGAGCTACAATCGCTGGTGTTATCTCCACAACGGCAGCACGAACCAGAGCTAGCGATGATGCTATCTCCACAACGGCAAGACGAACCGAGCTAGCGATGGTGCTATCTCCACAACAAGAAGACGAACCGAGCTAGCGATGGTGCTATCTCCACAACGGCAAGACGACGAACTAGAGCTAGCGCCGGTGCTATCTCCACGGTGCTATTCTCGCCAAAGCAACTTGCGTTCGAACCATTACGGTCGTCTACCATAAAGTCAACCTACAATCGAGGCAGTGGCAAGGGCAAATCAAATATGAAGGATGATGATGATACCCCGTACCTACCATTGGCCCGTAAATTTGTGCTAGGCGAGCCGATGATATTCCCGCAAGAGCAACTCGTAACCCTAGGACTTGGTTGCCAAACATTACACAATTGGTATATGCAATAGTCCAATAGGCCAGAGGCAGAACGGCGCTCAGGTATCACTGTCAAATTCAAGCGGGAACATTTCCAGCATGAAGTTCAGGATTGTGTCTTCGTGGTGACCTTTGACGATATATTTGATCTTTTCACGCTCAACGCCTCGACGCCTCACTGCTTCGATCTTGACGTGTAAGTCTGTACAATTACGCTCTGTTCACATCATACCGATATATGTCACAATTTGTTGCTTTTCTGTGTATATATATAGATTCATGCTGACCAAAGCTAGATCATCAAAATTACCAATTGGTTTTCTGGACCCACGCTTGGTCGCCATTGATACCATCAACGAGGATGCATCCTTCGTCGAGAGCTATATTATAACAACACTGCTGGTTCACCGCGATAAGAAATTTGTTCTTATGCCATACAATGAGCACTTCCATTGGATTTTAATTGTAATTATACCAAAATGGAACAAGGCTATATACCTTGATTCTTTAAGTAAGAACAAATCCAAGTACACAGCTATCGCCGAAATACTCGATAGGTAAGTACATTGTACATTGTACTCTTTTTTCCTTCCGAATGACTAATCTAACTTTTTCGGATAACGAAGGTCGTTCGCCGCATACATTCAACAAACACGTGGCTCGACGACAGGGGCCAAGCCCTTGAAACATTCTCGTAATTTTTGGGTATTCACTAGCTACACATTAATTAATCCTATACAACAAATAGCAGTAATGTCTTTTGATTTAACACATTCTATTTTTTGCAGTGCCACCAGCAGCAGTCGGGCAACACGTGTGGATACTACGTGTGCCACCATATGAGACTACTCCTCAATTCCTCGAAAATCAGTAATTCTAAGATTTGTCAATCTTCCCACATTCATTTCATACTTGTCACGTTATATATGTAAGCACGTTGATTTTCCTATCGACAGGCTGCGCCCATCTCTACATGTGCATTGAAACAGCCGGACTTTGCAAAAATTAGAGGAGAGTTCGCTTGGTTTTTGTGCAGTAAAGTCATCAGATCAGATGGAGAGTTCCACTGCGTACTGTAATTGTGAATTTGTTAATGGATATTAATATCATTTCAATTAATTCATTTGCGAAACGGATGGCTTATGTTTGTGAATGAAATGTGATGTAAATGAAGTGTGATATGTTTGTCAAATGAATTGAGATCTGAATTGTATGTATACATATACCGTTCATCTCGCTTGTTTCGAGGGCATGGCTAGCATTTCACGAGGCTAGCCAATAAATGTAAGTAAATTTAGGGGCAGAAAGGAACATCACAGACGGTTTGTAGCTACAAACCGTCTGTGATATGGTTGTTCGACAACCGTCTGTGATAACCTTCGATTATCACTGACCTATAAATTCAGACGGTTCACATAACCGTCTGTGACGATGTTTTTGAACCGTTTGTGATAATCTTTTCTGTAGTAGTGGTAGGGGTGAAAACGGATCGGATTCAGACGGATTTTGCTTAAACCGTATCCTAACCCACATTTTTCTCCGGATTCGAGTCGAATACGGTAAGACCGGATCTGATACGGATTCGAATATTCGAGTTTCAATACGGCACCGTCGGGACGGATATGTAACGGATTCGGCTCGGAAACGGATAATATAGGCGGATAATCTCGATGATTACAGCCCAAAGCTTATACTTTAGTTCCAAAAGCTTACAAAGTTCAACGACCTCTTGGTTTTATATAAAATGTGAAACCAATACTCATCAAGAAACTTTGTAAGCTAATTATAGGAACAATATGAACAAAAAGGTTCAGCAAAACGAAGAAAAGAAGAAAGTAGTGAGAACAATAGGAACACAAATTATACATAAGTGGTAAATTCATACAAGCCACAATAGGAACACAAAGGCTCGTCATCATGGCTATTTCTTCTTCCTACACCGCCAATTAATATGTCAAGCTAAGTTAGAAGCAACTTTGTAACGAAAAAGATAAAAAAAAACATTTACAAAAAGAAGAGTGTAATACCTGAATCAACATACCGTAAAACTTTCTATACACACACACCTCAACTAACCAACATGACAAAAAACAAATACTAACAAAATAAAAGCTGAATTCTTAGCTCTTACGGATCGTGGTGGCCTACGATCGATAATGGAGCTGGGTTTACTATGCTCAAGTCACTCGCCTGACGAAAGAACGACCATGAAAGATGTGGTTGCCAAGCTGCAGAAAATCAAGGATGTTTCCGTGTGACAGTCAGGAACCAGACGGACGTGGATGACCTGCAGGTTAGCAAATTAATGGAGCAGTTATTTCTTTATGACCTTAATTAATTAGTGTCTGCATGTTCCATCATGCATCTCCATACAGTTAACGGTAAAGATGTAATAAATGCATGAGTTTGTCATTCTAATGTTCACAATGAATAGAGTGGTATTTTGGCTCATTCGTATTTAGGTAAGTTGCACACATAACGATACAGGAGCAATTTTTCCATTTTATCTTTGTGATTGATTGTTCGAGATTGAGGTTCCATTTTCTTCGAGAAAGAGTGGCTAGCAAGGTACTTGAGATCTGAAACATTTCATCCCAGGATTAAGTTGTTGCCATCTTCACAAATCCAATAGCAAATTGACTGCTACTGTTAAATGCAATCTCAATCTTGTTTAAATAGGTTTGGAATGAGAAAGGTTGTCAAATAGAGTAGTCTGTAGGTAAGCTTGTGAGTTATCAATGAGTTGTAATCCTGATAGCTATTGTTACTATGTTATTGTGTTGCCGCTGCTGCATATGGGAACTTGTAATATTCTAAAAATATTCCTCTGAAGAACTTGTGTGTAGATAGACAAAAATGGATACATGAAAATGGGATGCTTGAATTCTTATAGGAGGAGTTATTTTCCTAGAACGAGTTGCACCAGAGAGTTAGCGGTAAGTCAGACTTGTGCCATGATAAAAGGGAATATGGGGAAGAGGGCCGGGAACCCAAAACCCTAGCCACTTTCATTTTTTCCGTGCGTCGTTGCCAGAGCTGCCTTGGCTACCGCGTTGCTGGCACTTGCCAACGTCGTCGCATGCTGCAGCTAGTTCATGTGCATCAACACCATCAATAGGCGTCGTGCTGCGCTCGTCGTGTTGCCGCCAGCGCATGATCGTGCAACGCAGCAGCTAGCGTGCCAGGTGCGCCTGCCATCGTCTGCTGCCTGGCCTGCTCGAGTCCCTTTGACATGACAGAATCGCCAGCACGCTGCGCGCCGAGCCTCGAGCCAAGCAATCGTGCATGCGCGCATGGAAGGCGCAGCCACGCCTGGCGCTCGGCTGATAGCTGGCCCGGGGTGGCACAGTGCCAAGCCAGATGAGAACCAGGGAAGAAATCGGACGAAAATTGGAGAGGAAGAGGAGCGGTGGCAGAAAAAAGATTAGAAGGGAGAAGGGAAGAAAAAGAGAGGAAGTTATTTGGATAATGATCTGGATGTTTCCTCTCTGGTTTGCTAATTTTTTTTGTAGAGATTAGAGTTGGGTTTAGAGAGAGAAGTAGCAAGTGTTTGTCAGAGAAATCGATTAGTAGATCGGTTTATCTGTAATAATTTTCTACTATAATTTCGAGTACTGTATGGGTGTAATTTGAAGATGTCATATACCAGATAGGTATAGATAATTTTGTTAGCTTTCTGAAGAGTATTTAATCATGTTGATTAGATGGTTAAATTTTAAGTTATGATTTTTATAAGTCTGCTACTTGGATAGTTGTCGTTAAATGGCTGTACTATGGTAATTTGTAGATTAAAAATAGTAAATGAAACAATTAGTGTATTTTTTTACAAGAAAAGTGTAGATAGTTGTCTAAGGGTTCCAGAGAATCTAAGAATATGAATTTTTGGTGAGTAGAACATAAGTTATGATTTTTGAAAGACAGCTATCCAGAACCAACTGCTATTAGACGCAGTCATGAGAAATTAGTAATTTGGCTGGATAGATGGTAGAATTGAAATTTGAGCATAACTAGAAAGTTGCATATAACTTTTTGTACTTTTTGAAAATGTTATGGTTTACTATATTTGCTTGTGTAGATTAATAAATATGAAAATGTTATACTTGCTTTACAGAAGATGATAAATCTATCTTCTGGGTTAAAAACGAGGGTTTTAATGATTTATTTTGGACAACTGGTTAATTAAGAAATTGTAAGTAATTTTTTGTAGATTTCAGAACTAGTATGATTTGCTATGATAGAACTTGTGAGTTGGGAATTACGTTATCTTTAGTACCAGGACAACAGGGGTGATTGTCCAGTAAAGGAGGAGAATTATGAATTTGGAAAGCATGTAGGAGTATTGTCATTTAATTGTTATCTTGTATTGATGTGGCTTGTACTGAGATTGGGTTTTATTATAGGAGGAGTAGCATCAGGGTTGGTGTTATCTTCTAATCAACCCGATAATCGCACCTAGAGAAGACAAGTGCATAGCAAAATGATAGATGATGGTTGGTAGTAATTGCTTATTATTATTGGATTTATTCTTGTCATACAATATTTTATTACCTTTTGTTCAGTATGATATAATTCGATGATGATAATGTGAAATGTGATAAATTGATGAATTACCACACCCATGACATGACATAAGCATACGAGACAGGACGGTGAGAAAGTCAAATAGCTATTCCGAAAGGCACGAGCCATACTGATGAGAAAGCTATTTGACTATTTCGGAGTACTCTTGAGTAAGACCTATAGAGGTAGGCACCTCCACGGGATGGAGGTAGAGGGCGAGCACTGACGGGTGTTCTCTCTACTATACCGGTATAAGCTAAAGAAAAAGAAAGAGACATGTTCACGAGCATTGCATTGTATCAATAGAAAGAAAGATGAGAAAAGATAATGGTTAAAATTGATATGTGATATAATTATCATGTTCCTATTGTTTTATTTTGTACTTGCTGAGTTATAAACTCATATTTACTTTATTGTTATTTATAGATGAACATTGAAGGCGACATGCATAAGTGAAAATAGAACATATGATCTTACACTTTTATAGTTCTTTAGATCACCTAGCGATCATTAATTTATTGTCATAATTAGTTTAGACTGTCCATACAATAATTAGATGATTAATGGTTTACCTTATCTCTTTACGGTTCATAATGCTGCTACTTGATACGTTCTTTAGTTTAGCTTTATAATTGATCCACTTTAGTGATTAATTGGTTCATCGTAAGTTCAATTTATTGATTACCGTGTTGCTGAAATTTCTATTTATGATTATGTTGAATGCTTATTCTTGAAGTCTGGATGTTGGTAATGTTTAATTAATGGTTTAAATAAGTAGCGATTGTAGTTGGGGGTGACATTCTGAACTTCTGTTAAGCTGAGGTGACTGATTATGATTAAAATCACCAAATACCAATCAAGGCGCATGCTTTGAAGCAATTAATCGAATTACTGGTTGCGAAGGGCCAGCTTACCAGCGAAGAGCTATTGCATGAAACTGGCCCAACTTGGGCGCATGGTTCAGACATTTCGTCCAGAGTCTGCCAGAATAGATAGCAGCAACTTCTACACATTCAACAAAAAAGGAAATGCTTCGATTAACAGGTGTTGATACGAAATTCCAGACCAAGATGCAATGGTTCCTTACCTACATGGATCACAAAATATGGAGTTACACAATTGGCAGTTGAAAGAAGCCGATTCGTTGAGAGCAAGATAAGCATGTAACACGAGAAACCGTGGAGGAGGATGAGGAGCAGATGATGGCAGGAATGGAAGACGAAGAGATGATGGAGAGGAGGAAGAAGGGTGCATAAAACAGGGGCGGCGCGAGGGGGAAGCCCAGGCGACACGGCACTGATTGGTGAGAGAATTTGTAGTTATTGGCCCATTGCAACATTCATGCCTGAAATCAATGATCAGCAAGAAATAATCTTACCTATGTGTAAAATCTTCTTTTTCTCATTATTGCTTACATCAAATGTTGAGTTTGAACAACAAATTTTGACTGCACCTAAACACCAGGAAGCACCTCTCTCTCTCTCTTTGATGGGAACTGTGAATCAGCTTTCTGCAGTTTCGTTATTTCAGGTTGGATTTGGTTCTGTCGACCTCGTTCAATTCTCTTCTCCTTTTGTGCTTTGAACATTGACAGTCTCTATTATACGCCTTTAACCATTACACTTTCCAATTAGTAGATATCAGTAAAAATTATTTTGAAAATAACGATATAGAAGTTCCTCTCCGATCACAAGCAAGTGTCGTTTTCACTTGGACGTGATTTCTCAGACACAACTTTAGCTACCAATTTTTATTATAATAATATCATTTAGTGTGACATCCAAATATTTCTACATATATTAAAGGTATTAAATGTTCGGTGTAGGGCAACTTGTAGAAGAACATGTAAGGAGTAAATAATTTATAGGGTGTGCTAACTTTTACTCCCTTTTTTCTCTTGGGAGCAACAAGCCAACAGCACCAAGCAAACATGTAGCCTAGAATTCAACCTTCGGTCTAAAGCTGTGTACAATAAAATGACGCCAGTTATCTATAAATTTTATCACATAAGATACGAGATTATGTGCAAAAAAGAAAAGAAGAAAGAAAAGAAGTATAAAGAATTAGATCATCTCTCATATAATATTCGACTGTAACATAAGAAACAAGATACAATATATCATGAAAAACTGTATAGAGATGTAAAAGATAACCTATTATGAAAGTTATATTTAGTATCATCTATAAATAACATAAAAAGTATTATACACAACAACTTTCTATACCATTATATATATCCTAATGGTGGTGTTTTTCACAGCACTAACAACACAAGATAAGGCAACGCATTAGTGAATTCAGTCTGCTTATCTTCCATGGTAACGAACTAACAATGCAAAATCTCATCACAGCACTAACACAAGGCAACGCATTAGTGAACTCCGTCTGCTTTGTCTTCCATGGTAACGAACTAACAATGCAAAATCTCATTCAGAATGAACATTCACTGCTTAAAGTTGGAACTGCACGTTATCGGTGTTTTGCTCTGACATTACTAACAGAAAACAGAAATATTTCAATCCCCGTTTTTCAATTACATAGAAAAACAAAGATATCGCCCAACATACAACATTTCTTTTCGTTTCTTTTTTGACCCCCAGACACATCATTTCGATAAGAAAGGATAACACAACGAAGTAGCCACATGCACTTCAATACATTTTTACAATCTGGACCTATTGTCAGTAAAGTACAACACAAGTTACCAATTCTTGCTGTAACAACAGAACATCATAATTCAAGACTAAGTGCACTGACATTGTAATGCTCATTCGCGGTTCCAGAATTAGAATTTTGTATAGACGGCCACCTCGAGCATGAACAGACAACTGAGCATCACCAACCAGTGTCGCACGGGTGCACGTACACCCATCTCCTTTCGGTCTAGCATTCATGATGAAAATAGTAATGTGTACACTAACTAGATCTAAATATGAAACAAAATAAAAAAAATCAAATTGAGCAAAAAGGTGTTCCTAAAAGTTACTCTTGTTCCCCTTTTTTCTCTTCTAGACGGAACTAGAAACATGAAAATGCCGCTGAGCCCTACCTATCAAAGCTGTATACGCACAATATCAAAGTTAACCACTCCTTACATCCTCCTTATGCAATCCCCCATTTGCATTGGTCCAATGCTGCTGAAATACGCACTGATCTTTCACAGCTTATAATGGTATCACATTGACTCCCTGAAGCCAGCCTTTTCCCAGCCATAGTAATTGTATCACATTGACTCCTTGCAATTCCATAGAAAAAGAAATACAGGGGGGTTTCGTTCCCAAAATCCTCTTGTATTGAACGAACTGTGCAATGAATGACTTATCTTTGGCTAGATCTGTGGTTCTGATTCACACATAACTGAGTTCCATTGCTTGCTGCTCCATCTGGCTCTCTAACTCTTCTGTAGAAGAGCACATAAGCTGCACCTGACTTCACATCTTCTTCATTGATGGCAGAAACATGGCTATCATCAAAATTGTACCACCGGTTCTCGTCCAGAAGCTGCATAAAACGAAACTTCCGATTATAACTCTAGAATACAGAGAGAAGTAGCAATCAAAATTATAGAACATGAAACGATACTAGACAAATGCTATCAACAACTTCTGATCTCTGACAATTTACAATCAAAAGAAAGAAAATGCAACTGATAATATATCTGCTTGGCAAGACAAGTCCATGCTCAAAAATACGACTGCAAGATTGCAAAATGATTTGAAATAAGAATCGAATTTGCAAGGATAACAGTGGTAAAAGATTGAACATGAACCATTAAAATACTGAGTTATCAAACTTCAGTTCCTACTTCATAAAAGTCGTAAGCACATGTGAAAATAACCAAACACAAATCCAGATACTCAACAGGTTAACAGACATAATAACCCTTTGGAATCTCTATCAAACTATAATTCAGTTTCTTACAGAGAAACTAAAATTGCAAAATAAATTTAGATTTTTGAAATAAACCTTTATGTATGCTGTATAATGCCCACTTGCCATGCTGCCGTAATGATTGCTCACAGCATACAACTCGTATATTTGGCGCCGCGAGCTCTTCTTGTTGGCAATATAGTTTGTCAAATCCAAGTCATGTATTGGGAAATTGACAAAACTTTCTAGCTTCTGTTTAGTTGACCTACTAAATGAGAATCTCTTCAAATGTATAACTAACACTTCTGGCAGTCTCCATAAATCCAGCTTTTTGCTAGCTTGCCTTTGCTCCTTGCACCTCGGACAGTACCTAATTCAATAACATAACTGTTACTTTACACTGTTTGAAATGAAGGTTATAGACAACAGGCAGGACCACTTATCATGTGCCTGTTCTAAGCTTCTCTAATTTTGACCAAAGATCAAGAAACGGACTGAGGGATTCAAAAAAATAAAAGCTTTTGATACTTTGCAATGGGCTAAAATTATGCTTTAAGATCACTGAACAAGCAATACACTACAATAAACAACCATGCAATACAAATTAAGCTCCCTAGTTGAGGGATACAAAGTTTTATCATACCAGCATAAGGATTAGAGGGTGTATTTCATAGCTGAAGCAAAAAAACAACTCCAGTTTATTATGCATGCATTTTCTCATAGTGCATTGTAGCAGCCAAATCAGCTAACATTCAGCACTATAAAAATTAGTACATGGAACTCCGTTCACCAGCAAAATTGGCTAACCACATCAGCAAGTAGTATGTTGGGCCTAAATGTGTGTCACCACTTTCTTACAACAGCAGGATTGTTTTGCAAATCGAATAGGGCACTGGAGTTTAAATAAGTTTTGAATTTTCATATTCTGCAAAGGTACTAAGGTGTCGATGCCAACACCAAATCCTACACCAGTTAACGTGGCTGTAACAGCTAAAATGCAAATATGGGTAACACAGCTACCATACTTGACATATTGTAACCCCTATGTTGACTGGCACTGCATATCAGCTAGTGCCAGGCACCACTGAATTGAAAGGAGCTTTTTTGTCTATCAAATGTATCTTGGAATGAGTAATTTAGTAGTGAAAACTAACCACATGTCTTCAGGAACAAGAGGTTCTTCTCTCAAGAAAGCATCCAAGCATGCATAGAGCGAAAGAGGTTCACCGCGGGTTCTCTTGGCAGGAGGAGCATATTTAAACACCTCCGGAAGGTTCTCCAAATGATGAGTGTTCAACTTTTTCAGATCTGCCTTAGACCAATTGACAAAAACTATAGTTGCAAGTGAAGACTGCGGGACCCTGATAGCATCATCAGATTGCTCAATAACTGTGTTGCTATCATCAATCAACTGTAGCTGAAATTTGCTGCTGTCGGTATGATAACTTTGTGTTCTTGTGGAAACAGAACTTTGAATTGCCGAATGCTGAGACTCCTGATTTCTTAGCATGGGTGCAAGCATTTTACGGACCATCTCATGGATATCAAAACCCGTAACAGTTTCATTGCGAGATATTTGTGCAAGAAGAGGAACACCATAGGGTTTCCAAGACGTTGAGCTGCTATTGTTTCCATGGTCCCTATAAAAGCAAAGCTAATACTATAAGACTTTGATGCACGGGTAGTATTTTCCCACTATTCCATGTAAATAGCATATGGACATGGCATACGGTTTGCTGGTATATAAAACAAGCAAATTACGACAGCTATCATTATAGCATGAACATAATTGCAACTAAAGTTTCTCTTTGCTTACAAGTCTTCACGACGATGCACAAATTGAATGTAACTTGCCCTTCTTTCCAATTTTGGGAGCCTATAAACTGCCAGATGATCATCATCTTTAATTGTAGACAGCTGAAGCACTGGATCCTCAAGAAAACGATGGATCCTATGATTACGTATCTGTAGATAAAATACAAGGAAAATATTTATTTATTAACAGTCATAAAATAAGCAAACATATGCACTTAGATCAAAAGGGCATTTGTGACAAACCTCGGCAGTTAGAAGTCTCTCCCCATTTCTAAGTGAGCATGCATTGCTGAGGGCTTGGATAAGATCCCTGCACCTACCTTGCTTGGGTACACTTACAGTGTATGGTGTTGGTGGCGCACTCCCATCACAAGTAAAGACCACAATGGTTATGCTTCGGGTTGAAGTGAATTGTAGGGGTAAGGAAAGATACATGAATGGGTCAAAAGTCACTGAAACCTTTCCACAGACTGGGCATACCAAAGTTGACTTGTACTGTCCCTGGAAAATCATTATAAAATGCAACTATTAGCAAAATATCTCTGACCAGCAATCAGAGAGATAAATGCACCATAATTGATGCCAGACATTTGAGCCTCATTTTTCTTTGTATTAATAGTTACTGTTCTGGCTAGCACTTGAAAGCGATCGACAGGTCGAGAACACAAAATCTAACTCAAAATTTGAAAACAGCCAATAAGAGGGCCATTGCATTTGTTGCGGATCCAAGTCAATTTTCATGTAATGTGCAGATGCTGTGAAGATAGCCCTTGTTTGCATACATTGCCTATGTGTCCCTGTGCATGTAAAGAGGCTGGCTTGCAGTATATCTAACACAAAAGCAAGGTCACAGACAAGAACTTTGAACAAGCATTAGCATCAGTTCTTCTGTTTTGCCTTTTATCTTTTTACTTTTTTCTTCCTTAGGCAATGTTGTCACGGCGCTCCGGCAAGTCGCGGCGAGACCGGGGTGCCTAGACGCCTAGTCGACAAGGCGCCCGCCATGGCGACAGTTAGACGATAGCAGTTAGATGATGTGGCAGCATAAATTATCTAAATAACCATGTCTTAGGAGGTCTAAATCAAAAGAAATCTATTTAGGGAGGGGTTTATTCGTAATCCACTCTCTCCCCCAAACCCATGCGCGCCGCCTCCCCTCCCGCCGCCTCGCCTCCGCCCTCATCTCCACCGTCGCCTCCTCCCCTCCCGCCACCTCGTCTCCTCTCCATCGCCGTATCCTCCTCCCTTCCCGCCGCCTCGTCTCCTCTCCATCGCCGTCTCCTCCTCCCCTCCCTCCGCCTCGCCTCCTCTCTACCTCCTCCCCTCTCGCCGCCTCGCCTCCTCTCTTCCTCCTCCCCTCCTGCCACCTAGCCTCCGGCCTCCTCTCGCCGCCGCCTCCAGTTCCGCCGCCTCCCTCCTCTCCGCCACCGCTGCCTCCTACCTACCGCTTCTTCCTCCCCGCCAACACCGCCTGCCTCCTCCTCTGCCGGATCCGGGAGGTGTAGCCTAGATCCGACGGTGGCAAGGCACGAGGACGGCGGAGAAGGAGGCAGACTCCACAGATCGGCGACGGCGACAACAGGCTTAAGAGTGCTGGAGAGGGGAACCGGCGGCGGGAGGAGCCAGATGCTGCAGATTGACGTCGGCGACCCGGCGGCAGGAGGAGGTGAAACCCTAAAGAAGGCAGCTGCTGGAGGTCGACGGCCCCCCTAGTTGGGTAAGTTCATGACCCCCCTGGCGCGCCCAGGCGGCCACCACAGCACACTAGCGTCGTCTGGACGCTTGGGCGTCGCCCGACTTCGTCTAACTGGGCAGAAGTTGGGCGATGGACCACGGCGTCCACCGTCGGCCGCCGGGATGCCTTGGCGACGCCTTGATCACCTTGTCCTCAGGAACATTAAATACCCGAAAAGGAAAAGGTGCTCACGCGCACACACAAGGTCATCCAAAGTACCACTTTCAATTAAGCACTAACAGAGCTAAAAACTATTCATACGATTGCTAAGAAACTAAAACATGACCAGGTGCTTATCTGCCTATGCATCACCACATTGAGTGAAGTAATTCATACAGGTTTGGTCGTTTGGGACTAACCTGGCATACATCAACAATGTAATTCATACAGGTTTGGCCATTTGGGACTAACCTGGCATACATCAACAATGATTGAATCATTTCTTGCAATATGATTTGCCCAATACTCATCCGCAACCTCTTCATCTGATCGTCCGTCAGCATCTTTGGATTTTATGTAAGGTCTATGTTTCACACGGTTCAAATCTTCATGAAGTCCATCCAGGAGGAATGCCAACAACTCCTGCAAGAATTTGCCAATATAAGAGATTTCACAAAATCTGACGACAAAATAAAAGAGCTGTCTACAGATATAATCAAACCTGCGAATCGTGTTGGTTGTATCCACTGAACTGAGGTGCAAACCGAGAAAGCTTTGTTTTAAATGGTCGAGGAGAAACTGGGGTACGGCCAGGAGCCCAAAGTTTTCTCAGTAGCTCACCAAAAGCTAACGCAAGTTCACCCTACATGACTACCATCAGAACTCAGTACAATTAACATGAGGCATAGATGCAAATGAACATGAAACCAAACAAAAACACCAATGCAGCAGCAAAGTTCTTTCTGCATGATTAACATGCATAATAGCTGTATAAAAAATGTTCAATAAAAATACTTGTTTATAATAATTGTATTGTGATCAATCTGTTACATAATATGCAACACACATGAGGTTTCGTCTCTGCTGCAAAGAAACTACGAAGAAAATTTGATTTAGCGTAATTATATCCTGTTAAAAGAAATCAGACAAAGGCTACCATAAAAAGTGAAACGCAGCACTCCGCCAGATGTAATGATCGTCTGATCGATAAATAAAAAAGCACATGTGTTATCAATATTTAAGCAAAACTGATAGACCATTTTTAAATGAGAAAATTATAAATCTGAACCAAGATAACATAATCAAGATAGCAGCAGTAAGACTACCAGACTGCAAAAGTATGCAACACAAAAAATATATATTCAAGGGAAATTTTACTACATCTAAAGAAGCTGTAGAAGTGCAGAGTACTATTTCAGCACAACATTTAAGTATCTTCAGATGTGTAGTTTACAACATATCTTGTCCCAAGCCAGGAAAAAGAAAGGGAGTTGTGTTAGGTTCAGCGAGCCTACGTAAAAAATCTAACCACCTTTTCATAGAATGAAACAACAACAAAGCCTACCCCAACTTGTTTGGGATGAAAGGCTTTGTTGTTGTTGTTATTGTATCTGACATCTTTTAATGGTTGTTGCATATCAATAGTATCAAAAGAACTAAATCTGAATATTTGACAGACTGTTACCAATATTACCATGCTCAACAAGTTATACCGAATGCATGCAAAAGAATAACCCCATCGTTTCTCCCAAAAAAAAGGGACTAAAGTTCAAGCATCACGGCCTCAAGGTCTTTCTAGTAGAAAGAGTACTTACCACCATACCCAGTGGATTTTGCCAATTTATTTCACGGTGGTAATCTTCACGAAAATATCTAGCGAACTCTGGTGTGTGCACAAGACATTGTACGGAACTGTTCATGAAACATGTATTTCCCAAGTTAAGTAGCCCTGTAAGACCTAAAGGAGATCCTCTGGTGGTCATGCCACTAGTGCCATGCACATTATCCAAGTCACCATTGGAAGATCGCAGGTACTGGCTTTGTGTAAGACTAGAGCTGTAGCTTCTGGAAGCATAATTTGAAGCCAAATTCTCATTTGACAATCCTGATTTTGAAGCATCTGGAATCAAAGTTGATTCTTGTTCAAAAAATTCATTTTCTTGGATCGAACTCATGCATCCACCATCCAAACTACCATTTGCATCAGTAGTAACCTCAACTAGAATCTGTCATAACAAGACAAACAGTTCATAGTTAGATCATTTACTCTGGAAACGCTCTGAACTAATTGTGCTACAAATTTAGTGTCATTATGAGGGACAAGTACAAATCAGATAAACAAAAACATAAGCTTGCGACTAGAAACGATGATAAAGTCCAGTTCTCACATCTTGATCCATCTGAATGTTGGCATCGTCAAGGGTTTTCTCCAAGTTATCCATCAAAGTATGCTTTGTTCGACCATAGTAGTCCCAAATGCACACCTGAAAAATAATGGCCATAACGACGATGAAAAACTTTTACTTGCAGGCCATAACTATAGACATCCAAAAACAACAGCTACCTACCTCATCTGGTACCAAATCGAAAACCTCGCAAGCCTTCTTATGAAGTTCGCCAACAGTATCCTGCATGAATTGATAAAATTTTCAATTCTTTCTTACGAAAAACATCTACTGAACTTTTACACAGTAGGGACATTAAAACAGTTCTACAGCAGTTTTTTTTTTTGATAAAGGATCTATCATCTCATACTTTACATAATTCAATCCCATTCTAATCAATTGATGGAAATGCAAAACAAATTATTAGTTAATATGTTCAACAGTAGCCAAAGAAATAACATACCTTCTTGCTTATCCTTATAACAGCTTGCTCTCCTTTTGGCATCAGAAGTAACTGAAGACGTAATGGATAAACTTCTATAGCTAAATCAGTTTGAGAGAAGCCAGTGTTGATTGCTTTTCTTGGTAATGTTGGCCCACCACCATACCTATTAATGCATTTTGACAATTAAAAAAAAGTAAAGTGAACAGAAAGAAAATTGAAGATTACCACGCAACATTTCATTTGATATTCTAGTGAGAGTTCCAGTATTCAAATCCAAGAGTAGCTGCATAGTTTGTTTTTGTGTGTGAGAACACCAGATCAAGGTATCATAGTTTGTCATATCAAGAATGCAGACAAATAAATACACCTCTGCTTATTAGAGAAGATCTCAACTTCTTAACCCGATTTGGTAGTTTAATAACACCAAACTTCTTCTTGCGTATTACGTTCTGCATCTCTATTTACCAGTAATCCAAAACATCTAGGAAGTAACTCGCATACTACGAAAATTGTAAATGACATCTAGGGAGTAACTAGCGTGCTACAAAATTTGTAACTGAGGAAACCATCTTTCTACATATAAGAGCAGTGCCCTCGAGTCTCTCGGGCGCCCCTCCACGCAATGCCCCCAAGAGCGCGCCATGTCCGCAGGCGCCCCGCCACGGCCGCCGAGCATGCGGCGCAAGACGGCCGAGCTCACGCAGCAGCAAATGAAAGCGAAGCGGCGGCAGAGCCCGCGGGCGAAAGGGCGCTGGCGGTACAATGAGCCGGGCAAGCCAGAAAGTGAGGCGGAAGCGGCGGCGGCGGCAGATGCAGCAAGGCGGCAGTAATGAGGTCAAGGTTCTCGGCAGCCCAAGCAGCCCATCTCGCCGATGACAACCGACGCAGACTTGAGCAATGGAGGAGGAGGCAACATGAGATGAAGTACAGCAGCTGGCGGTACGCACGCCCACGAGCGTGGCGGTAGCCTGCAGACAAGGGCGCCGGCGCGCGGGCGCCCCGAGGAGGCACGACGACGGCGCAACAGACGGTCGACGGAGAGCGCGCTTCACAGCGACGCGCCTCTCTCCTTGCAGACGGCATCGCGGTCACCACGAGTACCAGTCGTTGTCGTGACGCCGCCCCGGCGGCGATGGCCTACCCTCACCAAGAAGGATTTGGGGATATTGTGACAAAACAAAATTGCTCGACACCGCCGCCACCCATCACATGACCGGCCGACGGAGTTTTTCGCCGAGTTTGACTCTAGCGTTTCTGTGCCGTTTTCTTTGTACAATCATTTTAGGAAGCAAAATGTTGGATAACTTCCTATAAAAATCGATTGAGTCAGATCACAATGCAATTTTCGAAGACAAAGGACTAAAGTGTGATGTTTCACTTAGCACGTCAAGGAAAGTGATATTTGGTATACAAGCACCTAAAAGGACAATTAATCCATAAAAATACAATAAGGTAGCACAAAAGAAAGATAGATCCGTGTGCATAGAATAGATACATTAGAGCTGTGTAGCAGCAACAAAAAAAAAAACCTCACATGATTAGGCGCAAAGGAGAGTTTGAAAAGTGATAGATCTAAAGAGGATATTAGTCTTTTTGGAATCCGATTCTACATTCTGAACAAATGTGACGTACCAACCATGCAACTTTTCCCAGACTTGCTGAGGGAGCAATATATAATCACGGCCCTCAACCAAGGTATCATGTAGCTCAATATCCATGTTGGAGACTTCAGATGCTGTGTCGTCTATCAAATCTGTATTGTCAATAGCTCCTGGCCTTCTTGGAGCATTTGAACCAAACTCATGATGATGAGAACCATTACTTGTTGCACTAGCCAAATCTTGAATGACGTAATCAATCCAACATTGCCACCACCTATTTGAGTCAACCAACAAACATGTATGTATAAGATCCAAATGAGTAAACAAATGAAGCAATCGGCAGGTTAACAATCAGTCAAAAATGAGATCTGCATTTCAGAACATCGCTTCTGAAACAGATATTTTAAAGACTTTTATCTCCATTATATAGCCACGTATAAAATATGCAAATCAAGGGTACAGCTAAAGAATTTAATATCGAAGTGAAAGATGTCAGAAGCTATCTTGCATTCAACAAGGTACATCTCCCGTGTTATCTAGGCATCCTGCCATCAGCCATGCCTTGACTATCCCAAATCTCTGAGCAAAGCACACGAGCAAGCGGCATACGCGCGGTGGCGAAAACACGCCCCAGGCGGACAAATCTAGCTCGAACTGACCTTGGAGGAGAAACAGCACAGAGCACCCATCTTGCATCAGAAAGAATCACCCAAACCACCACCAAATCCGGCTCCCATCCCGAACCAAAATACCTCAAAGCCACTCGAAATCGCTCGTAGCAGCCCAGCCCAGGCCGGCACGCGCGCCGCGACATCTCGCCTGTCGCGGCGCAAGAGCATCCCCACGCCAACCCCCGGCGAAACAATAGCAGCAAGAAAAAGAAACTAAAAACGGCTAAATCCGAGACGAGATCGAGAGGGGAGGAGGAGGACCTGTTGGTGATAAGGAAGAAGGTGTCGCCCTCCTTGGAGTGGGCCTCCGCGGCGACGGTGATGTCCCGGATCAGCGCCATCTCCTCCTCCGCTGGCAGCTCCGGCGCCAGCGCCGCCACCACCATCTCCATCGCCGCCACCCCGCCGGCGACGGGGAGGAGGAGCCCGCCGGCTAGGGTTTGGGTTTGGGCCCTCCTCTAGTCTTCGTCTCCTCCGAGCTTCTTGGGCGCCGCCGAGTCGAAGCGAAAGGCGCGGCCTCCCCGGAAGCACTTGGTGGAAGAAGCGGCGGTGGTGGTGGCGAATGGCGATGGCTCTGCGAGGAGGGAGGCGCGCGGATCTACAAAGTTCTTTTCTGGGCTGGAGGAGCGCAGCCCCAGTTCAGGTCCGTCTCTCGGTCTCCACCTCCCCAGTCTCTAAATTAATGGTCAGGTCAGATTTGATCAATTGGAATGGCTATTGGCTAGGCTAAACATCTCTCATCTCTGGCGCTCCACGGTGGCAGTGTGACCGATGTTTAGGTCGTGTATTTTTCGCGTGAAGTTGGGGGAAGGAATGTACAAGAATGTAGCAAAAGGATTCTTTGTTAAGCAAATGGTGATGCTGCACAGCCTTTTCTAGTTTTTGTTATTATGTAAAATTTTAGTTTGTCATGGGAACACCCTGATTTTTGCCAAAAAAAACTATCATGGGCCAATTTTGGTCTAGCTCACCCCCTCCCTCTCCTTCAGTCTGTGGCCCATCCTCTCTCTGTCGGACCAACTCAGCCCAACCGCCGCTAAACCCTAACCGTAGCAGCTCGCACTATTACCGCTGGCCATCTCCAGCTCTGCTGCTACAGGAGCGCATCAACCCTCAGCTTCCATGTCGCGCACACCCCTGTAGGCTATAAATAGCATGGCCAACTTCATTTTTCGCACCCTCACGTCATACTGCATACGAAGCCCTAGCCACCTTTGAAGCATCTAGGTCCCTAATTTAATGTTTTAATAATTAATGACAATCACGCTTAAGTGACTAACATGTTTATTTGTAAACGAGAAAGGTTTAGTCCCGGTCTTGATAAGAAGCATGGAAATTATGTGAGATGGATGCTTTTGGTACTAGCTCAAGGCAAAGGTAAAAGAATACTAAGGATCATTTCATAGCTTTTGTTGGTCTCAGTGTTTGGTGGTTGAGACCTGGTTGCTAGAATAAGTGTTGTACTATTAAGAGGGGTGTTTGTCTAGTAGCTTGATAGCATCTTAGTGCCATATTGCTCAATCTTTGTTGCATGTTAGGTCATTTCATATGCATCCTTGTCTTTGGTGTTCTAGAATTCCTAAGCTGGTATGACCGTTGTTGATAATGTGGTACGATTGCTCCGTGGTATGACCGCATAATATATGTCGATTGCTTTTTTCCAAAACGGCTGATTTTCTCCTTCCAACTGATTTTCACCAACAACATGGCCGTTGTTGATCAAGTGGTACTACTGCTATAGTGGTATGACCGCACACTTGATGCTGGGATGACCACAATAGCAGTAGGATTGCGCTTTTGTTGCTAGTGCAATTGTAGGACCGAATTAGCAACAGAGGGGGGTGAATGGTGCCTTAAAACCTCTCCAAGTATTTACGCAATTCTCTTTCTCCAATAGCTACAGGGCTATGAAGACAGAGATTGGATGCTTACTGAAAAACGGAGAGACAATCGAACAAGACTGAGAAATGAAGGAATAAAGAACTCGGCCGAAATCCAGAGCAGTCGACACTTCATTGTGTAGTTGATCGACTCTCTGCTGTGGTCAAAGCGACCAAAGCAGTTTCAGAGCAGTCGAGACTTTGCAGTAAGATGCCAACTGACAATAACGTAGTCGAAATCAAAGAGTGCAGTCTGGTACTTGACCTTGGTCGAAACCAACATGTACGTAAAACCGGTCGATATACCAGACACAGATGGCACGGACTTCAACTACATACGACCACAAAGAATAGAAGACATGAAGAGAGATGTGGTTAAAAGTGAAGCAGAGAAAGTGAGAAGACACACGACCGCAGACCCGAACTGACCAAGAGCTAGTCTATGTGAAATCAAGTGGTCGAACGCCAACACGTGGTCGATCGAGTCACTTGGCCGAAGACAACTTGAAGCAGAAAGACCGAGTGACTGAAAACTGAAGACATAGTAAATATTGCGTTTGTCGGAGCGAAAACAGAAGACGAAGCGCATGACCGCCGAGTCTAAAAATTGAACATCTTTTGATTCTTAAGTCAAACGACCAGGAGATTTCGACCACAACCAGATAATGACCTCAGGTTGAGAAATAACAAGGTGGTCGAAGCCTCTCCACCGTGGTTGAGATGAATCGTGTGGTCGATACAGAAATAGAGGAAGAGGGAAGCGCACGACCGCAAGGCTACGACTTTAAAGAACTTTCGGCTCAAAGATCCAAAGACCAAGAAACTTGAACGCTAGCAAGAACACGTCCTCTGCTAGAGAAAATTAAGAGTGGACGAGACTTCTTTGTCGAGATGGACACGGGTGATAAAATCAAACTCGGAACAAAGGAAGTCGGAGGCGCAAAACTGAGCAGAAAGCTCAAAACAGCTCAAATAAATTGACAAGATAACTCAGATAAAGGCACAGAGGCAATCAGATCAACCAAACAACACACAGATAAAAGATCTCAAAATAGAGGAACAGAGATGAATGATTGCATAATGGAGGTTTCTACAGCCACTCCAACGGGAGGACATGGAGCACATGCGCTCCACTCCAGAGAACAACTCACAAAATACAGAATGCAAACCCAGAGTTTCTTAGGAACAACCTCACCGAGCACCCGAGCTCTACCTTCTCTATTTATAGGCTTTTCAAGTGGGGGGAAACCCGTTAACCCCGCCCAACACCGGGTTTTACCACTCGACAACCACACGACAACCCGCTAACACAACCAGTTGCCCAGTGCTTTAACAGAGAGCAGTTTCCCTTTGCAGGCTTTGCATATTTCTCCAAAATACCCCTCCTGCACCTTCGCGAAAACTTCTTGTCCTCGCACGACCGCGCCTTGCCTTCGACCGATTAGACCTCGACTCCTCCCTGAGTCTAGTCCCGGACCGCTCCGTTGCACATGACCACTCCCGGCATCATGACCATCTGGACCTCAACTCCTCCCTGAGCCTAGTTTCGATCCACCTCGTCGTTGCCCGTCGTGTCCACCTTCGGCAGCTCAACCTCCGGTTCCTCGTCTCCTGGCTTGCAACCACCTCAGCAGCCTCAATCATCTTTGGCGTCTCCTAATCGTCTGGACCTCAACACCTCATGTGCCTTGTCCCGATCCTCCTACGCCTTACCATGACCTAGCTCCGAAATCCTGCAACCACACAGACAAGCAAACCTTCACATAGCACAGCATAAAACATTATGAACAACAATCTTCATCAGAAGAATGTACTCGTAACAACAATTCCTGATAGTCGTAAACCCCCTACGACTGGTCAAAATCACAAGACATGAAATGTAATACCCCAAAAGTGATTCGAGAGATAATCGATTAATTGGAGGGAAGGACCATATAGAAAAGTGTTAAACAGGGATTTTTAGGGGGATTTCTGTAAAACCTCGGCAACCTGGGCCTAGGCCTTGGCCCAAGAGGTGGCCGGCCAAAAGGGGGAGGCGCCCCTCCCCCAAACCCTAGCCGCCAACCCTAAACCCCCTCCTCTTTCTCCCTTATGGCCGCCGCCCCTTCCCCCCATGCGCCTCCACCTTGTCCAGCAGCACCTCATCCTCCATTGAAGCCTCCTGCTGTTGGTGAAGAAGGTCCCCTTTGCTGCCGATCAAGCGGAGGAAGGAGATCGATCGCCGGGAGGTTATTTTGACCCGGAAGAAGAAGAGGAAGGGAAAAGAAGGGAAAAGGAAGAGGGAGAGAGATCGCGTAGTGTTCATCGTGTTCTTCAGTGGTTCATCAAGAGTAACCCCTATTTCCCCCGGTTAGATGCATATTTAATTGTTGTAGCAATGTCGGTATTGTGGTCTGCCCAGGTCAGAGTGCGTTAGACGGTCATTTTGGGGTAGTTTCTTAGGGATTCAGTTTTGGACATCTCCTAGAGTAATGTAGAGGACGTCGCCATCTTTCCGTGAAGTTCTAGAATATGTCATTGGACCTCTATAACAGAAGTTATGATTTTATTAGTGGGACTGTTCCGCAGATTGTGGGTTTTCTGTTATGTTTTGGTAAAGTGGGTTGGGCGATTAGAAAAAGGGAGAATCAGAGGAGCTCAGTATAATGAAAGTTGTAGATCATTGTCTCAGATTTCCAAAAAGCTCAAGAACTTGTGATTCGGACACTCGTGCTGAAAGTTATGGTATTTTTAGCACTCTATCCAGAGAACCCAACGTGAAATTGATGTTTTAGAAAACCGGCTTGTGCGTGTATACTTTGGCCGATTCAGGGAGGTTCACCAACTAGGTTTAGTTGGAGAATTTAATTATCTTTCCAAAAAGTCTAAGAACATATTATTGGACTCCCGTACTAATAGATATGGATTTTTGAAGTTGACTGTCCACATAGGGGGCAAATCGACCAGTAGGATTTGGGGATTGGAATCGAGTTAGACATTTTTGCGAATTTGTGATTGTTTTTATTTAGTATAAGGTCCACTACTGTTATCTTAGTATGCATTATAATTATTATTTAGGTGGTGGAATGGTCTTAGGGGCAGCACCTTCTGCAAGTCCCTCGTTCTCTCGCGGTTAAGGCAAGTATAATGATGGTTTTAATAGATATTGTGGAATAGCAATGTTTGTTATATACTTTGAGCAACTATGTGTCCATGATTGTGATGATGACTTAATTGGCATGTGCTAAGTGTTTTCATGGTTGTTTAAAAGTTATGAGTTCATGTTGATGAATAGTGAAGTATGATTAAGTCATTCACGTGCAAGGTGGTTGTGGTTGCAAATTTCTATTAAATTGTGATTTTCATACATATGCATCATGTTGGCTTATTGAAGTCTTGGTCATAAGATGACCGAGCAGCTGCTAAAGGTCCCCATGCTTAAGGATCATGGGCTTAGGTCCCCATACTTGCGGAGTATGGGCAATTGGTCTCTGTACCAGATGGTACATGCATGGATATGCATCGATGAATGCGCACTTTGCATATTGCTGAGCATATTGCATAGCATGTGTTTATGAGTAACTGTTGGATGTTCTTATGGAATGCTGTACATGTATGCTATTGATATCATTTATTATATTTGCTGAGTCGTTGGACTCACCCTTGTTGTTTGTTGTGTTTTAGGTACCTTTATGAGAACGACATGCATGGGGGAAAGTAAGGATTAGTCCTGTTGCACTTTGCACGATCTACCCATAATTGAAAGGCAGGAAGAAATTAAATAGTAGATGGATGAATTACTTTAAGTACCTTTATGATCATTGCTTGCTGGAATTAAACTGTAATAAATGAATAGAATTTTTATGATGCTCCTGTTATTTATCTAGATGCTAGTTCTATGGATGTCCTAGTAATATATCGTCGATTTTGGTTAGTTTTGATCATAATACATGTTGGTTTATCCTTTTTATTAAAACTGCTTGTTGAAACCTCTGACATAGACAACTATACAAGGGAGGTTCTACCGAAATTTTATGAGACGTATTAGGTTTATCTTTGTTATATTACTTAGTTTGGTAGCATTCCAGGTCATCGTTTGGCTGGGGTGTTACATGAAAAGCACAAGACCTACAACCGCATACTAGAACGATACGACCACCTCAGAATTCCATACAACCGATTTCCAGAGGCTACGACTACTTACCGCGTGGTCGAAGACCTTCCGACCACGTTCATAGCTTTCCACCATGATCGAACCCATTCAGACCATGTACACTGAGTTTCACCATGGTTGAAACGTCCACCGACCACGTACAGTGGGGTTCACCGTGGTCGAAACCCTTTCAACCACGTCCAACCGCATCCCGAGCACGTCTGACCGCATTCAACCACAATCGAACGCGTCAGACCTCGTCCCGGGCACGTCTGACCGCATTCGACCTCGTTCGACCACTTCACAACGTGGTCAGAGTCCACCGACTTTCTAATGTGGTCGTCAACCCGACCGCCGACTATCGACCACAGCGCGCTACCACGTGGTCGAAGACCCGACTTCCGACCACGGCCAGTCAGCGCCTCTGACTTCCAACCACGGTGACCCGAAGCTTATGACTTTCGACAAAGCGGTCATAAATGGTCCAGCCAACTTCCGACCGCTTCTCACGATAACATGGTTGTAACAGCTTCCGACCATGGCCAACGTGGTCGTAAACTCGACGGCTGGCTTCTGATCACGGCCAACGTGGTCGTAAACCCTTCGGATGGCTTCCGACCATGGCCAACGTGGTCGTAAACCTTTCAGCCGATTTTTGACCAGCGACAACGTGGTCGTAAAATCGGTTTCCGGCTTCCTACCGTTGACAATGTGTTCATATACTCTCATGTTGGCTTCCGACTACTGCTAACTAAAGCGACCAACTTCCGACCACTCGTAAAATGCATCTATCGGATTCCGACCACGGCCAACGTGGTCGTAAATGACTTCCTACCACTCTTAAGGGTTATGACTTTGCATAAAAGGCATAAATCAAACTCAATTTCTTTAAAACAAGAGTCAATTACTCATCACAAACATGGAGACACCTTCACATGGTCTCTTAGCAATATTGCAAAGCGCATGTTTTTTGGGCATTTTTTGGATTTCTTGAGCATGGTACTACCACCATGCTAACCCCGGTATGACTAGAGTTGTGGTATGACCGCACTTTAGTTGGTGATTACCTTTTTCCAGAGTGGGTGTTTTCTGGCTACCCTGATTTCACTCGAGCGGTCATATTGTGCCTTGTGAGGGTGGTATGACTGGACCAGGGTTAATAGCTAGTTTATGTGCATTTAGTGCACAATAAAATAACTATTGAATCATGATGCAGTCCGATTTATCACACATTGGCGGTATGACCACTCCCGACTAAAAAATAGAGATTTTGTCTCTAACGGCTACCATGGTGGTTCAGGGTTATAACTACCCCTTTCCTACAGCAAGGCCTTTTTTTGGAACCCATATAGCAAGGCCTTTTTTTGGAACCCAATTGAATACATTTGAGCCATTGCATCTTCTCTTCACCTCCTGAGCATTGATTTCATTGTTGAGGTTGTTGAGAGCATTGAAATGCATAGCATCCGTTGTTTGAGCTTTGTGGCACTTGGTTATCATCAAGCAAGCATCATCAACTTGTTACTCTTGGAGGTTGCCGAGTGCTTGGTGTGTGGAACTAATGATCTCTTCAAGAAGATTATGAAGAGGCCCAGTATTGGTGTGAAGGTTTGAGCTCACCTATTCGGAGTGGGAAAAAGTTACCCTAGTGGATTGAGGAAGGCTCACTATGCATACAGAATCGGCTTGATTTGTTTAAACTCTCTCAACATGGATTAGGGGAGTTTGGCAAAACTTTGAGACCATAGGAAAAAGCTTTGTATTCATCTTGTGATTCTCTTACTAACTCTTTACTTTGTGTATTTACATTCCTAGTAATTGAATTATATTCTTATCTACTTAGAATTGCAAACCTTGTTTAGACTTAAATTGTTGGTGCACTTAGTAAGACTTAGACTATTTAGGCCTTAAATTGTGCAAAATCAATTTTCATTTTCATTCTATCTCAAAAACTGGGTTTTAGCCAAAAAAAAGTTTCAAAACCTTCTATTCACCCCCTCTAGTCAGTTATCCTTGATTTACAAGTGGTATCAGAGTTTTGTCTCTCTTTATTAGGCTTTAGTGCTTGAGAGAAAAGGATAGCTAGTGAGGTAATTTCCATAGGCATGGCACCTTTATTTGATGGTATAAATTATGCTTATTGGGAGGTTCATATGGCCGTTTATCTTAAGACCATGAGCCCAAGCATATAGAGAATTATTAGTAATGGTCTCATTATTCCCCTTGATCCCGCACATCTCACCGAACAAGATGAGCGGAACTCTCACTTTAATGCTCAAGCTATGAATGCTCTTTTATAGCCTTGAAAGCGGATGAGTTCAATAGAGTAATGTTGGACCCGGATTTTTCAACCCAGAATCCACTGTGATTCCACCACACTATTCCCTAGATCAGTAGATAGTGCTCACAGATACAGTACTGAACATCAAAGTACACATCATGCAGAAGCATAAATATAATAGTAGACTTACTCATGGGCCGATCAGGTCAAAATCAATAAAATATAGCAACAGAAATGAAGCACATAGGTGGGACCCTCAGGACATGCCTAAAGGCAACCAACTGGGGGTTCGCGACCTAGTTCTTGATCTCTTCATCTTCTCCCCCATCATGACCTGGTATACTGCTGTAGCATAGCGACCTGACTCCCGATTTTGGATTAATTGTGAGACCAAGGGTGAGCACAAACCACTATGCTCCGCAAGCCAATACACAAGATGCAAATAGATAACATGTAAGTCTTATCAAGGAAAGACTCAGGTTATTTTATTTGCCATAAATTTACCTTTAAAATATGATACATAGAAATTACCTGAGACCTAGTAGTTTGAACTTAAAACTTAATATGTGAAAGAATGCAATAATAATAGCAATCCAGATTCCATCCATCGTTACATGATTTCTACACCATATGGTAACCTTTCAGCATTATAACCGCTTACATTATCACTGGGGCGACACCCAGGGCAATACAAATCAGGGCTTTTCACTGCCCACCACTTTTCCAATTCCACCCACAAATATTTTGAAATAGAACTATATCTGGTTAAGTTCCCATGTCCGCCCTTAACCAGGAGCATAACTATTCGAATAGTTTTGACTCTGCAGAGTTGGTACACTTTACTCAAAAGAGGCGATCCACTTGTTGTTCCATACGATTCCTTAGTCACGCGGTTGAGTAGACCATCACAGTAACCTTTCAAAATACCTCGCTCCTTCCATCATCTCACCCATATGGGCTTCTCCCACTTGCAGCGGGTCCCATAAGTTGTGCGGGATGTTCTTCCCCTGTGCTGCTAGTAGCTGGACTACCCACACTGACTAGCCCACCGCGGAAAACTTCACCCTCAACGAGTGTTCTATTAAAGTCGTCACACAGATAGCCACTTGCACTATCTCACCTCCTCCACCGATGAGATGACTTCTAGAGTCCAGTAAATCTACTAAGCCAAGTTGTAATTTACAGACTTGTGGTTGTACTTGTCTTACACAGGAGGTCATGTCAAGATTCAGTCCTTAAGGTTATCTGGGTGTTTCTACCACTAACCACACTCTCGTGCACCGCTGCACCATACCCCCGAACCATCCGCCCAGATAGATAAGCAATTTGGGGTTTTTGGGAACATAAAATAATCATACCAAAATATACCAGTCATTTCCACCATGACTTCCCAAATCAGTTTCTCATGATTAAAAGTGATGCTTATGGCATTTTGGTGCCCCCGAATATCTAAGCATTACTAAGCATGGCGTATAATCATAGATTTATTTTCGAAAGGTTTACATGTATAATTTGCTAGGGTGACAAGGTTCAATTATTCCAATGTTCCAATGGAGATGTAATACTAGCAAGTCAAATAATGGGCATATAACTAAAATATTAAAACAAACATATATTTGCATATGAATTAACAGCATGTGATTTGATAATTTAAGACGGAAATAATATGCAGAAGATGTAGGTTCAACATGATCAAAGTATTTACTCGCCTTGCGCGGTTTATCACAGTCTTGAGCTCACTCAAAGCTTTCTTATTCGTTGGTCTCGAGCTTCTAGTCTTTATTTTCACCTCGATCTTAGTCTCGCTAAACAACTGAATCCAAATAAAGGTAAATAACTCAAAAGGTCCAAATAAATCCAAACAAACTCAATTTAGCTTTATTATGGGTTAAAGGGGTGATTTGAGGAAGGTTGATTGGGTGCAGAGTATTGACAGAGTCGAACGGGGTTTAGGATGAAGAAGGATGGGCTTCTAGAAATTTGAATCTAAGGGAACGAAAAATCAAAAATTCTCACTGTGGTCGAAGATTATACGTGGTCGGTAGCTCCGTAGCAGTCGGATGCTTTGCAGTGGTCAGAAGGCAAGAGTGGTCGGAGACAAGAGCGGTCGGAAGCTCTATAGTGTAGTCAAAAAGCTATGGTGGCAGTTAGAAGCTGCATTAATTTGAACATGGTCGAAAGATACCATAATTTATGTATGGTCATATTACAACATGGTCGGTGGTCAAACATCGTGGTCGGTGCTCGAACAGCCATGATCGGGTGGCTGAACCTGGTCAGAATCCTGTACGTGGTCGAAGGCGAATCCGGAGAGGGCCATTGAAGTCGAGAGCAGAAATGAGTAGTCGGGAATGGAGGGGTCTACAAAGTGGTCAAAAATGGCTTCGATGGTGTGGTGCTGTCGGATGAATCAGACGGCTTGGAGTGATCGGATGGATCAAACGGCTCGAAGCAGTTGGATGGTATCTGCGGTCGAGCGACGGTGGTTAAGAGTGGCTGTGGTCGTGTGCGGCTTCGCCAGCGCGGTGGCGCATGGTGACGGTGATCGCCGAGGCTCGAGCTTTTGCATTTGAGAGAGGGAATGGGTGGAGTGGAGTGGGGTTTTGCTCTTCGGGAGGTACAATCGGAGCAGAGGAGGGCAGTGACGTTTGACAGAAACAGAGGAGCGGCGGCGCTCGGTAGGTGGCTTCGTCGGCGACGGCCGGTGACCGGGGAAGGGGCGGCACGTGGTAAAATAGATGACCGAGGAGATAAGGAGGGCAGGGGAGGTGTTAGCTCAGGCCTGGTCGGTGCTGAGGGAGGACCAACGACAGATTGGTCGTTATCGTAAGTTGGAGTTGAGCGTCGTCGGAGGCGCTACATGGTCATAACCTTCGAGTGCTATCAGTCGAAAGCGTAGGCGGTGGAGTGGTCGAAGACTTTCAAGCGCAGAGCAGTCGACCTCGGAAGGCGCTAAGTGGTCGTAAACCTCAATGTGGTCGTAAACGACTATGAGTGGTCGTAACGACTATGTGTGGTGTAACGACTGTGTGGTTGTAATGACTACAAGTGGTCGTAAACGACAACGTGTGGTCGTAACGACTATGCGTAGTCTTAAACGACTATGTGTGGTCGTAAACGACTCCGTAGTCGTAAGTTCGACTGCGTGGTCGTAAGCTCGACTATGTGGTCATAAACGAGTATCAGGTACTCGTAGTCGTGGGACTGGGCTTCAAAAAGTTGCACCATCCTCTCCCGACCGACGCTCGGCGAGCTCATTGCCGTTGGAGGAGACGGAGGCCGGAGCTAAGCATCCCCAAAATGGGTTGCTCACGCCCACGCCTACCAGTAGGAAAAACCTCGCCAACCAATTTGGCTGGGGTATTGGCCAGAGTCGACCGTGGGCGGCGGCGGAACAGGAGAGTGGTGGCTACGGCGGCGCACGGTACCAGAGCTCAATTAAGCAAGAGGGAAGCATCTAGGCGGGCTCAGGAGTCTACCTCAGGGGTTGGCATGGCTCGGGAACGGCGGTGGTGAGCTGGCGATGTGCGATGGCGAGGGGCGGAGGACGTGCAGGTTTCGGCGAAGTTCAGGCGACGGGAGGTCCAGCCGAGGAGGGGAACGACGTCGTGGTTGTAATATCCCAGAAGAGTTTCATTAGTTAATCGATTTAATAAAGAGAGGGACCTTAAGGGAAAGAATAAAATATCGAATTTTTGAGGGGTTTTTCTGAATTTTCTGGACAACCTAGGCCTGGGCCTCAGCCCAGGTGGGATTTTCGGCCTAAAGGGGGAGAGGAGGCGCCCACCCCTCCAACCCTAGCCGCCCCCACTCCCTCCAATTGCCCATGGTGCAGCCGCCACCCCTCTCCCTCTTGTCGGCCTCCTCCCCTTGCCCTCCTCTCATCATGACACCTCCTCCCCACGCCTCCATTGCCGGGAATCAAGATCTCCAACGCAGCGAGGAATTTCGGAAGGAGGGAAGAGGAAGGAAAAGAAAAGAGGATCAAGAGGAGAGGTGAAATTCGTGGGGTGTTCGTCGTGTTCTTCATCGATTCATCAAGGGTAATCCCTGTTTTCCCCAATTAGGTCAATAATTTAGTTGTGCTAGCAATGTTAGTTTTCTGGACTGCTAGGACAGATCGGGTTAGATGGCTGTTTTGGGATAGATCTGTGGGGATTCAGGTCTGGACCTCTTCCAGAGATTTGTAAAGAACGTCTTTATCTTTCCATGAAGCCCTAGAACGCGTCATTCGGACTTGCGTAACAAAAGTTATGATTTTTTCTATTGGGACTGTTCTGCAGATCAGGGGAATTTCGGACAGGTTTCGGTAGATTGGTTTGGGCGACGGGAAAACGGGCGAATCAGAAGACCTTCATATTAGGAAAG
This sequence comes from Bonia amplexicaulis, assembly GCA_036346245.1. Lineage (NCBI taxonomy): Eukaryota > Viridiplantae > Streptophyta > Magnoliopsida > Poales > Poaceae > Bonia > Bonia amplexicaulis. The sequence goes on from CM070765.1 coordinate 10,272,976, forward strand.
TTATAGATAATTTTCTTAGCTTTCCAGAAAGGTCAAGAAGTCCTGATTCTGACTTTCGAGGCGAAAGTTACGGCCATTTTAGTGCGCTGTCCAGAGAGGTAGTCTTAATTGCTGATGCTTTAGAAAATGGGTTGGTGCGGATAGAAGATGGCCGAATCTGGGAGGCTCACCAAATAGGTTTTGTTAGAAAATTTAATTATCTGTCCAGAGAATCTGAGAACTCTCTAGTTGGACCTCTGTATCAAAAGTTATGAATTTTTGAATATGACTGTCTGTAGAAGGGCAGAGATCGGCCGAAAGAATTTGGGGATTAAGTCAAGTTAAACGTGTTGGTTTAGTTTGGGGGTGCTGTTATTTTATCTAAAGACCCACCACTGTTGACGTAGCAATTATTATAATTATTGTTCAGGAGGAGGACGGATCCCAGGGGCCGCACCTTCTGCTCATCCCCTGTTTTCTCGTGGTTAAGGCAAGTATAATTGTGGTTTTAAATTTATAGTGTGGATTGTTGATGATTGTTGGTTTGAAGATGTTTGACTTTGATAATAAATATATGTGTTCATGATTATGTTATTGTTATGTTGGTATTGTTTATGATTGTCTGCAATTGTGAGTATTTATGAGAATTTATGATGCATAGATACGGTGAATGCAAGTTTTTATTTATTGAGACATTCACACATATGCATCATACTGATATATTGAAGTCTTGGTCACGAGATGACCAAGCGCCGAGGTCCCCGCCATGTTGATGTCATGACGGGCTAAAGGTCCCCATACTTGTGGAGTATGGGCAATTGGTCCCTGTACTAGATGGTACAGGCATGGGTGTGTATTGACGGATGCACACTCCGCATTACCGGTAAAATGCGAAAGAGAAGAGATAAAGAGATTTTTGATCATATTGCATAGCATGGTCATTTATATGATTGATGGATAAATTTGTGAGATGATGTTCATGGTTGCTCTTGTTATTACCTATTATATTTGTTGAGTCTTTGAACTCACTCTTGTTGTTGTTGTTGTTTATTGTTTGTTTTATGTACCTTCATGAGATCAACATGCATGGGGATAAAGAAGGATTAGTTTTGTTGCACTTGCACGTTCTATCCATAATGGAAGAAATAGAGAACTTTAAATACTATTTGTTGATTAGCTCAAGTGGTATTTGATTAATGATTATCAAGTTTAAAAACGTAATAAAGGAATAGAACTCTTTTATATTGCTTCTGTTCTTTATTTAAGTATTATAGATATGAGTGCGAAGGTAAACATATTATAGATTTGCTTAGGATTGGTTATATTTCTTTCTGTTAATTATATCCTTGATTATACTTGTGAGAACTTTAGTTTTAGACAATAAACAAAGGAGATTCTGCCGAATTTTGTAGAATGCAATTGGTTTAGCTTTGTTATGTTGTTAGTTTGGTAGCATTCTAGGCCATATTTTGGCTGGGGTGTTACAGTGGTGCTCCGAGGATGCTTCGGTGGGAAGGAATCGGACCACGGCAGCGCCGGGTGGCGGATTGCTAACCGGTCGGATTTGGGGAAGAAGGTGTCGTTGTCGAGCTATGAGGCACGGGAAACCGATTCGTTGAAGTGGGAGACAGAGTGGAGCGGTGTGGTGCAAATGGAAGCTTCGGTGGGGATTTATAGCCGCGAAAAAAGTACGGTGACAAGAGGGCAGTTGGGCGGTCGACGCAATGGCATGGTGGCAGCGTTGCTACAAGATTTGGGACGCAACTGCAGGCGGTATGGGCTTGATTGCGCAGTGGCCGTGTCAGTGCAGTTGGTGATGCTCTGGCCGAGGTAGATGTGATGGGACAGGAAAACTATGGGCGGCTCGTCAGGGGGAAGGAAAACCAAAGGTGGCGCCGTGGTCAGCTTTGGGTGGCCGTGGAGGTGCTCTCCCACAGAGGAATCAAGCCGAGGTCGTCCATGGGCTCCTTGGTAGCAGTGGATGCGGCGGCCGACCGGTACTCGGGCTTGCTCAGCTGCCTCAAGGGGAAAGAGGGGAGAGCATAGGGAGCAATGGGAGGAGCCACTGGCTAATTATAGTCGAAGGAGGGGCACTGTGCTGGTGCTGCTGGGGTCAACCGAAGCATAGGGTAAAGCATGGCCGGGCGACGTGACGACGACGGGGGCAGGTGCGACGGTGACACGGGAACAGTGGCGTGGCAGGGCATGGCGGAGGGGCAGTGATGTCGATGGGAGCAGGTGCTTGGTGACGGAGGAACAGGAAAGAGCGGGTCGGTTGACGAGAGTGAGGCGAGCGCTGCCGGGAGAAGAAAGAGGGGAGATCGAGCAAAGGAGGAAGAGCCAGCACGAGGAGGGAGAAGAAGGAGAAAATGAAGAAGGAGGCGAGGGCAGGAGTTAGGCCCGTTGGCGGTGCGGGAACAGAGAGAGGGAAAAAAGTGGCCCTCATGTAATAGAGAAGGAAGAAAATGAAGGAAAAGAGAGGAAAAAGAGAAAGAGTTAAGCATAATTTTAGAATTTGGATTTTCTTTAAATTTTGAATTTTCATTAGGATTTACTAATTTTCAGTTTTGCATGATGTTCAAAATTTTGAGTTCTCAACTTAATTATTTAAATACGAGCTTTTAATATTTCTTTGACCATTTCTTTCCTCTACGTAGTTAAATTGAATTTTAAATCTTTATTTACTTTATGTAATATTTGAATTTTTAATTTGTGTGTAGATCCTTGGATTTCCATTTCTTTTATTATCATCATTATTGTTTTTACTTTGGATATTATTTGTCAGTATATTAATTTATATGTCACAAAACTAAAAAAATCAGATAAATATTCAGAAGAAATTGTGAATGCCCGCAAATTGCAAGAAAAAGTTTTTAAAAATTCCATATTTTTGAACATTCGAATTTTAGGATGTTACAAGCAAGCAATCTTGAGATGGCTCATGATATTTGGACCACTCTATCAGAAATCCATGAGGGTATATCTGCGGTCAAGGAGGCCAAATTGCATAGGCTTAAGGTCAGATATGAGACATTTGTTATGTTGCCCCATGATAATATCAATGAGATATACTCAAGGTTAAACAAAATAGTAAATGAACTCAAGGGCCTTGGTTCACTACAAGGAATCTTAACTATTGCAATGAAATACATTTAATTGCAATAGTTAAATTTATTACCATGAATTATTTGGTTGTTGCGATAAATTTGTTATATTGCCATAATTATAAATTGTTGTGACAATTTTTATTTTCGTTGCAATAAATTAATTGTGTTGCAACGAAAAAAATAAATCGTTGGATTAACTAATTAGTATTGCAACAATTTCATACTGTTGTGATATGTATATTCTTTTGCAATGATATATTGGTATATATATCCTAATTTACTTTTCCACCAAATCAGGTACTTGTTGACTCCAAGATATATAATCAATGTACAAAAAATTGTCCCCAACAAATCTAATCACATACCGCTACTTCTTTTTCCAGTTCAACGACGGCTACTGCATCCATTTTTGATCCATTTCCCCTTCTTGTTTTCCTCTTTCCCTCTGTTCATTTGTTACGTAATGTATTCACCGCAGCCCAAAACATGACTATGTGGGGGCCGAATCCGCCGAGGACTTGTAGCTACGGGTCGATCGGTGGGCTTGTGCCAATAAGAGCCAGCCTACTCGTAAAACCGACTGGAGCCGCACCAAACTGAGCGGACACCATGGATCATGAGTAGGGCTCGAAGCCCGGCAGTGGTGGCGCCGCCTCTGCCCAGAACGAGGCCATTGACCGACGGGAGCGCCTCCGCCGCCTCGCCCTCACCAAGGACCCCTACTTCATATGCAACCACCTCGGAAGGTACACCCTACAAAAACCTAGCTTCTTTGGGTTCGCGCCGCCTCTCTATTTCCGCTCTCAGTTTCATGTGTAGAGCTGGGAGTTGGGCAGCGCGTCTTGGCACGCCCAAGCCCATCGTGCTTCGTGCCGCTTGCGTCTTGGCTCGGCCCGATCATCTTCTTGGGTCGTGTCGGCTCGGCCCGATCATCTTGCCGTCTGCGTGCTGCCCGCCAGCGTCGCTTTTAGGCGGGCCCAAGCACGCCCAAAGCCCACCGTGCCGGCGTTCGTGCGTGCTAGCCCAAGCCCCGCCAAGTAACTATACGCCAAGGCGGCGGTGATGGTCGTCATCTTCTGGATCATCGTAAGGAAAAGAAGGCGGTGTTAGAACGGCTTGGTGACCATCCGCACCTTTTGTCTACAGTGCCATGCATGTATTCCCAGGATTAGCTCCTTTCTTTACACATAGTTAGTTGCCTCGAAGGTGAACGCGCGAGGTAGCACCTGTCACCTCCGTTGGTAGCACCACCCTTCCTGCTCCTCACGGTCCCTTTTCTTTATAGAACATCCTTGTTACTCCTCAAATCATTAAAAATTTGATTTCGGTTCGTCAGTTTACAATTGACAATAACTGCTCCATAAAATTTGATCCTTTTGGTCTCTCTGTGAAGGATCTTCGCATTCGGAATGTGATAGCCAGGTGCAATAGCTCCGGCCCTCTGTACTCGTTGCTGCCATGCACCTCTCAGCCACATGCTCTCATTGCCACCACCCCGGCCACCGTTTGGCATCGTGCTATTCTAGTTGTCGCAAACAATTTTACATCTTCTGATGGATATTAATTTAGAATATGATTACTAATTTATTCTGATAATTACGAATACTTATTAGTGATTTTTTTATAATTTATAATCGACTAATTTATTTCAGTCTATTTTATTTTATTTTATTTTATTTTCTTTTTTCTTTTCCTCTTTTCCTTTCCTTTTCTTTTCCTCTTTTCTTTCAATCCTTATCCGTTGACGCCTCATTTCTTATCCACACGGCCGCTGCCTCGGTTTCTCCACCCTCGCGCCGCCCGCCTCGGTTTCTCCTCCTCCCGCCCCGCCCACCGCCCACCGCCTCCACCTCGCCACCGCCGCCTCCTCCCCACCTCGCCCACCTCCGCCTCCTCCCCCACCTCCACCTCCTTCCCCTCCTCCCTCGGGCCCCTCCTCCCCACGCCCGCCTCCCCCGCCACCGCCCTCCTCCCCCTTCTCCGCCTCCTTCCCCACCTTCCCCCTCCACCGCCGCCTCCTTCCCTTGCCGCCGCCTCCTCCCCACCTCGCCCACCGCCCGTCCTCCCCACCTCCCAGACATCCCCAGCGCCCTTCTTCCCCGACCTCCCTGGCGGCCCGCCTCCCTCCTCCCGAGTGACGGCGGCGACGATGGCGACTACTCCGAGAGCGGCGGTGGATGGCGGGCAATGGCGGGGCGCCGGCGATGGCGATGGGAGGGGACTGGGGAGCCGGGAGGCGAGGTAGAGGCCGAGCGGCAGCCCGGGCCGGGCCGGCCGTGCTCGCCGCGCCGCCCGTGCTCGCTGTGCTCGCCGTGCCCGCCGTGCCCCCGTGTCGTCTTGGGCCGAGCACCCGCGATTCACCGTGCCGTTCCGTGCCACCCAATGGGCGGCTTTCCGGCCCGGCCCGCCCACCGTCGTGCCAGACCAAAGACGGCCCGCCACGTGTCGGGCGGGCCATGCTTGGCCGTCTTGGGCCGGCCGTGCTTTGGGTTGGCTCGAAAAAGCCCGGCCCAACTCCCACCTCTATTCATGTGTCCATCTATGAGTCCAAGCTATGCCTGGCATTGCACAAAAATCAACCTTCCTTTCCTACTGCATTTTGTTCCTTCGCTAAATTTGTGGCTAAACTCCTCCCTTATCCTCCAATTTGTGCAGTGTATCTCGAGTTCAAATAAGCAGAGGAAGGTGGGGCGATGTGGTGGATCTTTGGCTCACTTCGATTTCGCATATCTTCTTACAAGATTCGCCGGTTTGGGCTGGAATTAGTGGGAAAGATTCGATCTATGAGTACTCGGCGCTGGAATCATTGCAAGATTTTATTTTTCTACCGAAAGCGTCTGGCTTTGGAATACTGGGTCTGAATTAGAATACGAGGTTTGGGTAGATTCTGATAGGGGAATGATGCGATCTTTCAGCTCTTTGTAGTGCATGGTGTCACGGCATTAGCAAGGTCACGTTGATTAGATGTAGAATAAGCTAGCCTGCAGCCATTATTGTGCAAGGTCTAGTTTCCTGCGTACTTTTAGAGTTTACTGGATGTGGATGCAGTAACATTCCTTTCTTCAGTTTTTTTGTGCAGATAATAGAGATTGAGATTGTTGTATACTTGTACTACTGCTTGGTTATTGTAATCAGTGGTACTTTCTTTGCTGTAATCATTACTGGCTAAAGCCAATTTTGCTGTGCAGAACATTACTTCAGTTAATACATAGTTCAGTAATTCCTAAGGTGCACAATGGACACTATTATCGTCATCTCACTTGTTGCGCTTGTGTTGGGAGCCCTCTTGGTTATCCCAAGATCCAACAATAAAGGGAAAAGCCGCATCACTTGTATTCTCAACTGAAGTCAATTCAAAATCATTAGCACTGAGTAATATTGTAATGCAGGTAGGGAGTTCTACATTCTCTCCCATACAGGGCTTCAAACGGTGCCATTTCAAAGCTTAATACTGTCTTCTGAAAATCTGCCCATTTTGACTGTACGGGTATTCCTTGTTGGTTACTCCCTCCACTTCTTACAGCAATCTGCTCTAACAGCCTGGCATGTTGCTCCATCATGCGCGCTTGATTTAATTCTGCTTGGTATCTATTTTCTTCCATCTTGGCTAAAATGTCTGCTAAGCCGGACTGTGGCACTTCCTTTTGACGAGGACTGTCCTGTCCCTGAGATCCTTCTCCACTTCCTGACATCTTGATTGTTTTGATGAGATTAGGAGTTCAGATCTGCAGCGAGTTTTTAGAAAGTTAGGTAGATAAGTAAGAATTCAGACTTACGGTAAGATAAGAATTCCAGAGCGAATTAGAAAGGTTGAGAATTGAGGGAATATATTAAGGGTATTGTTAACAAACAAATTATCACTAAAAACAAAGTAGTCTTTATTCATTCATAACACAAGTTGGGTACATACTATTTTACAAGGTTCATACCACAACTTATTTTACAATACCAAAACTTGCTACTACAAAAAGGTTCTGACTACTTTATCGCAACCTAACTCAACTCTAAACCTTCTGATCTGGGGAGGAGTCACCAGAGGAACACCACTCTTCTTCCTCTGGGTCTTCTTCTTCCTCATCGATCGCGGGCTCCTTGACTTTGGACTCATCATTAACTACATTGGGCTGCTCTGGTGCACGTGACGACGATCCCCTGAAGAACAAACGGCCTTGGGGCGCCGTCATTCCTTCAGACTTGAGGACTTTCGCTGGGCCATCTGGTGATCCATCACACCTCGAGGCTTCATCTTGGGCTTTCATTGGTAATGTCGCGAGTCTTCTATAAATTCCAAATCTCCTATCGAGCCACATAGAGCTGATGGTGCATCTTCCGATTCTCCTCGGTCATTCGAACATACATGTCGTCCTGGGATGCGATGACCGATGCGGCTTCCCTCATTCTTGGATCATCTTCTACTTCTGGATTTGGGACGAGAAAACCCGTTCCTTCATCATCTTCTTGTGGAATGAGATAGAAAGGTGACTCATCAAATTCCTCCTCATAGTAACGGCGAAGATATTCCACTGCTTTCTTTGCTGCATCCTGTATGGCGTCTGACTCCTCATGATGGTAAGCCGTGAACTTCCGTCGGACATCTGGTCTGAGTGGTAGTGGTTCCAGATATACCCAAGCTTTCCAGTCATACAGCTTGTCATGGACAATCAATGCTCTCGTATAGAATATCGGACGCTGTCGTTCTGTCGCATAAAGGTATCTCTGCATGCGCCACAGACGAGTGACCCATCCGGATAGAGCCTCTGGGTGGGGAAAAATATGGTGTGTCATCTGTTCAAAACACCAAATTTTGAGGTTAGACCAGAGTTTAAATATTTTTAGAAATCAAACTTAATTAATATAAGGTTAGCATAGGTGAGAAAAAGAGATTTACAAGAATATTCTAGAATTTTGGGTAAATCATTTTTGTAACCAAAATATTTTTTGTAAAAATCCCTAGTGCACTTTAGGTCATCCTACGGTCAAGCAAGCGGGCTCTGATACCACTCTGTAACACCCCATTTAAGGGCGTTTATGGAACCCTACATAATCGCCGGGATTGTTCAAATTGCGAGTACATCCATCGAGTGTATAACATTGCCAACACAAGCTTAAGAACAAAAGTCGACTTTATTACATTATAAGGGCTCCAAAGCCAGTTTCACGGTAGGGCCAAAGGCCTTTATTTACATTACAGCAAAAGACACCATAGGCATACTTGAGCGGAGAATGACCCTAATCCCACGCTTCGTCTACTTCATAGAATATCATTAATTATTTTATCTCCTCAATGTTGGCGGTTTCTGTTTATGTTTTTAGCAAGTATGAGTACAACTACCGTACTCAGCAAGTCACACGGAGCTTAACATTAATTATATGCATGGGATATCAAGTGAAAGGGAAACATGATTATTACTTTGTGTGGATGCAGTTTTACTTGAAAATCAATTAAAGACTTGAAAGTACTTCATTAAGGTAAAGGGGTTTTCAAGCGTGATTATCAACATTCCATGTTACCAAAATCATTCTCAAATCTACTTATGCTTTGCTACTAGATTCACCCATTAAACACAGCTTCATTTACCGGAAGCACGACGTATTCGAATACCATCATTTTATGACTCTGTAGAGTTGCCCTGCTTTACCCACATGATCTCTCAACTCCATGACGAGTTAAGAAAACAAAGTTGTTCACTGCTCAATTCTTTTTATAGCCTCTACCCAGTAGGTCCTAGATCCCCATAAGCTCGGATGACCCCACGGGTCCCATCCGACTCATAGCAGTTCTACTGTTGTATGGTTAACCACCTCTCATACGACTCACCCTCTGTCTCCCCCCGCCAATTGTAGAGGTTTAATTGAACTTGAGCAGTTACTAAACCAGGTTTGACAAAATCAACGCTTGTGGTTGGGCGGATACTATGTTCTTTACTCAGCATAAGGGTCTAGTCCTTATATTTTTCACTAAGGCATGATTCATACATAAACCCATATTCAGTGCCCACGACACGCCACCAATCCACAACCAAGCCTCCACCCTAGGATAAGGTCTGGCCTGAGAGCCGGGAGGCGAGTGAAGGCAGTGAGGCAGCCCGCTGGCGCGGCGTGCTGCCGTGCTTGCCGTGCTCGCCGTGCCGCCGTGCCCGCCTGTGTCGTCTGGCCGAGCACACGATTCACCGTGCCGTTCCGTGCCACCCAATGGGCGGCTTTCCGGGCCCGGCCCGCCCACCGTTCGTCCGTACCAGACGGCCCGCCACGTGTCGGGCGGGCCATGCTGGCCGTCTTGGGCCGGCCGTGCTGGGCTGGCTCGAAAAGCCCGCCCAACTCCACCTCTATTCATGTGTCCATCTATGAGTCAAGCTATGCCTGGCATTGCACAAAATCAACCTTCCTTTCCTACTGCATTTTGTTCCTTCGCTAAATTTGTGGCTAAACTCCTCCCTTATCCTCCAATTTGTGCAGTGTATCTCGAGTTCAAATAAGCAGAGGAAGGTGGGGCGATGTGGTGGATCTTTGGCTCACTTCGATTTCGCATATCTTCTTACAAGATTCGCCGGTTTGGGCTGGAATTAGTGGGAAAGATTCGATCTATGAGTACTCGGCGCTGGAATCATTGCAAGATTTTATTTTTCTACCGAAAGCGTCTGGCTTTGGAATACTGGGTCTGAATTAGAATACGAGGTTTGGGTAGATTCTGATAGGGGAATGATGCGATCTTTCAGCTCTTTGTAGTGCATGGTGTCACGGCATTAGCAAGGTCACGTTGATTAGATGTAGAATAAGCTAGCCTGCAGCCATTATTGTGCAAGGTCTAGTTTCCTGCGTACTTTTAGAGTTTACTGGATGTGGATGCAGTAACATTCCTTTCTTCAGTTTTTTTGTGCAGATAATAGAGATTGAGATTGTTGTATACTTGTACTACTGCTTGGTTATTGTAATCAGTGGTACTTTCTTTGCTGTAATCATTACTGGCTAAAGCCAATTTTGCTGTGCAGAACATTACTTCAGTTAATACATAGTTCAGTAATTCCTAAGGTGCACAATGGACACTATTATCGTCATCTCACTTGTTGCGCTTGTGTTGGGAGCCCTCTTGGTTATCCCAAGATCCAACAATAAAGGGAAAAGCCGCATCACTTGTATTCTCAACTGAAGTCAATTCAAAATCATTAGCACTGAGTAATATTGTAATGCAGGTAGGGAGTTCTACATTCTCTCCCATACAGGGCTTCAAACGGTGCCATTTCAAAGCTTAATACTGTCTTCAGAAAATCTGCCCATTTTGATGCGGGTATTTCTTGTTGGTTACTCCTCCACTTCTTACAAGCAATCGCTCTAATGACTGGCATGTTGCTCCATCATGCGCTTGATTTAATTCGCTTGGTATCTATTTTCTTCCATCTTGGCTAAAATGTCGCTAAGCGGTGTGGCACTTCCTTTTGACGAGGACTGTCCTGTCCCTGAGATCCTTCTCCACTTCCTGACATCTTGATTGTTTTGATGAGATTAGGAGTTCAGATCTGCAGCGAGTTTTTAGAAAGTTAGGTAGATAAGTAAGAATTCAGACTTACGGTAAGATAAGAATTCCAGAGCGAATTAGAAAGGTTGAGAATTGAGGGAATATATTAAGGGTATTGTTAACAAACAAATTATCACTAAAAACAAAGTAGTCTTTATTCATTCATAACACAAGTTGGGTACATACTATTTTACAAGGTTCATACCACAACTTATTTTACAATACCAAAACTTGCTACTACAAAAGGTTCGACTACTTTATCACAACCTAACTCAACTCTAAACCTTCGATGCGGGAGGAGTCACGGAGGAACACCACTCTTCTTCCTCGGGTCTTCTTCTTCCTCATCGATCGCGGGCTCCTTGACTTTGGACTCATCATTAACTACATTGGTGCTTCGGTGCGTGCGCGATCCCCGAAGAACAAACGGCCTTGGGCGCGTCATTCCTTCAGACTTGAGGACTTTCGCTGGGCCATCTGGTGATCCATCACACCTCGAGGCTTCATCTTGGGCTTTCTGTTGGTAATGTCGCAGAGTCTTCTATAAATTCCAAATCTCCTATCGAGCCACATAGAGCTGATGGTGCATCTTCCGATTCTCCTCGGTCATTCGAACATACATGTCGTCACGGGATGCGATGACCGTCGGCTTCCTCATTCTTGGATCATCTTCTACTTCGGATTTGGGACGAGAAAACCCGTTCCTTCATTATCTTCTTGTGGAATGAGATAGAAAGGTGACTCATCAAATTCCTCCTCATAGTAAGGCGAAGATATTCCACCTTTCTTTCTTGCATCCGTATGGCGTCGACTCCTCATGATGGTAAGCCGTGAACTTCCGTCGGACATCAGTGCAGTGGTAGTGGTTCCGATATACCCAAGCTTTCGGTCATACTGACTTGCCATGGACAATCAATGCTCTCGTATAGAATATCGGACTGTGTTACGTGCATAAAGGTATCTGCATGCGCCACAGACAGTGACCCATCCGGATAGAGCCTCGGGTGGGGAAAAATATGGTGTGTCATCTGTTCAAAACACCAAATTTTGAGGTTAGACCGAGTTTAAATATTTTAGAAATCAAACTTAATTAATATAAGGTTAGCATAGGTGAGAAAAGAGATTTACAAGAATATTCTAGAATTTTGGGTAAATCATTTTGTAACAAAATAATTTTTGTAAAAATCCTAGTGCACTTTAGGTCATCCTACGGTCAAGCAAGCGGGCTCGATACCACTCTGTAACACCCCATTTAAGGGCGTTTATGGAACCCTAATGCCGGGATTGTTAAATGCAGTACATCCATCAGTGTATAACATTGCCAACACAAGCTTAAGAACAAAAGTCGACTTTATTACATTATAAGGGCTCCAAAGCCGGTTTCACGGTAGGGCCAAAGGCCTTTATTTACATTACGACAAAAAGACACCATAGGCATACTTGAGCGAGAATGACCCTAATCCCACGCCGTCTACTTCATAGAATATCATTAATTATTTTATCTCCTCAATGTTGGCGGTTTCTGTTTATGTTTTTAGCAAGTATGAGTACAACTACCGTACTCGACAAGTCACGAGCTTAACATTAATTATATGCATGGGATATCAAGTGAAAGGAAACATGATTATTACTTTGTGTGGATGCGGTTTACTTGAAAATCAATTAAAGACTTGAAAGTACTTCATTAAGGTAAAGGGGTTTTCAAGCGTGATTATCAACATTCCATGTTACCAAAATCATTCTCAAATCTACTTATGCTTTGCTACTAGATTCACCCATTAAACACGACTTCATTTACGAAGCACGACGTATTGAATACCATCATTTTATGACTCGTAGAGTTGCCCCTTTACCCACAAGATCTCTCAACTCCCTCGACAGAGTTAAGAAAACAAAGTTATTCACTGCTCAATTCTTTTTATAGCCTCTACCCAGTAGGTCCTAGATCCCCATAAGCTCGGATGACCCCACGGGTCCCATCCGACTCATAGCAGTTCTACTGTTGTATGGTTAACCACCTCTCATACGACTCACCCTCTGTCTCCCCGCCAATTGTAGAGGTTTAATTGAACTTGAGCGGTTACTAAACCGGGTTTGACAAAATCAACGCTTGTGGTTGGGCGGATACTATGTTCTTTACTCGCATAAGGGTCTAGTCCTTTGGATTCACCTCTGTGATCCTCGCTTACCCTAGATCCATCTTTTCACAATTCTAGACATATACTAACACTCTTTATAGTGAAAAGATTTTTGTGAGTCCCTAAGCTACCATATTTACTTAGCTATCATATTTATTCTCACTATGTCTTGTCAAGGCGAATATGGCCATCAAATTGATCAAGGCTTTTCGGTGGTAGGACATATCTAATATCATGACATTCTAAATAGTAATTGTACACAAAATAGCATTGCGCAAATAACATAATGAAAATATTAATTAATAAATAAATAGTGGGAATGTAGGTTCAATATGATCAAAACATGTGTAACTTGCCTTGCGTGTCTAGGATTTCAACGAGTTCGAATTCTTCAGTGGATTCGACGTCGGAGGCTAACAAAAGCAATTTAAAAAAATAAGTCAATTCCATGCCTAAAGGTTAGAGATAGGAATTAAGAAATATAATAAAGAAAGAAAATCTGAAAAATTCAAATAAATAGGATTTTGGGTTTATAGAAGGGTCATATGGGGAAATGGGCCTGATATTAGGGCTGGTGGGCTCGAAATGGTCAAAATGGCTATAAACATGAATTTTGGGTTTCGGATGAACAGTAACGGGTCGGGTTTACTGTGCTTATCGGGTTTCTACTGTTCATCGAGCTCGGATCCGTTGCATCCGGTGCGGGCGAGTGGTTTTGGTGCAACCAAGTCAAAGTGGCTCGGTCGGGTGCATCCAACATGGTTGTGTGGTCCGGCTCGGTAGAGACCCGGCGACTTCGGTCGAGGCGAGCAGAGCGCGTCCGGCGCAGTCGGCCTTGATCGGCTCGGCCGAGAGACCCAGGCGACTCGGTCGGGCGGAATAAGCGGCGTCCGTGCGAGGCGACTTGGCTCGGCCGGCTTGGGCACTGCGGTCGGGCCGGAGCGGATGCGGCGGGTGGTTCGGTGCGGCCGTGTGAGCAAGGTCATCTTCCTCCTCCCGCCTATGCACGGCGGCGAAACAGAGGAAGATGGCGGCGGTCGATGAGGGTGCCCGGGTAGTTTGCGACGGTAACGAAAGCCATGGATGGGTTCAGGTACTAAGGGGTTCCATTTTGGGTGGTGGTAGGTCCCAGTGGGCGGCGTCGCCCGGCGACTTCTCTTGCCGGTGGCTGGTGTGTGCCTTAGGGCTTATGGGGGCTGTCAGGCGGTTCGGTTGGTGCTAGAGCATCGGTAGGGGTAGGGAGGCTAGTGGAGGTGGCGGTTTGGGCTAGGGACACGGGGTTGGGCTAGCCACGGTGAGTGGTTTCGGTAGTCGGTGTTCTCGGTCTTTGAGGAAGGAGAGTGGGCGCCAAGTGGATGGTCGATCCACCGCCCACGTCACCCGGTGGAATCGCTTTCCCTCTCCTCGAGCCACGCGTGGGCGGTCTGTGCCGCGTCCCTTGCCCGAATCGGTGTCCGCCTCCTCATTCTTTCTCTCTCTGGCGGTCCCCACCGTCGATTCCGTCTTCCTCGCGTGGTGTCGCTCCCTCAGCAACCGCCGACGCACCCGCCACCCCGGCCTTTTCTCTCGCCACCTCCCTCTTCTTCTCCCCAAAGCGATCGTCACTCCGCCCATGCCCCTCTCCCTTCTCCACGGTTCCCCAAAACCGCTCGTAGAACCCGCACCACCTCCCCCTCCGGCGACAAACCGCCACCGACTCCTCCTCTCGTCCCTATAAAGACCCTCCCGAGCATCATCATTCTCCCTCCACCTTTTCCCACTTCTCTCCTCCCGGCCTCTCCACCACCACGACACTGCACCCTTGCTGCCGCCGCCTCGACCTCCCGTGAGGAATGCCTTGCCTCGGCCGTGCCGCACTGCCGTCACCACCCTCGGCTTCCCACGTCCCTGAAGCCCCTCCGCCTCGACTACGCCTCTGCTCGGGCCCGATCCCGAGCGCCCGAGCTCTCACCACCGCCTCGTGCCGTAGACCACCTTTCGACCCTCCTCGGTGAGCCTCCTGTATCATTGAGTTCCCGTAGCTTCGATCATTTTAGACCCTTCTCCGACCACCACCGGTCACCGGGACTCTGCCGCCGACCACCGGGCCGCGAGTTCCTGCCGATCCGACCGGTCGTAGCGTACACCATGGTCGAAACCTCCTGTGCCGTAGTGGAGACCTTCTTGCCGAAACTCCACGATGGCGTGATGGAGACTATCCCATAGTCGTAGCGTCCTTCCGTAGTCAAAGCTACCGTAGTCGTAGCCTCTCTCGTGTCGTTCGTCCCGTGGTCGAAAGACTACTCGTAGTCAGCAACCACATGTCAGCGTGATCGGTGAGTCGTAGATGCCCAAGGTCGTGATCGTAAATCCTACGTCGCGGTCGAAAACTCTAAGCGTGGTCGTAACCTCCTCGTAGTCGTGAAGCGTCTACTCGTGGTCGAAAGCTCCACGTGGTCGTAAAATTCTCCGTGGTGAAGCCACGACCGTTTCAACGTGGTCGTGCTTTTGCCGTGGTCGTAAAGACTACGTGATCGTGGCTTTTCGCGTGGTCGTAAAGACTACGTGGTCGTAGCTTTTTGGTGGTGGTAAAGACTACGTGGTCGTAACTTTGCCGTGGTGTAAAGACTACGTGAGTCGTAACTTTGCCGTGGTCGTAAAGTCTACGTGGTCGTAATCTCCGCCGGTGGTCGTACATCTTAGCGATGGTCGTATCGCTCGAGGGCAAACTCGTAGTTTTCTTTTTCCTTTGATTTAAATCTTCCCGAGGCCATAACTTTTTCATCCTAACTCCGATTGAGTCCGTTCAAATTTCTAAATTCATCAAAATTCCAATCTTTACATTTCTGCCATCCTTTCAAATTTTGAAATTTATTTGATATTTTGAAATTCAAGTTTCAAATTTCAAATACCCTTTCTCCCTCGTTTGAACTCGTTCCATTGAAACTTCCTCCTAAATACATCTAAATTTATAAACTTCATTCCAATAATATTATTATAAAATCTGACTTTTATTTGTATTTATTTGTCCTTTGTCAAGCTGTTTGCACGTAGAGCCGATAGGCCTTATAGTTCATGACAAAAGACACCAAGGAACTAGAGAATCTACCGAGCGCAAGTCTCCTTTGATCATCTTTGAACCTATTTTGTGAAATGTTTAATTTTTTAAATTTATGCATTGCATGTTATAAAATACGATCACAGTGAAGAAATAGTTAACATTAATTATATGCCTGGTATCAATTGAAGCAACCATGATTATTACTTTGTGTGGATTCGTTTTTCATTAAGATTAATTAAATCTTGAAAGTACTTTTTAAGGTAAAGATGCTTTAAGCTGATTATCAACATTCCATGTTGCAAATCATTCTCAAATCTACTTATGCTTTGCTACTAGATTCACCATTGAGGCAACTTGGTTTGCCAGTCTTGAATAATTGAATACCATCATTTTATGTACGAGAGTTGCGCTTTACCACAAGATCTTCGTCCGAGATTAAGAAAACAAAGTTATTCCCTAGTCATCAATATCCTTTGTATAGCCTCTACCCGAGGTCCTAGATCCCTAAAGCCATGTACCAGGGTCCCCATCATAACTTATAATAGTCTAGTTTGGTTAACCACCTGGAAAGTGGACCTCGGTCTCCGGTCATATTGTGAGGTTTAATTGAACTTGGCTATCTAAACCAGGTGGACAAAATCAGCGCTTGTGGTTAACCGGATACTATGTTCTTTACTCGGTAGGGTCTAGTCTTATTTAGACTAAGGCATGATTCATACATAACCATTCATGCCTAAGGAAGCACCGACTAAATCACACCTTGTCTCCCCCTAGGATAAGGTCTTTGAGTTAACCTGATCCTGCACCCTAGATCCATCTTTCACAATTTAACATGTAAGCACTCTTTATAGTGAAAGATTTTATGAGTCCTAAGCTACCATATTTACTTAGCTATCATATTTATTCTCACTATGTCTTGTCAGGAATATGGCCATCAAATTGATCAAGGCTATATCAATGGTGGACATACTAATATAGAAATGCTAAATAGTAATTTTATAAAATAGCTTGATAAATAACATAATGAAAAATAATTAATTAAATAGATATAGAAATGTTTGTTCAATATGATCAATATATGCTTATTGTACCTTGCATCTAATGCTTTCACAGTTAATTCGGTACTGGATTACCATATGAGGCTAACAAAGCAATTTAAAAATAAGTCAATTCCATGCCTAAAGGTTAGAGATAGGAATTAAGAAATATAATAAAGAAAGGTTTTCGAAAATTCAAATAAATAGGATTTTGGTTTATAGAAGGGTCATATGGGAAATGGGTCTTATTAGGTTTATTGGCTCGAAACGCTAGGGCTTATGGGGCTTAATCGGGCTGGTTCGGTTGGTGCTAGAGCATCGTAGGGGTAGGGAGGCTAGTGGAGGTGGCGTGTTTTAAATTATTTTAAATTTAATGCATTGCTATGTTACATAAAATGATAGTTTCATTGTAGAAGAAATAGTTAAACAGAAGAATTGTTATGCCCTCATTTGACTTTGACAACCATGTACCTTTGACACCCTAGGTTTTCCTTTGTCTCATTATTGAGATTATTACAAATTCTTTGATAATTGTTGTATCGGTAGTAAGATGCTTAGACATGATTTATAACTTTAGTAACCTTGGAATGGTAATTACATTTCGATGATCTATTCTTTGTTCGGATGTGAGTGGCAATTGGTGTTGCCACGGTTCTTGTAAATAAAATGCAATTGTGAAAATTGTTTAGGCTAGGCGGATGGTTGGTTTGGATTGGTGCGGTTAGCACGAGATCTTGAAAAGTGTATGTTCCGCCTCTAGTCAATTAAGGACCGACTCTTGTGTTTGTCCGATCCCGAGCACTACCGTACAACCACATGTCTATATGGGTGCGACCTAGTGATTAACTTATAATAGTCTAGTTTAGGTACCACCGGTGGAAAGTGGATACCGTGGTTCTTGGTTATTCACGGTGAGGACAGGTTCTTATCTGCACTCATACTGGCGCAAGAGGGCCTTACATGCTGGTGGTTAACCCTTCACGGTGAAACCTCGTGGTGGTGTCTAGCTAGACTAGAGTAAGGTAAAGGCTTTGTGATGAATTATCTGGGTCTCATGCCTAAGGAAGCATGTCGACTATTAAGATAACTTGTCTCTTGTGGGTAAAGTGTACAACCTCTGCAGTGTAAAACTATTGAATAGCCGTACTCACGGTCAAGGCGAAGCAAGGAATGCTTTCACATGGTAGATCTTTATTTTTTGGTTTAAATCAAGTCTTGGGATTCCGAGAGTGGATAGAACTCTCGGGAATTGTCTGGTGGTTGGAACCATGTGGGTGGTTGGAACCCGTAATATCAAACTTGGTGGTAGAATCCTTATGAGTAAAATGCTTAATGATTTTAGTTAGAATAATTACTTCAGTTAAAACTGTCGCTTTCAAAAATAATTATTGGTATTGGATATAAAACATCGCTTTGTGCAAAAGAGCCATATAGCCTTCTTTGTTAAACCTTGCATCTAATGCATTTTCCCAAGACTTATGGAGTACTTTATGTACTCATATGCTACACTTAAAATATATATCTCGAGAGGAGTATGAAGTTCAAGATGGAGCTTCGACTACTGCGGTGGGATTTGATGAAGGTTTTCGAGGCGCTAGGTCGCGCTCGGTCAATTGCACATGCGTATTGATGGGTCTTTATCAAGTTTTATTTGCTTCACCGTATTTGTGTTTATGTTTATTTGTGAGGTCTAGAAACCTCGTTTGTGTTGTAAGACCTTTGGTCAGTACTCTTTATATTATTGTAATATTCGTCTTTGGCAATGTAATCATCATTGTTTAACTGTGTGCACTAGCTTTGATCCGGGACTAGTGGTAATACCTGAAGGTCGGTTGGTAACCGGGTCCCACACACGAGAGCTAGGGCGACAATCGGGGGAGGTTTTGGGGAGTCTAGAGATTCTGCTGGAGAGAGGAATTGGAGATTAGATGGCCGGAGATCGGACATTGGTCTAGGGCTCGAGTTTGGGGAATTTTGCAATTACCGGCAATGGAGGTGACGAAGGGTCTTTGGGGTGTGTTGGTTAGCTTCGGGGGATGTTGAATTCATCGTGGAGACCTTGATGGCTTAAGTAGACGAAGTAAGGCGGTGTGGATTGAGTCGGTCGTGAAAAAGGGCAGGGGCGGTGGCACCGGGCGGCCGGCGGTGTGCCACGTCCGATGGTGCATTCGGGCGTCGGGCGGAAGAGATAAAGGCGCAAGGAGCTCGCCCACTCGGTGAGAGTAGCGAGGCTCGGCAGTAGCAAGAAGGCGTTGGCGCGAGCGAGAGGGTGGTGGTGTGCAAAAGCGGGACACGGGCACGGTGGTCGGGTTGGCGTGGCTGGCACGTCGGGGGTGGGGTGCGGAGCCGACCAATTGCGGTGCGGGAAGGGAAGCGCGGGGGGTCACGCAGGGAGTGTGGCGGCGGCGAAGTTGGTATGGCGGTGGAAATTTTTCAGACAAATACAGTGCCAGCCAATACTCTCCCCCATTCCGGTTGTGATGGCACAGATTGGAGTGGTTTTGATGTTGAGATTGGTGAGAAATAGGTTGAGGAAGCAAGAAAACAAATCAAAGATGAAAATTCAATTGAAATTTAGATTTTGACAAAAATCGGTTTCATTTCAACCTACCCTCCTTGAAAAGGATCTTGACCTCGAGATCAACTCGGACCAAGGAGTAGGTTGGGAAATTCTCGCTGTAAGTCTGAATCCTTTTCCCAGGTTGCCTCCTCTGCTGTGTGATTTCTCCACTGTACCTTATGAAATCTGATATTTTTGCTTCTTAATTGTCTCTCTGTAGTTTCCAAGATCTGAATCGGTTCTTCTTCATATGATAAATCATCTTGTAAGTCTATATCATCAACTGGTATCTGCTCTGTTGGATGACGGAGACATTTTCGTAGCTGAGATACATGAAATACATTATGTACTCTGGCCAGATTTGGTGTCAGTTGTAACTTGTAGGCTACTTCTCCTATTCTCCCAAAAATCTCAAATGGGCCAATATACCTCGGGGCTAACTTCCCTTTAACTTGAAATCTTTTTACTGACTTGAAGGGTGTAACTTTGAGATATACCAAATCTCCGATTTCAAAGCTTAAATCTTTCCGACGATTATTAGCATAACTCTTTTGTCGACTCTGGGCTATTCTCATCTTGTCTCGGACAATCCTGACAAGGGCTTCTGTATCTTGGACGATTTGTGGTCCTAAAAACTGTCGTTCTTCGGTTTCAGTCCAATTTAACGGAGTTCTACATTCTCTCCCATACAGGGCTTCAAACGGTGCCATTTTAATACAGGGTGGACCTAGGGCCCAGGCTAGGGAGGCTTTTCTTGGCTCAACTGAATTAATGCCATTTCTTGTTCATACATTGTGACCCAATAGCCCCCTTGAGGTGGCGATGCTAATGCCACCCCACCCTCCCGTGCATAGTCGCGTGCGTGTAGATGCGTAGACTCCCTCCTCATTTTCTCAACCCTAGCCAGTAGTCGATTCCGCTCACGCCGCCCCTATCTCGACCGCTAGCTCTGGCCATGCGCCCACGCCCTCCGGGATCCACCTTTGCCCTCCACCACGATGTCACCTGCTCTAACCTCTACGGCTCCACCCTCTACCTCGGTGCAAGTGCAAGGCGATCTGCCAGTCGCCCAGTCCGTCGGTCCGCCCGACACCCGTGGCCCACCCCTCCGCTCCGGCGCTCCATCGCCAGTCATCCGCCTCTGGCTCCACCCTCGTAGGCTGCAGCCTGGCATTTGAAACTCTGATGGTTATATCTATCTTGTTAGGCTCTCAGCTTTCGAATGTCCCCCACAGTCTCTCAAGTCTGAATTATACATCCACAGATCCACTAACCCTGATCTACACATAAAACATAAGGAAAACGGTTTAATTGCGCTTCCCCTACAATTATGGAGGTCTATGGTTGGTTACACACTTACACACCATCAATGTAATTACTAGGTTTGAGATAGGTTCTCTGCATTGACTAGCTAAGATACAAGGGTTTCACATAATTAAAGGATTTCAATACCTGAATTTGTAAAATATAAATGTCAATACCAGGATTTCAATAGATAATTTTCATCTTTGATTTTTTGTAAGAGCTCTAATGCTAAACTAAGATAGTATCACAGTAGCATTACCTTTACCAGTTAGAGCCATTAGGTCTTTTGTGGGCTGTTTGACTGTTTTAGTCAAATCGTACATTTACATGGTCGCATCATTTGGAGTCCAAATAGCATTAGTAGCAACCTGGCAAAGAAAGGGAAGTAACCAACTGAACGAGCGAACCATACAGCAAAATGGTTGCAGTTAAAGAAAACATCTCATGCTTTGTTCAGCCCAAGGCAGGCTCCCCTCACTTTAAACTAAGTGGGTCGTACAAATTTCTCTACTAGCAAGGTAATTCGGTTTTATTGAAATTTACTAAAAATTAATCAACTGATCAAGTGTTTGCATATATGTAAAGCTCACAGCCCTGCGGAACTCCCTTCTGGAAGTTTTAGCTAGGTTTATAGGGAGATTTGTTCAGATTGGTAGGATCGAAGGGTGTGAAATACTAGTATTGCCTATTTCATGGTTTGTTTCACAACAAATACTCTTGCAGGAAAGTAGTTATACTACATATGCGAGTGTGATTTGTAGTTTAATACAACTAATTAGAATTGTATGTTGCCATTTGTTAGGATTGTTGCTAGATGGAGAGATACTATTCTATTATAACTTATCCCCTGTGTCATTTCTGGGTCTGCCATTGCAGGTAACGGAAAGGGAACAAATTTAGGAGGCAATGGAATGGCGAATTTCGGTCTTCTGCATTTGTGTAGTGTAGTTTTCTGTAATGCATGCACATCTAATTTACTTTAACAAATAAATTTACCTTTAAATTCAGAAATCTAGGAGCTATACAAAGAAAGAGGTATAACTCACAACACAAGCAAGGATTGTTGGACCATAATCAATGACAAGGATGGAAAACAATCTACCAGTTTACCAAATGCCTTCATCCCACATTACTGTGAACTTTGAAATTGGAAATTTTTTTATTCTTTTTTCTCATAATTTGTCGATTTTGTTATTGATCCAGGTTTATGATGTAACTGATCATCCAGGTGGTGATCCCATTGTTGATCCCATTCTAAACAATGATGGTGGTGATTCGACGGAGGGATTTTTTGGTTGGTAACTTCTCATCTATAGTTTACATCATATTCTATCGGATTTTTTAGCATGGACCACAGAACAAATGGATGTTACTTTGTTGCATCTTTTCTAGGTGAAAGGTTTTTTTGCAGATTTTTAGTAATTTAATTATCTTTTTGAGAGGTAGTAATTTAGTGACTGACACAGAGGTAGTAATTTAGTGACTGACAGGGCTAAACAAATGTGAACTTCCAGAATTATCTGTTATATATAGCTTTCTCAAGTAAAGACTACCCAAAGAAATGGAAATGGAAATGTGTGATGCTCTCTTTTTCAAAACTTAAGCATGATTAGTTCTCACCAACTTATGCAAGCTAGTAAAAGTCATCGTTGTCCTCCAAGTGACAAGGTAATGACACCCTTAATAGCATGTTTTCTGTTCAATTGAAATCATGTAAATATTAATTGCTTCATATTTGTTACAATTCATTTTAAGTATCTTTGCTTTTTGCCTTGTAGGATTCCCTTCTGTGATGGAACTGAAGATTAAAAAAAGTTTAAAGTTCTTTTGCCAATTTAGAAGGTGCCCTTGTCATGAAGAACACCCAGTCAAATTTGTACTTAGTCATATGGATATTTGTTTGTGGAACCTATGGATTTTTTTCATTATTAACAAAAATTGTATGAATGCTTGGACAAGTACTCTTGGATATTTGCTTCCAGAACCATTTAATTATTATGAATGCTTTGGGCATGCTCCAGAATTATTTCTACTATTGGTTAAATTTATGATAATAACATCTATCTAGTGCATAAAATGATATTGGGAGAGTGAAATAGGTCTATGTATGTATGGCAATGTAGAATTTGAGTTGTGACAATAGGTTATTACCACGAAATATAGTCCGTTGCATTAAGTTGTTACTATGAATATAGTCGTTGCATTAAGTTATTACCATGAAATATAGTTCGTGGCAACAGGCTATTACCATGAAAAAATGGTCGTTGCAATAGGTTGTTGCCACGAAATCCAGCATATTGCATCAAGCTATTGCTATAAAATCTAGTGTGTTGCATTAAGCTATTGCCACAAAATCCAAGGCTTTGCATTAAGCTATTGCTATGAAATTCAATGCATTACATTAAGCTATTGTCACGAAATCCAGCGCGTTGCATTAAGCTATTACCACGAAATTTAGCTCGTTGCATTACGCTATGACCACAAAATATAAATTGTGGTAATATGTATGTAACACCCCAGGACCCATATTACCCTGGGATGCCACTAAAACCACTCCACAACCAGCCAAGATACAAGATAAAATAAGCTGGCAACAATTCCTAAACAAGATAGGATAAGCGGAAGCATAAACAACTAAGGGAAAACAAGATAGTGATAACAATTCAATAATTAAAATCAACTTCAACATATTAACCAAAAGAATAGTTCACAAATTCAACACTATTAAGTTGTAGTACTCATTGACGAGATAGTTAAGCAAAAGACTAGAATTCCTTCGACTTTATTACAGCATAAAACTATGATCCAAGTGCATCAATGTGGTGCCGCTCTACCCTTCCCATGCATGCTTAAAGACCACCTGTAGAGGGAAAACAAGGGTGAGATAAAAATCTCAGCAAGCAAACAGTTTAACAGGCTATTCAAACTACAAACAATAATACATCATCATTTATGTTTCCATACAACCACAACCACAAATCATGTCCACAATTATCAAACAACCACAGACTTCCATGAGTCATACCTTATAAATTTCATAATTAGTTGGTATATGAATGCAGTCATTCTATCCATAAATAAATGCATATGAATGTTATCATGCTATGCTATCAAACACAGTAAATGATATATTTCTGGATTCCTCACTTAAATACCTTCACTTTTCATGTAGATCACATATTTTTATTTTGATCTCAGCAAGGTGTAACTTAATGCATAAGCGAGGCGTTCTCATTACGGCAATGCAAGCGACTGATTCTAATGCGTCCCAACCACAATACAAAGATCTAATAATTATGATTTTTATATAGAAGTTAGATTACTGAATTTCCTACATTTTTCTCAATTGCGACCAAAATCAAAAAAATCATCTACTATCCCTAAATCACACTTGAACATCAATCTGTCCCAATCTGCACTCCTGACGGACAGTGAGGTTCCCGACCCTGCTACGCCCAGATCCCGCTTCCAACAATTCTGAAAAAAATACAAGAGATGGGTCTCGAAGTCATCTACAATTTTCCTTTTAGGAAGATCCACAGGAAAAAATCGTTTCATAGGTCTAAATCTGCATAAAGCTGCTGAAGGATTGATCTACAAGCAGTGCTAGAAATCCTAATCGGGAATCTAATTGCTAATTCCCCAACAATTCTTAGGCTAAGAACCCTAAAGTCAGCAATAATAGAGGGATTTGAGATGAGGGAGAGTTACCTAGGGGATCCCTTGGGATCACCCTTCTTCTTTCCTCCTCTTCTTCTCCTCCTTCTTCTTCCTCCTTCTCTTCCCTTTCTTCTTTCTTCTCTTTCACCTTTGCACCAATGGGCAGCAGCTTTGGAGGGATGATGGGGGCGAAATCCTTTGGAGGTGGTGCGGCCAGGGGGTGGAGGAATAGGGGTGGCGGCTAGAGGAGGGGTTGGCTAGGGTTTTAGGGGAGGGAAGGGTGCGGCCACCCTTGGGCATTCGGCCCAAGGCGGTTGGCCCACTCTCCTGGTAGCCCACTCAGAGGTTATTTATTTATTTTATTCATTTTATGCTATTCCATAATTTTTATTTTTCCCTTCCCGCGATTTACCGAAAAACTGGCGACTCCGCGATTAAATTGAAAACATACGCCGTATCAACGATCAGGATATTACATTCTCCCCACCTAAAAAGGATTCGTCCTCGAATCTAACTCCTCAAACCATAAATCAAGAGAACGGCAAAGAGAAGAGCAACCCTCGGAAACCACGGAACCACAACTATGAGTACTCACCAGCCTTGAAGAGCTCGGGGTACTTTCCTCGCATTTGATCCTCAAGCTCCCACGTAGCCTCCCTCTCAGATTGAAACGTCTGAGGACCTTCACATACTTGATGGTCTTATTCCTCAATACCCGCTTCGAAGTATCCAAGATACGCACTAGTCGACTCTCCATAGTGAGATCCTGATCCACCGTGACCTGCCCCAGGTCAATCTTGTGTTCGGGATCCCGCAAATATTTCCTCAGCATAGACACATGTAAGACATTGTGCACACCGCTCAACGAGCTCGGCAGCTCCAAACGATAAGCCAAACTGCCCACACGAGCAACCACTGGAAAATGGCTAATGTACCGCGGGCTAAACTTCCCAGTGGTACCAAAACGATTAATACCCTTAGTTGGCGACACTCGAAGGAGCATAAGGTCACCAACCGCAAACTCCAACTCACGGCGTCGAACGTCCGCATAACTCTTTTGTCGGCTTTGAGCGGCCAACAGGTTCTGACGAACCTCCCGCACTTTCTCCACAGTCTTCTGAACAAGGTCTGGACCAAGTAAAGATCTCTCACCCACTGCATCCCAACAAAGAGGGGAAACACACATTCGACCACACAAAGCCTCAAAAGGAGCCATCTTGATACTCGCTTGATAACTATTGTTATACGCGAACTCTGCCAAATCCAGATAATCCTCCCAACTGACATTCCAAGACAGTACACAAGCCCGGAGCATATCCTCCAAAGTCTGAATGGTTCGCTCTGACTGACCATCCGTCTGAGGGTGAAAAGCGTACTGAGGGAAACTGTCGTGCCCAACGCAGCCTGAAGACTTTGCCAGAACTTAGAGACGAACTTGGTATCTCGGTCAGAAACAATTGACTTAGGCACACCATGTAGTCTCACCACCTCTCGAATGTACAACGGGGCCAGATCCTACGCTGTATTGGTCGTCTTCATCGGAATGAAGTATGCGGACTTGGTAAGTCTGTCCACCACAACCCAAACTGCGTCTCGCCCTCGAGGCGAGCGCGGCAATCCGACCACGAAGTCCATTGTGATATGCTCCCACTTCCACTCAGGTATCGCCAAAGGCTGCAACAAACCAGCAGACCGCTTATGCTCGGCCTTCACCTGCTGACAAACGCCACAAGAAGCGACATACTTAGCAATATCCACCCTCATGCGTTTCCACCAAAAGATCTGCTTCAGATCTTGATACATCTTGTTCTCTCCCGGATGTACAGAGTACGGAGTCCGGTGAGCCTCACGAAGAATATCATCCTTCACCTCTGATTTCTGGGGTACACACAGCCGGCCTCTGAAACGATCGGCCCCTCAGCTTCCGACATGGTATATTTTGCCACAAAAGAGAAGGTACTTATTTTTTCGATCTGCAGGGTTCTCTGCCTACAATGTCATGGGACACCAACCGTGCTGTTTGTACCAAACAAGAGAACTTACTATAGTGACCAAAACCGAAAAAGAGGACTGTGGACCCAATAAATTGGTGTGCATTTCATTTCGCAGGCCACACTGCACTTCCAAACCCCACACTACATCGCGCTTCCTTCACCCCAAGATGGACAAAAAAACCAGAAGAAGCAATGGGACAAGATGGTGAAGGAATGGGAGGAGACCCGTGACCTAGCACGATCAGCTGCCGCCCGCGATGAGAAAATAAGGGCTATTGCAGCCCGGGTAGAACAAGCCCAGCGTGCTAAAGGGTCAGCTCCCCCCAATGAGCGGTCGCGTAGCAACAACCCCATCCCGAACGGCCCCACCGAGCGCGCAAACTCCTCGCTGACGGGGAGACACCCCCCTTTGTTGGTGCGGGGACATGTGCAAGTTCTTCAAGTCTAAGCACCGCCTTAGCCTAGGTATGCATTACTGGGGTTGCGCAAACTACTCCAGTGACTACCCCGACCGCCGTTTTGACACCGCAACCTATCGGCAGCCGGTAACGATGACATGCACCATTTTCCTCTACTTGTTCTCCTTCACAGCACGCACTAACAATCTCTCCCATGTACTTGCAGTCTCCGAACCCCTATGTGGCTTCCGCAAATGGATCGATCTTTAGATCCACCCTACAGACCAATAGACCCTCGACCTCGAGGAGTGGAATGTCACACGGGAGAAGGAGTTGCTGGAGGAGGAGCACCGCAAGAACGAGCACACCCTGCGTATACAACGCGAGACGCAAGCTCATCTCGGCGTGCAGCGTGAGGGGGCGGGAGGCTCGCGAGAGGAGCTTGAGAGAAAGAGGAAATAGCGGCTAAGGCAAAAGAGGTCATGAGGAGTTCAACGCCGGCGGGCAAGGAAGGGAAAGTGGCCCGATCCACACAGTGGGTCGTCTGCGATTGGGTAGGTTAGTCGCATATCATGCTATATGTTATGCATGTAATAAAAATGTACGCGACATGTTACTCCCAACTGTATTATGAAGGTTATTTCTTTTTAAATAAGCTTATTATCTCGTCTTTCGCATTCAATGATTCAGATAGCAAGTCATTTAACAATATTAACATACCGGTTCTCTCCGTACACTAATTCTCGGTAAAATCAAAATACCACTTACCACTATATGTATCGATCGTTCTACAGTCAATCGTTCTTAAAAAAAATTTCACAAAATTTTTTACGCATCTACAACACACAGTGAACATAAACTTTTATTACAACTACACCAGATTTTTTTCCCAGTTTAAAACTACAAAATTGACAAAACTCTAAAACTCACGAGGGACTAAGTCAAGTCGCCTCCCTATTAGGTGACTGCATTCGAATAAAATTTTCCCGCGGGTATATTTCTGTATTTTCAAATAAAAAAATGATTATCCGTACAAAAAATTCAGAAAAATCGTTTCATAGGTCTAAACTGCGCAAACAGACACGTTGCACGAATTGATCTACAGACAGGCAGCAGGAAATCCCTAATCGGGGAATCTAATTGCTAATTCTCCAACAATTCTTAGGCTAAGAACCCTAAATTCAGCAATTACAGAGGGATTTAAGATGAGGAAGAGTTACCTAGGGGATCCCTTGGGATCACCCCTCTTCTTTCCTCCTCTTCTTCTCCTCCTTCTCTTCTTCCTCCTTCTCTTCCCTTTCTTCTTCTTCCTTCTCTTTCTCCTTTGCACCAATGGGCAGCAACTTTGGAGGGATGATGGGGTGAAATCCCTGGGAGGAGGTGCGGCCAGGGGGTGGAGGAATAGGGGGGTGGCGGCTAGAAGAAGGAAGGAGAAGGAAGGAGAAGAAAAAGAGGAGGAAAAAAGGGTGATCCATCATCTAGGTAATTTTTTTCCCATCCCAAATCCTCTGTTTTTTTGAATAATTAGGGTTCTTGGCACGGATTTTGAAGGAAGATTATAGATTAATTGTCCGATTAGAGATTACCTACTGTCTGCCTATAGATTGATTCGCGCAGCACGCCTGTTTGTGCGGTTTAGACCTAGTAAATGATTTTTTCTGTGGACCCTCCCAAAAGGAACGTTGTAGAGGACTTCCAGACTCATCTTCTGTATTTGTTTCGGAATGTTTGGCCATGGGATATGGGAGTTACATGGTCGGGAATACTGCTGTTCGTCAGGCGAGCAGATTAGTAATATAGCTGATGTAGAAAATTTAGAATTTTTAGACCCCTGTACTGTTGCTGGGACGCATTTGAATGCTGCTGTCCCGTCTACCAGAACAGAGATCTTCCTCTGTTTTGGGCATTAAATTACACCTAGCTGTGGTCAAAATAAAAATATGTGTTCTACATGAAAAATGTAGGCTTTTAAGTGATGAATCCAGAGAGGTATCGTTTGCTGTAATTGGATCAATATTTTTAAAGATACAAAATTGTTAAGCAGCACTGCTGCAGAGGGTAGTTTGCTGAATTGTTGAGCGGAGAGGAGTTTGTGCGGGTTCGGGGTTCTAGCGACGTCTTTAATTATTTAGTTGTGTTTGTATGCTGTAGCGGTGTGCTGAGAGTTGCTTTTTGGACAGGTGGTTTTGTCCCTGAGCGCTCTTGATTTTGCTTCGCTTCGTCGGTTGAGGCAAGTAAACGTAGCGGTGGTTGCTACCGTTTAACTTGTTATTCCTTCTACTTGCAATTTACATTATTATCGTATTTGATACATTGTTCCATGATTGCATGATATTTTAATTGTGGAGATGGTAGCAAGTATTGATTCATTGGTATGTTGATAATCTGCTAGTAGACATGTGGAATTCTTGCTTAATGTTATAATGTGGAACATGAAAATAACATGTGGTGGATGTAGATATGTTGTGAGCATGATGATGCTCCTTTGAAGATGGATTAATGTAATTTATGATTATCATATCATTCATGTCATAGCATGTCATATGCATTGTGGATGTCGCCGCACCTAGCCGCGAACGTACCGGTACAACATCGTATATTGCCGTAATAAGATGCACCTCTTATCCCGCTGGGAGCATTGTATATTGCCGTAATACGATGCACCTCAAATCCCGTCGGAAAAGAGTGATGTGGAGCATAGCATGAAGCACTCATATACATTTATTTGTGGATAAAATGACTGCATTCATATGTCATTTAAATCTGAAATTGAAGAGGTATGATTCATGAAAGTTTGTGGTGGTTTAATAATTGTGGACATGAATTGTGATTGTGGTTGTATGGAATTATAAATGATGATGTTTATTTGTTCGTAGTTTGAATAGCTTGTTAAACTGTTTGCTTGCTGAGATTTTTATCTCACCCTTGTTTCCCCCTCCCTACAGGTGGACTTTGAGCATGCATTGGGAAGGGTAGAGCGGCATCACATTAATGCACTTGGATTATATTTTAATGCTGAAATAAAGTTGAAAGAATTCTAGTCTTTGCTTAGCTATCTTGTTGATGAATGTTTCATCTTAATAATGTTAAATTTGGAACTGTTCCTTTGGTTATTATGTTGGATTTGTTTATGAATATTGAATTGTTATCACTATTATGTTATTCCTTAGTTGTTTATGCTTCCGTTTATATCATCTTGATTAGTAATTATTGCCAGTTTAATTTATCTTGTAAATTGGTTAGTTGTAGAGAAGTTTTAGTAGCATCCTAGGGTAATGTGAATCTTGGGGTGTTATACCAATATTTGTTGCTATACGTGTGATGAGAAGGGCCACAATGCCTTATCAAGAAGGATGAAAAGTCTAAGTCATCTAAGTAAAAAGAGTACAATGGCAAAAAGAAGTTCTCCAAGAAACTTCACAAGGGTGGTAAAGGTGAAGCTCACATTAGAGAATGAAACTCTGATGAAGAATATTTTGACTCTGACTCCAATGATGATATGTCCTCAAGAAAGAATGGACTTGCTAGAGTTTCTACCAAGGAGGCTCCATCGCTATTCTCTACACCTCTTTGTTTCATGGCAAAAAGGGATCATAAGGTAACAAATGATGATGATGAGAGTTACTACCAAGGAGGCTCTATCGATATTCTCTACACCTTTTTGTTTCATGGCAAAAGGGTCATAAGGTAACAAATGATGACGATGGGAGTTGCTACCATGGAGGCTTCATCTCTCTAGACCTTGTTTCATGGCAAAAGGGGATTATAAGGCAATAAATGATAATGATGAGCCTACTTATGATGAGCTTATAGAAATGTTAAAGGAATTAAATGAGTACCTTGGCTGGAGAAGTCAAAATTTAAGGTCTTGAAGCCATGTCATGTAGCTCTAATCTAGACTCTAGTTCTTGCATGAGCTATAATTGTGATCCTCTTCTTGTGGTTGAGCATAATGGTGGGTTCTTTTGGGTTGTGGCTTATGGCTTAAATTTTTTAATTCTGGCTGTTCATGAGAGGCAGTACGCAAAGGAAAATAATCGCATGTGATTTTGACCAGTACAACTGAATTCAGTACACTTTTTACTGCAGTTTTTTTGTTGACCTCACCTTGAAAAAACGTACTATTTGAAAGCTAGTTACTGTAGCATAAACTATAAGCCACATGCTATAAGTAGAAAAGAAGGGAGCCAATGAGCTAAGGCTCAAGTTGACAAGCTAAGGGCTTGGAAAGATGATTAGGATGGGAGTTTATGGTTCATGATATATTCTTAGGAAATCTAAGAGACCATGTGAGGTGTCACTGGTCAATATGTGATGAACAATTAGCACATTTGTTGAGATGGATTTTGATTATGCAAAAAGCTCCACAATTTTTAGTGTCCAGAATTAGGGGCGATCTAACCGATTTGCAGGGTCGGTTAGACCACTATGCATGCACCAATTGTAAGGTCGAGGAGGCCGACTAGAGGGGGTGAATATGTGCTTTTGAAATTCACTCTTTGACTAAAACCGAGTTTATATGCGAAAGCGTAAATCAAATCAATTTTGGACAATTAAGGTATAAATCTTCTAGGCTCATCTAAGTGCACCAATACCCTAAGTTTATGTCAAGGTTTGCAATCCTAGGGTGACACGCAATCAATTCAATTTCTATGAATATAAACTGCAAGTATGTAAATTGAGAATAAAAAAGGTAACCACAATTGACACAATTTTTTCCGTAGTGTTAAGAGATTTGCCGGTTTCTCCTAATTCATGTTGAGGTAAGCCCAAACAAATTGGACCGGTTCCACGAATTAAGACAAACTCCTCAATTCCACTAGCAGTAACTCTTTCCTCCTCCAGGTAGGTGAGCTCCAACCTTCATAATAATGTCGGACCTTCTCACAAGCTTCTTTGAGAAGATCATCAGACATGACGACCCTAAGGTTGTCTAGGAGTCAGCAACCTCCAAGAGTAAAAAGTTAAGCCCTTTACTTGACTCTCACCAAGTGCGACGAATGCACAAGATCAAGTGGATACAAAATCTACTTTTAGATACAACACATGCAACTAGAGACTTTTCTCTTTTCTCATAAGGTGCAACACATACATAATTCAGAGGGGAGACTCACACTAGCTCAAGAATGCAGAGTAGGACATCAACAACCTATATAACCCTCCTCCCAATCGGCCAGGGGGTATTTATACTCCCACATGAAGAAAATAGCCATTGGGAGTAAAAACCAGGAAATGCAGTACTACCGTAGGCAAAAGGTATAGCATTTGAAGCACACTCCAATTTGAAGTTTCAGATTTTTCAGGATTTTGATATTTCAATTTAGCTTCAAAAGCTAATTGAAAACCTGACCTACAGATGTTCAATAAATCTAAAAACATTTATTAGTATAGGTCAATAATAAGGGATCAAAAGTCATTATTATGCCTTTCTCAGATTATGAGCACACTAAAAGATACAAAAATCACAAAACTGCTGAAAATCATACAAGTTCTAAAATTTCAGCATGTTGTTAAAATAAGAAAAGTACACAACTTTCTCAAACGTAGTTGAAATACTTTCAACTTTTGTAAAAATGAACTTTGGATTCCTAAGAAACGTTTCAAACAAGAATTTTTGAAAAGGAGTCCCCATTCAAAAGTTATGCATAAATCTACCTTGAAAGCATGAGGATATAAGGATTTTCATTAAAAGCTCAAAACCAATTTTCACTTCATAAAAACCAAATGAAGCAAATGAGAATGAAACACATTCATTCACAAGATCCGTAAAAGAATTTGGGCAAATAGGTAAAATAGTTTTCCCAATATTAATACTTTACCCATTTTGCTTTAGTAGGCCCAAAATACTATATAAATTTTTCACAAAGTAAAACTCCTCCTTACACAAAAACTCCTCTTGGCATTTCTTTTTCTTCATTTTGATACACAAAGAAATTTTCTTTTCTTGTTTGACTTCTCTTTTCACATCTCTTCCCTTTTGTTTAACCTTTATCTACTTATATCATCTAGCACAAAAAATTAAAGATACTAATTGTAAACCTTTTGTCCATAATAGGTACCACTTGTAAGCCCTTTATCGAAACTAGGTGCCTTTTAATCTTTTCTGCTTCTTTTGTCTTTTCATGAAAGACATATACCAATTTGACATTTATACCACTTATGATGACATTAGATACTATTTTTGAAACAATACCGATTGTAATCATGAATGATACCAAGTATAATTAATTCCAATTGTAGAGACTACATACCACTTATGAGTTTAGATGATATCAAGTATGAGTAAATCCATTTGTAAAGACTTGATACCATTTTGAGAGCATACATGACACTATGTGTGATTGATTATATTTTAAAAAGTTGATGCCACTTATATAAACAACTTGTAACCCACAAGGTCAAATTAGGCACTTTATCTTCCATGATTTCCACTTAATAATACTTGGGGGGTACCACTTGTAGGAAGATATCACTTGAAACACCACTTGAGAGAAGAGGATGATACCATTTGATAGGATACCATTTAGGAGATATATCGAGAGACCATGTGTGGTCATCCCATGTATATGATGAGTAATTGACATCGGCTTAGGGAAGTCGAGTTTGAGTTGGTTGGTTCGGACCATGTCGTTGCGAGGTGCAGGGCTCGCTCGGACTTGGTCAAACACAGTCAATAGGTTTAGGATGATTATTCGATGATTTGACAGTTTGGGCTTAATATTGTGTCGGCGGTGCTATTTGATGTGTTTCTTATCCTGTGTTGGCTGCGGGGCGTGGCGCGAGTCGTGGCGAGACACGGGGTGACCGAGACTGGACACAGGCGGTGTTGAGCTCGAGAATGGTCGGATGTGTCAAAGACGGCGGAGATTGATGTGGTTGCGAGGCTTGGGCGACAAGGAGCGGAAGCTTCCGGAAGGTGCGGGAGGGGCGAAATGGTCATTTCGCGGGTCACAAGTGGGGCGAGCTTCGTTCGGGTTTAGACGGGCGTGGTGGGAGACCCGTTAGCCGAGGGCTATAAATAGTCATTGAAGGTCATGTATCCTTCATGCACTTGAGAGTGGGTTAGGGTTTGCTTTAGTCAAAGAGTCTTTAGAGGCCTTTTGCTTTAATCTTTAGTGGTTGGATACTAGAAGAGGCGCAAGGGTGTCTCCTCCTTGACCCTTCTCTCACATGTGTGTTCCTCCCAAGAACATGTGAGGTTCTTGGTGTTCTTGAGATGGAGAGGGAGAGGATGGATTGAGAGTCCTGTAATCTTTCTTCTTGTTCGAATGTACATGCGTATCGGGACTCCTTGTAATCCTTTCTTTGGAATGAAAATCAGAAGTTTCTTCTCTGTTCATTTTTCCTTCGATGCCTCTCTTTCATGGATTCTTGAGATTTTGTGTTTTGGCTTGATTCTTGCTGAGAAGTGCCAAAATGGGTTGCTCTAGGTTGGGATGATGCCTCAAGATCATTTGATCAAGTTTCCCAAGAGCAAACTTCATTTTAATCTCAGATTTGCTTTTGTGCCCTCTCATTCTTCATGTTCCAAATATTTCATTTCTAGGGTTT